>CAWVQO010000334.1:0-27000 GCA_963932275.1 Andrena praecox | reverse complement strand
GGATAATATTTTCGATGATTGTTCTTCAAAATTATGTAATGGTTTGTGATTCGGTCGGAGGTTACAAAAAAAACTTAACGTTGACTTAAATTTGAATAAAATAGCATCAAATTATGCACTAAAAAAATTAAGGTTGGTGGGAGGATAATATTTTCGATGATTGTTCTTCAAAATTATGTAATGGTTTGTGATTCGGTCGGAGGTTACAAAAAAAACTTAACGTTGACTTAAATTTGAATAAAATAGCATCAAATTATGCACCAAAAAAATTAAGGTTGGTGGGAGGATAATATTTTCGATGATTGTTCTTCAAAATTATGTAATGGTTTGTGATTCGGTCGGAGGTTACAAAAAAAACTTAACGTTGACTTAAATTTGAATAAAATAGCATCAAATTATGCACCAAAAAAATTAAGGTTGGTGGGAGGATAATATTTTCGATGATACTTAAATTTGATGAGATTGTTCTTCAAAATTATGTAATGGTTTGTGATTTGGACGGAGGATAAAAAAAACTTAACGTTGACTTAAATTTGAATAAAATAGCATCAAATTATGCACCAAAAAAATTAAGGTTGGTGGGAGGATAATATTTTCAATGATTGTTCTTCAAAATTATGTAATGGTTTGTGATTCGGTCGGAGGTTACAAAAAAAACTTAACGTTGACTTAAATTTGAATAAAATAGCATCAAATTATGCACCAAAAAAATTAAGGTTGGTGGGAGGATAATATTTTCGATGATACTTAAATTTGATGAGATTGTTCTTCAAAATTATGTAATGGTTTGTGATTTGGACGGAGGATAAAAAAAACTTAACGTTGACTTAAATTTGAATAAAATAGCATCAAATTATGCACCAAAAAAATTAAGGTTGGTGGGAGGATAATATTTTCGATGATTGTTCTTCAAAATTATGTAATGGTTTGTGATTCGGTCGGAGGTTACAAAAAAAACTTAACGTTGACTTAAATTTGAATAAAATAGCATCAAATTATGCACCAAAAAAATTAAGGTTGGTGGGAGGATAATATTTTCGATGATACTTAAATTTGATGAGATTGTTCTTCAAAATTGTGTAATGGTTTGTGATTTGGACGGAGGTTAAAAAAAACTTAACGTTGACTTAAATTTGAATAAAATAGCATCAAATTATGCACCAAAAAAATTAAGGTTGGTGGGAGGATAATATTTTCGATGATTGTTCTTCAAAATTATGTAATGGTTTGTGATTCGGTCGGAGGTTACAAAAAAAACTTAACGTTGACTTAAATTTGAATAAAATAGCATCAAATTATGCACCAAAAAAATTAAGGTTGGTGGGAGGATAATATTTTCGATGATACTTAAATTTGATGAGATTGTTCTTCAAAATTATGTAATGGTTTGTGATTTGGACGGAGGATAAAAAAAACTTAACGTTGACTTAAATTTGAATAAAATAGCATCAAATTATGCACCAAAAAAATTAAGGTTGGTGGGAGGATAATATTTTCGATGATTGTTCTTCAAAATTATGTAATGGTTTGTGATTCGGTCGGAGGTTACAAAAAAAACTTAACGTTGACTTAAATTTGAATAAAATAGCATCAAATTATGCACCAAAAAAATTAAGGTTGGTGGGAGGATAATATTTTCGATGATACTTAAATTTGATGAGATTGTTCTTCAAAATTATGTAATGGTTTGTGATTTGGACGGAGGATAAAAAAAACTTAACGTTGACTTAAATTTGAATAAAATAGCATCAAATTATGCACCAAAAAAATTAAGGTTGGTGGGAGGATAATATTTTCGATGATTGTTCTTCAAAATTATGTAATGGTTTGTGATTCGGTCGGAGGTTACAAAAAAAACTTAACGTTGACTTAAATTTGAATAAAATAGCATCAAATTATGCACCAAAAAAATTAAGGTTGGTGGGAGGATAATATTTTCGATGATACTTAAATTTGATGAGATTGTTCTTCAAAATTGTGTAATGGTTTGTGATTTGGACGGAGGTTAAAAAAAACTTAACGTTGACTTAAATTTGAATAAAATAGCATCAAATTATGCACCAAAAAAATTAAGGTTGGTGGGAGGATAATATTTTCGATGATTGTTCTTCAAAATTATGTAATGGTTTGTGATTCGGTCGGAGGTTACAAAAAAAACTTAACGTTGACTTAAATTTGAATAAAATAGCATCAAATTATGCACTAAAAAAATTAAGGTTGGTGGGAGGATAATATTTTCGATGATTGTTCTTCAAAATTATGTAATGGTTTGTGATTCGGTCGGAGGTTACAAAAAAAACTTAACGTTGACTTAAATTTGAATAAAATAGCATCAAATTATGCACCAAAAAAATTAAGGTTGGTGGGAGGATAATATTTTCGATGATACTTAAATTTGATGAGATTGTTCTTCAAAATTATGTAATGGTTTGTGATTTGGACGGAGGATAAAAAAAACTTAACGTTGACTTAAATTTGAATAAAATAGCATCAAATTATGCACCAAAAAAATTAAGGTTGGTGGGAGGATAATATTTTCAATGATTGTTCTTCAAAATTATGTAATGGTTTGTGATTCGGTCGGAGGTTACAAAAAAAACTTAACGTTGACTTAAATTTGAATAAAATAGCATCAAATTATGCACCAAAAAAATTAAGGTTGGTGGGAGGATAATATTTTCGATGATACTTAAATTTGATGAGATTGTTCTTCAAAATTATGTAATGGTTTGTGATTTGGACGGAGGATAAAAAAAACTTAACGTTGACTTAAATTTGAATAAAATAGCATCAAATTATGCACCAAAAAAATTAAGGTTGGTGGGAGGATAATATTTTCGATGATTGTTCTTCAAAATTATGTAATGGTTTGTGATTCGGTCGGAGGTTACAAAAAAAACTTAACGTTGACTTAAATTTGAATAAAATAGCATCAAATTATGCACTAAAAAAATTAAGGTTGGTGGGAGGATAATATTTTCGATGATTGTTCTTCAAAATTATGTAATGGTTTGTGATTCGGTCGGAGGTTACAAAAAAAACTTAACGTTGACTTAAATTTGAATAAAATAGCATCAAATTATGCACCAAAAAAATTAAGGTTGGTGGGAGGATAATATTTTCGATGATACTTAAATTTGATGAGATTGTTCTTCAAAATTATGTAATGGTTTGTGATTTGGACGGAGGATAAAAAAAACTTAACGTTGACTTAAATTTGAATAAAATAGCATCAAATTATGCACCAAAAAAATTAAGGTTGGTGGGAGGATAATATTTTCGATGATTGTTCTTCAAAATTATGTAATGGTTTGTGATTCGGTCGGAGGTTACAAAAAAAACTTAACGTTGACTTAAATTTGAATAAAATAGCATCAAATTATGCACCAAAAAAATTAAGGTTGGTGGGAGGATAATATTTTCGATGATACTTAAATTTGATGAGATTGTTCTTCAAAATTATGTAATGGTTTGTGATTTGGACGGAGGATAAAAAAAACTTAACGTTGACTTAAATTTGAATAAAATAGCATCAAATTATGCACCAAAAAAATTAAGGTTGGTGGGAGGATAATATTTTCGATGATTGTTCTTCAAAATTATGTAATGGTTTGTGATTCGGTCGGAGGTTACAAAAAAAACTTAACGTTGACTTAAATTTGAATAAAATAGCATCAAATTATGCACCAAAAAAATTAAGGTTGGTGGGAGGATAATATTTTCGATGATACTTAAATTTGATGAGATTGTTCTTCAAAATTGTGTAATGGTTTGTGATTTGGACGGAGGTTAAAAAAAACTTAACGTTGACTTAAATTTGAATAAAATAGCATCAAATTATGCACCAAAAAAATTAAGGTTGGTGGGAGGATAATATTTTCGATGATTGTTCTTCAAAATTATGTAATGGTTTGTGATTCGGTCGGAGGTTACAAAAAAAACTTAACGTTGACTTAAATTTGAATAAAATAGCATCAAATTATGCACTAAAAAAATTAAGGTTGGTGGGAGGATAATATTTTCGATGATTGTTCTTCAAAATTATGTAATGGTTTGTGATTCGGTCGGAGGTTACAAAAAAAACTTAACGTTGACTTAAATTTGAATAAAATAGCATCAAATTATGCACCAAAAAAATTAAGGTTGGTGGGAGGATAATATTTTCGATGATACTTAAATTTGATGAGATTGTTCTTCAAAATTATGTAATGGTTTGTGATTTGGACGGAGGATAAAAAAAACTTAACGTTGACTTAAATTTGAATAAAATAGCATCAAATTATGCACCAAAAAAATTAAGGTTGGTGGGAGGATAATATTTTCAATGATTGTTCTTCAAAATTATGTAATGGTTTGTGATTCGGTCGGAGGTTACAAAAAAAACTTAACGTTGACTTAAATTTGAATAAAATAGCATCAAATTATGCACCAAAAAAATTAAGGTTGGTGGGAGGATAATATTTTCGATGATACTTAAATTTGATGAGATTGTTCTTCAAAATTATGTAATGGTTTGTGATTTGGACGGAGGATAAAAAAAACTTAACGTTGACTTAAATTTGAATAAAATAGCATCAAATTATGCACCAAAAAAATTAAGGTTGGTGGGAGGATAATATTTTCGATGATTGTTCTTCAAAATTATGTAATGGTTTGTGATTCGGTCGGAGGTTACAAAAAAAACTTAACGTTGACTTAAATTTGAATAAAATAGCATCAAATTATGCACTAAAAAAATTAAGGTTGGTGGGAGGATAATATTTTCGATGATTGTTCTTCAAAATTATGTAATGGTTTGTGATTCGGTCGGAGGTTACAAAAAAAACTTAACGTTGACTTAAATTTGAATAAAATAGCATCAAATTATGCACCAAAAAAATTAAGGTTGGTGGGAGGATAATATTTTCGATGATTGTTCTTCAAAATTATGTAATGGTTTGTGATTCGGTCGGAGGTTACAAAAAAAACTTAACGTTGACTTAAATTTGAATAAAATAGCATCAAATTATGCACCAAAAAAATTAAGGTTGGTGGGAGGATAATATTTTCGATGATACTTAAATTTGATGAGATTGTTCTTCAAAATTATGTAATGGTTTGTGATTTGGACGGAGGATAAAAAAAACTTAACGTTGACTTAAATTTGAATAAAATAGCATCAAATTATGCACCAAAAAAATTAAGGTTGGTGGGAGGATAATATTTTCAATGATTGTTCTTCAAAATTATGTAATGGTTTGTGATTCGGTCGGAGGTTACAAAAAAAACTTAACGTTGACTTAAATTTGAATAAAATAGCATCAAATTATGCACCAAAAAAATTAAGGTTGGTGGGAGGATAATATTTTCGATGATACTTAAATTTGATGAGATTGTTCTTCAAAATTATGTAATGGTTTGTGATTTGGACGGAGGATAAAAAAAACTTAACGTTGACTTAAATTTGAATAAAATAGCATCAAATTATGCACCAAAAAAATTAAGGTTGGTGGGAGGATAATATTTTCGATGATTGTTCTTCAAAATTATGTAATGGTTTGTGATTCGGTCGGAGGTTACAAAAAAAACTTAACGTTGACTTAAATTTGAATAAAATAGCATCAAATTATGCACCAAAAAAATTAAGGTTGGTGGGAGGATAATATTTTCGATGATACTTAAATTTGATGAGATTGTTCTTCAAAATTGTGTAATGGTTTGTGATTTGGACGGAGGTTAAAAAAAACTTAACGTTGACTTAAATTTGAATAAAATAGCATCAAATTATGCACCAAAAAAATTAAGGTTGGTGGGAGGATAATATTTTCGATGATTGTTCTTCAAAATTATGTAATGGTTTGTGATTCGGTCGGAGGTTACAAAAAAAACTTAACGTTGACTTAAATTTGAATAAAATAGCATCAAATTATGCACCAAAAAAATTAAGGTTGGTGGGAGGATAATATTTTCGATGATACTTAAATTTGATGAGATTGTTCTTCAAAATTATGTAATGGTTTGTGATTTGGACGGAGGATAAAAAAAACTTAACGTTGACTTAAATTTGAATAAAATAGCATCAAATTATGCACCAAAAAAATTAAGGTTGGTGGGAGGATAATATTTTCGATGATTGTTCTTCAAAATTATGTAATGGTTTGTGATTCGGTCGGAGGTTACAAAAAAAACTTAACGTTGACTTAAATTTGAATAAAATAGCATCAAATTATGCACCAAAAAAATTAAGGTTGGTGGGAGGATAATATTTTCGATGATACTTAAATTTGATGAGATTGTTCTTCAAAATTATGTAATGGTTTGTGATTTGGACGGAGGATAAAAAAAACTTAACGTTGACTTAAATTTGAATAAAATAGCATCAAATTATGCACCAAAAAAATTAAGGTTGGTGGGAGGATAATATTTTCGATGATTGTTCTTCAAAATTATGTAATGGTTTGTGATTCGGTCGGAGGTTACAAAAAAAACTTAACGTTGACTTAAATTTGAATAAAATAGCATCAAATTATGCACCAAAAAAATTAAGGTTGGTGGGAGGATAATATTTTCGATGATACTTAAATTTGATGAGATTGTTCTTCAAAATTGTGTAATGGTTTGTGATTTGGACGGAGGTTAAAAAAAACTTAACGTTGACTTAAATTTGAATAAAATAGCATCAAATTATGCACCAAAAAAATTAAGGTTGGTGGGAGGATAATATTTTCGATGATTGTTCTTCAAAATTATGTAATGGTTTGTGATTCGGTCGGAGGTTACAAAAAAAACTTAACGTTGACTTAAATTTGAATAAAATAGCATCAAATTATGCACTAAAAAAATTAAGGTTGGTGGGAGGATAATATTTTCGATGATTGTTCTTCAAAATTATGTAATGGTTTGTGATTCGGTCGGAGGTTACAAAAAAAACTTAACGTTGACTTAAATTTGAATAAAATAGCATCAAATTATGCACTAAAAAAATTAAGGTTGGTGGGAGGATAATATTTTCGATGATTGTTCTTCAAAATTATGTAATGGTTTGTGATTCGGTCGGAGGTTACAAAAAAAACTTAACGTTGACTTAAATTTGAATAAAATAGCATCAAATTATGCACCAAAAAAATTAAGGTTGGTGGGAGGATAATATTTTCGATGATACTTAAATTTGATGAGATTGTTCTTCAAAATTATGTAATGGTTTGTGATTTGGACGGAGGATAAAAAAAACTTAACGTTGACTTAAATTTGAATAAAATAGCATCAAATTATGCACCAAAAAAATTAAGGTTGGTGGGAGGATAATATTTTCGATGATTGTTCTTCAAAATTATGTAATGGTTTGTGATTCGGTCGGAGGTTACAAAAAAAACTTAACGTTGACTTAAATTTGAATAAAATAGCATCAAATTATGCACTAAAAAAATTAAGGTTGGTGGGAGGATAATATTTTCGATGATTGTTCTTCAAAATTATGTAATGGTTTGTGATTCGGTCGGAGGTTACAAAAAAAACTTAACGTTGACTTAAATTTGAATAAAATAGCATCAAATTATGCACCAAAAAAATTAAGGTTGGTGGGAGGATAATATTTTCGATGATACTTAAATTTGATGAGATTGTTCTTCAAAATTATGTAATGGTTTGTGATTTGGACGGAGGATAAAAAAAACTTAACGTTGACTTAAATTTGAATAAAATAGCATCAAATTATGCACCAAAAAAATTAAGGTTGGTGGGAGGATAATATTTTCGATGATTGTTCTTCAAAATTATGTAATGGTTTGTGATTCGGTCGGAGGTTACAAAAAAAACTTAACGTTGACTTAAATTTGAATAAAATAGCATCAAATTATGCACCAAAAAAATTAAGGTTGGTGGGAGGATAATATTTTCGATGATACTTAAATTTGATGAGATTGTTCTTCAAAATTGTGTAATGGTTTGTGATTTGGACGGAGGTTAAAAAAAACTTAACGTTGACTTAAATTTGAATAAAATAGCATCAAATTATGCACCAAAAAAATTAAGGTTGGTGGGAGGATAATATTTTCGATGATTGTTCTTCAAAATTATGTAATGGTTTGTGATTCGGTCGGAGGTTACAAAAAAAACTTAACGTTGACTTAAATTTGAATAAAATAGCATCAAATTATGCACTAAAAAAATTAAGGTTGGTGGGAGGATAATATTTTCGATGATTGTTCTTCAAAATTATGTAATGGTTTGTGATTCGGTCGGAGGTTACAAAAAAAACTTAACGTTGACTTAAATTTGAATAAAATAGCATCAAATTATGCACCAAAAAAATTAAGGTTGGTGGGAGGATAATATTTTCGATGATACTTAAATTTGATGAGATTGTTCTTCAAAATTATGTAATGGTTTGTGATTTGGACGGAGGATAAAAAAAACTTAACGTTGACTTAAATTTGAATAAAATAGCATCAAATTATGCACCAAAAAAATTAAGGTTGGTGGGAGGATAATATTTTCGATGATTGTTCTTCAAAATTATGTAATGGTTTGTGATTCGGTCGGAGGTTACAAAAAAAACTTAACGTTGACTTAAATTTGAATAAAATAGCATCAAATTATGCACCAAAAAAATTAAGGTTGGTGGGAGGATAATATTTTCGATGATACTTAAATTTGATGAGATTGTTCTTCAAAATTATGTAATGGTTTGTGATTTGGACGGAGGATAAAAAAAACTTAACGTTGACTTAAATTTGAATAAAATAGCATCAAATTATGCACCAAAAAAATTAAGGTTGGTGGGAGGATAATATTTTCGATGATTGTTCTTCAAAATTATGTAATGGTTTGTGATTCGGTCGGAGGTTACAAAAAAAACTTAACGTTGACTTAAATTTGAATAAAATAGCATCAAATTATGCACCAAAAAAATTAAGGTTGGTGGGAGGATAATATTTTCGATGATTGTTCTTCAAAATTATGTAATGGTTTGTGATTCGGTCGGAGGTTACAAAAAAAACTTAACGTTGACTTAAATTTGAATAAAATAGCATCAAATTATGCACCAAAAAAATTAAGGTTGGTGGGAGGATAATATTTTCGATGATACTTAAATTTGATGAGATTGTTCTTCAAAATTATGTAATGGTTTGTGATTTGGACGGAGGATAAAAAAAACTTAACGTTGACTTAAATTTGAATAAAATAGCATCAAATTATGCACCAAAAAAATTAAGGTTGGTGGGAGGATAATATTTTCGATGATTGTTCTTCAAAATTATGTAATGGTTTGTGATTCGGTCGGAGGTTACAAAAAAAACTTAACGTTGACTTAAATTTGAATAAAATAGCATCAAATTATGCACTAAAAAAATTAAGGTTGGTGGGAGGATAATATTTTCGATGATTGTTCTTCAAAATTATGTAATGGTTTGTGATTCGGTCGGAGGTTACAAAAAAAACTTAACGTTGACTTAAATTTGAATAAAATAGCATCAAATTATGCACCAAAAAAATTAAGGTTGGTGGGAGGATAATATTTTCGATGATTGTTCTTCAAAATTATGTAATGGTTTGTGATTCGGTCGGAGGTTACAAAAAAAACTTAACGTTGACTTAAATTTGAATAAAATAGCATCAAATTATGCACCAAAAAAATTAAGGTTGGTGGGAGGATAATATTTTCGATGATACTTAAATTTGATGAGATTGTTCTTCAAAATTATGTAATGGTTTGTGATTTGGACGGAGGATAAAAAAAACTTAACGTTGACTTAAATTTGAATAAAATAGCATCAAATTAGGCACCAAAAAAATTAAGGTTGGTGGGAGGATAATATTTTCGATGATTGTTCTTCAAAATTATGTAATGGTTTGTGATTCGGTCGGAGGTTACAAAAAAAACTTAACGTTGACTTAAATTTGAATAAAATAGCATCAAATTATGCACCAAAAAAATTAAGGTTGGTGGGAGGATAATATTTTCGATGATTGTTCTTCAAAATTATGTAATGGTTTGTGATTCGGTCGGAGGTTACAAAAAAAACTTAACGTTGACTTAAATTTGAATAAAATAGCATCAAATTATGCACCAAAAAAATTAAGGTTGGTGGGAGGATAATATTTTCAATGATACTTAAATTTGATGAGATTGTTCTTCAAAATTGTGTAATGGTTTGTGATTTGGACGGAGGTTAAAAAAAACTTAACGTTGACTTAAATTTGAATAAAATAGCATCAAATTATGCACCAAAAAAATTAAGGTTGGTGGGAGGATAATATTTTCGATGATTGTTCTTCAAAATTATGTAATGGTTTGTGATTCGGTCGGAGGTTACAAAAAAAACTTAACGTTGACTTAAATTTGAATAAAATAGCATCAAATTATGCACCAAAAAAATTAAGGTTGGTGGGAGGATAATATTTTCGATGATACTTAAATTTGATGAGATTGTTCTTCAAAATTGTGTAATGGTTTGTGATTTGGACGGAGGTTAAAAAAAACTTAACGTTGACTTAAATTTGAATAAAATAGCATCAAATTATGCACCAAAAAAATTAAGGTTGGTGGGAGGATAATATTTTCGATGATTGTTCTTCAAAATTATGTAATGGTTTGTGATTCGGTCGGAGGTTACAAAAAAAACTTAACGTTGACTTAAATTTGAATAAAATAGCATCAAATTATGCACCAAAAAAATTAAGGTTGGTGGGAGGATAATATTTTCGATGATTGTTCTTCAAAATTATGTAATGGTTTGTGATTCGGTCGGAGGTTACAAAAAAAACTTAACGTTGACTTAAATTTGAATAAAATAGCATCAAATTATGCACCAAAAAAATTAAGGTTGGTGGGAGGATAATATTTTCGATGATACTTAAATTTGATGAGATTGTTCTTCAAAATTATGTAATGGTTTGTGATTTGGACGGAGGATAAAAAAAACTTAACGTTGACTTAAATTTGAATAAAATAGCATCAAATTATGCACCAAAAAAATTAAGGTTGGTGGGAGGATAATATTTTCGATGATTGTTCTTCAAAATTATGTAATGGTTTGTGATTCGGTCGGAGGTTACAAAAAAAACTTAACGTTGACTTAAATTTGAATAAAATAGCATCAAATTATGCACTAAAAAAATTAAGGTTGGTGGGAGGATAATATTTTCGATGATTGTTCTTCAAAATTATGTAATGGTTTGTGATTCGGTCGGAGGTTACAAAAAAAACTTAACGTTGACTTAAATTTGAATAAAATAGCATCAAATTATGCACCAAAAAAATTAAGGTTGGTGGGAGGATAATATTTTCGATGATACTTAAATTTGATGAGATTGTTCTTCAAAATTATGTAATGGTTTGTGATTTGGACGGAGGATAAAAAAAACTTAACGTTGACTTAAATTTGAATAAAATAGCATCAAATTATGCACCAAAAAAATTAAGGTTGGTGGGAGGATAATATTTTCGATGATTGTTCTTCAAAATTATGTAATGGTTTGTGATTCGGTCGGAGGTTACAAAAAAAACTTAACGTTGACTTAAATTTGAATAAAATAGCATCAAATTATGCACCAAAAAAATTAAGGTTGGTGGGAGGATAATATTTTCGATGATACTTAAATTTGATGAGATTGTTCTTCAAAATTATGTAATGGTTTGTGATTTGGACGGAGGATAAAAAAAACTTAACGTTGACTTAAATTTGAATAAAATAGCATCAAATTATGCACCAAAAAAATTAAGGTTGGTGGGAGGATAATATTTTCGATGATTGTTCTTCAAAATTATGTAATGGTTTGTGATTCGGTCGGAGGTTACAAAAAAAACTTAACGTTGACTTAAATTTGAATAAAATAGCATCAAATTATGCACCAAAAAAATTAAGGTTGGTGGGAGGATAATATTTTCGATGATTGTTCTTCAAAATTATGTAATGGTTTGTGATTCGGTCGGAGGTTACAAAAAAAACTTAACGTTGACTTAAATTTGAATAAAATAGCATCAAATTATGCACCAAAAAAATTAAGGTTGGTGGGAGGATAATATTTTCGATGATACTTAAATTTGATGAGATTGTTCTTCAAAATTATGTAATGGTTTGTGATTTGGACGGAGGATAAAAAAAACTTAACGTTGACTTAAATTTGAATAAAATAGCATCAAATTATGCACCAAAAAAATTAAGGTTGGTGGGAGGATAATATTTTCGATGATTGTTCTTCAAAATTATGTAATGGTTTGTGATTCGGTCGGAGGTTACAAAAAAAACTTAACGTTGACTTAAATTTGAATAAAATAGCATCAAATTATGCACTAAAAAAATTAAGGTTGGTGGGAGGATAATATTTTCGATGATTGTTCTTCAAAATTATGTAATGGTTTGTGATTCGGTCGGAGGTTACAAAAAAAACTTAACGTTGACTTAAATTTGAATAAAATAGCATCAAATTATGCACCAAAAAAATTAAGGTTGGTGGGAGGATAATATTTTCGATGATTGTTCTTCAAAATTATGTAATGGTTTGTGATTCGGTCGGAGGTTACAAAAAAAACTTAACGTTGACTTAAATTTGAATAAAATAGCATCAAATTATGCACCAAAAAAATTAAGGTTGGTGGGAGGATAATATTTTCGATGATACTTAAATTTGATGAGATTGTTCTTCAAAATTATGTAATGGTTTGTGATTTGGACGGAGGATAAAAAAAACTTAACGTTGACTTAAATTTGAATAAAATAGCATCAAATTAGGCACCAAAAAAATTAAGGTTGGTGGGAGGATAATATTTTCGATGATTGTTCTTCAAAATTATGTAATGGTTTGTGATTCGGTCGGAGGTTACAAAAAAAACTTAACGTTGACTTAAATTTGAATAAAATAGCATCAAATTATGCACCAAAAAAATTAAGGTTGGTGGGAGGATAATATTTTCGATGATTGTTCTTCAAAATTATGTAATGGTTTGTGATTCGGTCGGAGGTTACAAAAAAAACTTAACGTTGACTTAAATTTGAATAAAATAGCATCAAATTATGCACCAAAAAAATTAAGGTTGGTGGGAGGATAATATTTTCAATGATACTTAAATTTGATGAGATTGTTCTTCAAAATTGTGTAATGGTTTGTGATTTGGACGGAGGTTAAAAAAAACTTAACGTTGACTTAAATTTGAATAAAATAGCATCAAATTATGCACCAAAAAAATTAAGGTTGGTGGGAGGATAATATTTTCGATGATTGTTCTTCAAAATTATGTAATGGTTTGTGATTCGGTCGGAGGTTACAAAAAAAACTTAACGTTGACTTAAATTTGAATAAAATAGCATCAAATTATGCACCAAAAAAATTAAGGTTGGTGGGAGGATAATATTTTCGATGATACTTAAATTTGATGAGATTGTTCTTCAAAATTGTGTAATGGTTTGTGATTTGGACGGAGGTTAAAAAAAACTTAACGTTGACTTAAATTTGAATAAAATAGCATCAAATTATGCACCAAAAAAATTAAGGTTGGTGGGAGGATAATATTTTCGATGATTGTTCTTCAAAATTATGTAATGGTTTGTGATTCGGTCGGAGGTTACAAAAAAAACTTAACGTTGACTTAAATTTGAATAAAATAGCATCAAATTATGCACCAAAAAAATTAAGGTTGGTGGGAGGATAATATTTTCGATGATTGTTCTTCAAAATTATGTAATGGTTTGTGATTCGGTCGGAGGTTACAAAAAAAACTTAACGTTGACTTAAATTTGAATAAAATAGCATCAAATTATGCACCAAAAAAATTAAGGTTGGTGGGAGGATAATATTTTCGATGATACTTAAATTTGATGAGATTGTTCTTCAAAATTATGTAATGGTTTGTGATTTGGACGGAGGATAAAAAAAACTTAACGTTGACTTAAATTTGAATAAAATAGCATCAAATTATGCACCAAAAAAATTAAGGTTGGTGGGAGGATAATATTTTCGATGATTGTTCTTCAAAATTATGTAATGGTTTGTGATTCGGTCGGAGGTTACAAAAAAAACTTAACGTTGACTTAAATTTGAATAAAATAGCATCAAATTATGCACTAAAAAAATTAAGGTTGGTGGGAGGATAATATTTTCGATGATTGTTCTTCAAAATTATGTAATGGTTTGTGATTCGGTCGGAGGTTACAAAAAAAACTTAACGTTGACTTAAATTTGAATAAAATAGCATCAAATTATGCACCAAAAAAATTAAGGTTGGTGGGAGGATAATATTTTCGATGATTGTTCTTCAAAATTATGTAATGGTTTGTGATTCGGTCGGAGGTTACAAAAAAAACTTAACGTTGACTTAAATTTGAATAAAATAGCATCAAATTATGCACCAAAAAAATTAAGGTTGGTGGGAGGATAATATTTTCGATGATTGTTCTTCAAAATTATGTAATGGTTTGTGATTCGGTCGGAGGTTACAAAAAAAACTTAACGTTGACTTAAATTTGAATAAAATAGCATCAAATTATGCACCAAAAAAATTAAGGTTGGTGGGAGGATAATATTTTCGATGATACTTAAATTTGATGAGATTGTTCTTCAAAATTATGTAATGGTTTGTGATTTGGACGGAGGATAAAAAAAACTTAACGTTGACTTAAATTTGAATAAAATAGCATCAAATTAGGCACCAAAAAAATTAAGGTTGGTGGGAGGATAATATTTTCGATGATTGTTCTTCAAAATTATGTAATGGTTTGTGATTCGGTCGGAGGTTACAAAAAAAACTTAACGTTGACTTAAATTTGAATAAAATAGCATCAAATTATGCACCAAAAAAATTAAGGTTGGTGGGAGGATAATATTTTCGATGATTGTTCTTCAAAATTATGTAATGGTTTGTGATTCGGTCGGAGGTTACAAAAAAAACTTAACGTTGACTTAAATTTGAATAAAATAGCATCAAATTATGCACCAAAAAAATTAAGGTTGGTGGGAGGATAATATTTTCAATGATACTTAAATTTGATGAGATTGTTCTTCAAAATTGTGTAATGGTTTGTGATTTGGACGGAGGTTAAAAAAAACTTAACGTTGACTTAAATTTGAATAAAATAGCATCAAATTATGCACCAAAAAAATTAAGGTTGGTGGGAGGATAATATTTTCGATGATTGTTCTTCAAAATTATCTAATGGTTTGTGATTCGGTCGGAGGTTACAAAAAAAACTTAACGTTGACTTAAATTTGAATAAAATAGCATCAAATTATGCACCAAAAAAATTAAGGTTGGTGGGAGGATAATATTTTCGATGATACTTAAATTTGATGAGATTGTTCTTCAAAATTGTGTAATGGTTTGTGATTTGGACGGAGGTTAAAAAAAACTTAACGTTGACTTAAATTTGAATAAAATAGCATCAAATTATGCACCAAAAAAATTAAGGTTGGTGGGAGGATAATATTTTCGATGATTGTTCTTCAAAATTATGTAATGGTTTGTGATTCGGTCGGAGGTTACAAAAAAAACTTAACGTTGACTTAAATTTGAATAAAATAGCATCAAATTATGCACCAAAAAAATTAAGGTTGGTGGGAGGATAATATTTTCGATGATTGTTCTTCAAAATTATGTAATGGTTTGTGATTCGGTCGGAGGTTACAAAAAAAACTTAACGTTGACTTAAATTTGAATAAAATAGCATCAAATTATGCACCAAAAAAATTAAGGTTGGTGGGAGGATAATATTTTCGATGATACTTAAATTTGATGAGATTGTTCTTCAAAATTATGTAATGGTTTGTGATTTGGACGGAGGATAAAAAAAACTTAACGTTGACTTAAATTTGAATAAAATAGCATCAAATTAGGCACCAAAAAAATTAAGGTTGGTGGGAGGATAATATTTTCGATGATTGTTCTTCAAAATTATGTAATGGTTTGTGATTCGGTCGGAGGTTACAAAAAAAACTTAACGTTGACTTAAATTTGAATAAAATAGCATCAAATTATGCACCAAAAAAATTAAGGTTGGTGGGAGGATAATATTTTCGATGATACTTAAATTTGATGAGATTGTTCTTCAAAATTATGTAATGGTTTGTGATTTGGACGGAGGATAAAAAAAACTTAACGTTGACTTAAATTTGAATAAAATAGCATCAAATTATGCACCAAAAAAATTAAGGTTGGTGGGAGGATAATATTTTCGATGATACTTAAATTTGATGAGATTGTTCTTCAAAATTATGTAATGGTTGTGATTTGGACGGAGGATAAAAAAAACTTAACGTTGACTTAAATTTGAATAAAATAGCATCAAATTATGCACCAAAAAAATTAAGGTTGGTGGGAGGATAATATTTTCGATGATTGTTCTTCAAAATTATGTAATGGTTTGTGATTCGGTCGGAGGTTACAAAAAAAACTTAACGTTGACTTAAATTTGAATAAAATAGCATCAAATTATGCACCAAAAAAATTAAGGTTGGTGGGAGGATAATATTTTCGATGATACTTAAATTTGATGAGATTGTTCTTCAAAATTGTGTAATGGTTTGTGATTTGGACGGAGGTTAAAAAAAACTTAACGTTGACTTAAATTTGAATAAAATAGCATCAAATTATGCACCAAAAAAATTAAGGTTGGTGGGAGGATAATATTTTCGATGATTGTTCTTCAAAATTATGTAATGGTTTGTGATTCGGTCGGAGGTTACAAAAAAAACTTAACGTTGACTTAAATTTGAATAAAATAGCATCAAATTATGCACTAAAAAAATTAAGGTTGGTGGGAGGATAATATTTTCGATGATACTTAAATTTGATGAGATTGTTCTTCAAAATTATGTAATGGTTGTGATTTGGACGGAGGATAAAAAAAACTTAACGTTGACTTAAATTTGAATAAAATAGCATCAAATTATGCACCAAAAAAATTAAGGTTGGTGGGAGGATAATATTTTCGATGATTGTTCTTCAAAATTATGTAATGGTTTGTGATTCGGTCGGAGGTTACAAAAAAAACTTAACGTTGACTTAAATTTGAATAAAATAGCATCAAATTATGCACCAAAAAAATTAAGGTTGGTGGGAGGATAATATTTTCGATGATACTTAAATTTGATGAGATTGTTCTTCAAAATTGTGTAATGGTTTGTGATTTGGACGGAGGTTAAAAAAAACTTAACGTTGACTTAAATTTGAATAAAATAGCATCAAATTATGCACCAAAAAAATTAAGGTTGGTGGGAGGATAATATTTTCGATGATTGTTCTTCAAAATTATGTAATGGTTTGTGATTCGGTCGGAGGTTACAAAAAAAACTTAACGTTGACTTAAATTTGAATAAAATAGCATCAAATTATGCACTAAAAAAATTAAGGTTGGTGGGAGGATAATATTTTCGATGATTGTTCTTCAAAATTATGTAATGGTTTGTGATTCGGTCGGAGGTTACAAAAAAAACTTAACGTTGACTTAAATTTGAATAAAATAGCATCAAATTATGCACCAAAAAAATTAAGGTTGGTGGGAGGATAATATTTTCGATGATACTTAAATTTGATGAGATTGTTCTTCAAAATTATGTAATGGTTTGTGATTTGGACGGAGGATAAAAAAAACTTAACGTTGACTTAAATTTGAATAAAATAGCATCAAATTATGCACCAAAAAAATTAAGGTTGGTGGGAGGATAATATTTTCGATGATTGTTCTTCAAAATTATGTAATGGTTTGTGATTCGGTCGGAGGTTACAAAAAAAACTTAACGTTGACTTAAATTTGAATAAAATAGCATCAAATTATGCACCAAAAAAATTAAGGTTGGTGGGAGGATAATATTTTCGATGATACTTAAATTTGATGAGATTGTTCTTCAAAATTGTGTAATGGTTTGTGATTTGGACGGAGGTTAAAAAAAACTTAACGTTGACTTAAATTTGAATAAAATAGCATCAAATTATGCACCAAAAAAATTAAGGTTGGTGGGAGGATAATATTTTCGATGATTGTTCTTCAAAATTATGTAATGGTTTGTGATTCGGTCGGAGGTTACAAAAAAAACTTAACGTTGACTTAAATTTGAATAAAATAGCATCAAATTATGCACTAAAAAAATTAAGGTTGGTGGGAGGATAATATTTTCGATGATTGTTCTTCAAAATTATGTAATGGTTTGTGATTCGGTCGGAGGTTACAAAAAAAACTTAACGTTGACTTAAATTTGAATAAAATAGCATCAAATTATGCACCAAAAAAATTAAGGTTGGTGGGAGGATAATATTTTCGATGATACTTAAATTTGATGAGATTGTTCTTCAAAATTATGTAATGGTTTGTGATTTGGACGGAGGATAAAAAAAACTTAACGTTGACTTAAATTTGAATAAAATAGCATCAAATTATGCACCAAAAAAATTAAGGTTGGTGGGAGGATAATATTTTCGATGATTGTTCTTCAAAATTATGTAATGGTTTGTGATTCGGTCGGAGGTTACAAAAAAAACTTAACGTTGACTTAAATTTGAATAAAATAGCATCAAATTATGCACCAAAAAAATTAAGGTTGGTGGGAGGATAATATTTTCGATGATACTTAAATTTGATGAGATTGTTCTTCAAAATTATGTAATGGTTTGTGATTTGGACGGAGGATAAAAAAAACTTAACGTTGACTTAAATTTGAATAAAATAGCATCAAATTATGCACCAAAAAAATTAAGGTTGGTGGGAGGATAATATTTTCGATGATTGTTCTTCAAAATTATGTAATGGTTTGTGATTCGGTCGGAGGTTACAAAAAAAACTTAACGTTGACTTAAATTTGAATAAAATAAGCATCAAATTATGCACCAAAAAAATTAAGGTTGGTGGGAGGATAATATTTTCGATGATTGTTCTTCAAAATTATGTAATGGTTTGTGATTCGGTCGGAGGTTACAAAAAAAACTTAACGTTGACTTAAATTTGAATAAAATAGCATCAAATTATGCACCAAAAAAATTAAGGTTGGTGGGAGGATAATATTTTCGATGATACTTAAATTTGATGAGATTGTTCTTCAAAATTATGTAATGGTTTGTGATTTGGACGGAGGATAAAAAAAACTTAACGTTGACTTAAATTTGAATAAAATAGCATCAAATTATGCACCAAAAAAATTAAGGTTGGTGGGAGGATAATATTTTCGATGATTGTTCTTCAAAATTATGTAATGGTTTGTGATTCGGTCGGAGGTTACAAAAAAAACTTAACGTTGACTTAAATTTGAATAAAATAGCATCAAATTATGCACCAAAAAAATTAAGGTTGGTGGGAGGATAATATTTTCGATGATACTTAAATTTGATGAGATTGTTCTTCAAAATTATGTAATGGTTTGTGATTTGGACGGAGGATAAAAAAAACTTAACGTTGACTTAAATTTGAATAAAATAGCATCAAATTATGCACCAAAAAAATTAAGGTTGGTGGGAGGATAATATTTTCGATGATTGTTCTTCAAAATTATGTAATGGTTTGTGATTCGGTCGGAGGTTACAAAAAAAACTTAACGTTGACTTAAATTTGAATAAAATAGCATCAAATTATGCACCAAAAAAATTAAGGTTGGTGGGAGGATAATATTTTCGATGATACTTAAATTTGATGAGATTGTTCTTCAAAATTATGTAATGGTTTGTGATTTGGACGGAGGATAAAAAAAACTTAACGTTGACTTAAATTTGAATAAAATAGCATCAAATTATGCACCAAAAAAATTAAGGTTGGTGGGAGGATAATATTTTCGATGATTGTTCTTCAAAATTATGTAATGGTTTGTGATTCGGTCGGAGGTTACAAAAAAAACTTAACGTTGACTTAAATTTGAATAAAATAAGCATCAAATTATGCACCAAAAAAATTAAGGTTGGTGGGAGGATAATATTTTCGATGATTGTTCTTCAAAATTATGTAATGGTTTGTGATTCGGTCGGAGGTTACAAAAAAAACTTAACGTTGACTTAAATTTGAATAAAATAGCATCAAATTATGCACCAAAAAAATTAAGGTTGGTGGGAGGATAATATTTTCGATGATACTTAAATTTGATGAGATTGTTCTTCAAAATTATGTAATGGTTTGTGATTTGGACGGAGGATAAAAAAAACTTAACGTTGACTTAAATTTGAATAAAATAGCATCAAATTATGCACCAAAAAAATTAAGGTTGGTGGGAGGATAATATTTTCGATGATTGTTCTTCAAAATTATGTAATGGTTTGTGATTCGGTCGGAGGTTACAAAAAAAACTTAACGTTGACTTAAATTTGAATAAAATAGCATCAAATTATGCACTAAAAAAATTAAGGTTGGTGGGAGGATAATATTTTCGATGATTGTTCTTCAAAATTATGTAATGGTTTGTGATTCGGTCGGAGGTTACAAAAAAAACTTAACGTTGACTTAAATTTGAATAAAATAGCATCAAATTATGCACCAAAAAAATTAAGGTTGGTGGGAGGATAATATTTTCGATGATACTTAAATTTGATGAGATTGTTCTTCAAAATTATGTAATGGTTTGTGATTTGGACGGAGGATAAAAAAAACTTAACGTTGACTTAAATTTGAATAAAATAGCATCAAATTATGCACCAAAAAAATTAAGGTTGGTGGGAGGATAATATTTTCGATGATTGTTCTTCAAAATTATGTAATGGTTTGTGATTCGGTCGGAGGTTACAAAAAAAACTTAACGTTGACTTAAATTTGAATAAAATAGCATCAAATTATGCACCAAAAAAATTAAGGTTGGTGGGAGGATAATATTTTCGATGATACTTAAATTTGATGAGATTGTTCTTCAAAATTGTGTAATGGTTTGTGATTTGGACGGAGGTTAAAAAAAACTTAACGTTGACTTAAATTTGAATAAAATAGCATCAAATTATGCACCAAAAAAATTAAGGTTGGTGGGAGGATAATATTTTCGATGATTGTTCTTCAAAATTATGTAATGGTTTGTGATTCGGTCGGAGGTTACAAAAAAAACTTAACGTTGACTTAAATTTGAATAAAATAGCATCAAATTATGCACTAAAAAAATTAAGGTTGGTGGGAGGATAATATTTTCGATGATTGTTCTTCAAAATTATGTAATGGTTTGTGATTCGGTCGGAGGTTACAAAAAAAACTTAACGTTGACTTAAATTTGAATAAAATAGCATCAAATTATGCACCAAAAAAATTAAGGTTGGTGGGAGGATAATATTTTCGATGATACTTAAATTTGATGAGATTGTTCTTCAAAATTATGTAATGGTTTGTGATTTGGACGGAGGATAAAAAAAACTTAACGTTGACTTAAATTTGAATAAAATAGCATCAAATTATGCACCAAAAAAATTAAGGTTGGTGGGAGGATAATATTTTCGATGATTGTTCTTCAAAATTATGTAATGGTTTGTGATTCGGTCGGAGGTTACAAAAAAAACTTAACGTTGACTTAAATTTGAATAAAATAGCATCAAATTATGCACCAAAAAAATTAAGGTTGGTGGGAGGATAATATTTTCGATGATACTTAAATTTGATGAGATTGTTCTTCAAAATTATGTAATGGTTTGTGATTTGGACGGAGGATAAAAAAAACTTAACGTTGACTTAAATTTGAATAAAATAGCATCAAATTATGCACCAAAAAAATTAAGGTTGGTGGGAGGATAATATTTTCGATGATTGTTCTTCAAAATTATGTAATGGTTTGTGATTCGGTCGGAGGTTACAAAAAAAACTTAACGTTGACTTAAATTTGAATAAAATAAGCATCAAATTATGCACCAAAAAAATTAAGGTTGGTGGGAGGATAATATTTTCGATGATTGTTCTTCAAAATTATGTAATGGTTTGTGATTCGGTCGGAGGTTACAAAAAAAACTTAACGTTGACTTAAATTTGAATAAAATAGCATCAAATTATGCACCAAAAAAATTAAGGTTGGTGGGAGGATAATATTTTCGATGATACTTAAATTTGATGAGATTGTTCTTCAAAATTATGTAATGGTTTGTGATTTGGACGGAGGATAAAAAAAACTTAACGTTGACTTAAATTTGAATAAAATAGCATCAAATTATGCACCAAAAAAATTAAGGTTGGTGGGAGGATAATATTTTCGATGATTGTTCTTCAAAATTATGTAATGGTTTGTGATTCGGTCGGAGGTTACAAAAAAAACTTAACGTTGACTTAAATTTGAATAAAATAGCATCAAATTATGCACCAAAAAAATTAAGGTTGGTGGGAGGATAATATTTTCGATGATACTTAAATTTGATGAGATTGTTCTTCAAAATTATGTAATGGTTTGTGATTTGGACGGAGGATAAAAAAAACTTAACGTTGACTTAAATTTGAATAAAATAGCATCAAATTATGCACCAAAAAAATTAAGGTTGGTGGGAGGATAATATTTTCGATGATTGTTCTTCAAAATTATGTAATGGTTTGTGATTCGGTCGGAGGTTACAAAAAAAACTTAACGTTGACTTAAATTTGAATAAAATAGCATCAAATTATGCACCAAAAAAATTAAGGTTGGTGGGAGGATAATATTTTCGATGATACTTAAATTTGATGAGATTGTTCTTCAAAATTATGTAATGGTTTGTGATTTGGACGGAGGATAAAAAAAACTTAACGTTGACTTAAATTTGAATAAAATAGCATCAAATTATGCACCAAAAAAATTAAGGTTGGTGGGAGGATAATATTTTCGATGATTGTTCTTCAAAATTATGTAATGGTTTGTGATTCGGTCGGAGGTTACAAAAAAAACTTAACGTTGACTTAAATTTGAATAAAATAGCATCAAATTATGCACTAAAAAAATTAAGGTTGGTGGGAGGATAATATTTTCGATGATTGTTCTTCAAAATTATGTAATGGTTTGTGATTCGGTCGGAGGTTACAAAAAAAACTTAACGTTGACTTAAATTTGAATAAAATAGCATCAAATTATGCACCAAAAAAATTAAGGTTGGTGGGAGGATAATATTTTCGATGATACTTAAATTTGATGAGATTGTTCTTCAAAATTATGTAATGGTTTGTGATTTGGACGGAGGATAAAAAAAACTTAACGTTGACTTAAATTTGAATAAAATAGCATCAAATTATGCACCAAAAAAATTAAGGTTGGTGGGAGGATAATATTTTCGATGATTGTTCTTCAAAATTATGTAATGGTTTGTGATTCGGTCGGAGGTTACAAAAAAAACTTAACGTTGACTTAAATTTGAATAAAATAGCATCAAATTATGCACCAAAAAAATTAAGGTTGGTGGGAGGATAATATTTTCGATGATACTTAAATTTGATGAGATTGTTCTTCAAAATTGTGTAATGGTTTGTGATTTGGACGGAGGTTAAAAAAAACTTAACGTTGACTTAAATTTGAATAAAATAGCATCAAATTATGCACCAAAAAAATTAAGGTTGGTGGGAGGATAATATTTTCGATGATTGTTCTTCAAAATTATGTAATGGTTTGTGATTCGGTCGGAGGTTACAAAAAAAACTTAACGTTGACTTAAATTTGAATAAAATAGCATCAAATTATGCACTAAAAAAATTAAGGTTGGTGGGAGGATAATATTTTCGATGATTGTTCTTCAAAATTATGTAATGGTTTGTGATTCGGTCGGAGGTTACAAAAAAAACTTAACGTTGACTTAAATTTGAATAAAATAGCATCAAATTATGCACCAAAAAAATTAAGGTTGGTGGGAGGATAATATTTTCGATGATACTTAAATTTGATGAGATTGTTCTTCAAAATTATGTAATGGTTTGTGATTTGGACGGAGGATAAAAAAAACTTAACGTTGACTTAAATTTGAATAAAATAGCATCAAATTATGCACCAAAAAAATTAAGGTTGGTGGGAGGATAATATTTTCGATGATTGTTCTTCAAAATTATGTAATGGTTTGTGATTCGGTCGGAGGTTACAAAAAAAACTTAACGTTGACTTAAATTTGAATAAAATAGCATCAAATTATGCACTAAAAAAATTAAGGTTGGTGGGAGGATAATATTTTCGATGATTGTTCTTCAAAATTATGTAATGGTTTGTGATTCGGTCGGAGGTTACAAAAAAAACTTAACGTTGACTTAAATTTGAATAAAATAGCATCAAATTATGCACCAAAAAAATTAAGGTTGGTGGGAGGATAATATTTTCGATGATACTTAAATTTGATGAGATTGTTCTTCAAAATTATGTAATGGTTTGTGATTTGGACGGAGGATAAAAAAAACTTAACGTTGACTTAAATTTGAATAAAATAGCATCAAATTATGCACCAAAAAAATTAAGGTTGGTGGGAGGATAATATTTTCGATGATTGTTCTTCAAAATTATGTAATGGTTTGTGATTCGGTCGGAGGTTACAAAAAAAACTTAACGTTGACTTATATTTGAATAAAATAGCATCAAATTATGCACCAAAAAAATTAAGGTTGGTGGGAGGATAATATTTTCGATGATACTTAAATTTGATGAGATTGTTCTTCAAAATTATGTAATGGTTTGTGATTTGGACGGAGGATAAAAAAAACTTAACGTTGACTTAAATTTGAATAAAATAGCATCAAATTATGCACCAAAAAAATTAAGGTTGGTGGGAGGATAATATTTTCGATGATTGTTCTTCAAAATTATGTAATGGTTTGTGATTCGGTCGGAGGTTACAAAAAAAACTTAACGTTGACTTAAATTTGAATAAAATAAGCATCAAATTATGCACCAAAAAAATTAAGGTTGGTGGGAGGATAATATTTTCGATGATTGTTCTTCAAAATTATGTAATGGTTTGTGATTCGGTCGGAGGTTACAAAAAAAACTTAACGTTGACTTAAATTTGAATAAAATAGCATCAAATTATGCACCAAAAAAATTAAGGTTGGTGGGAGGATAATATTTTCGATGATACTTAAATTTGATGAGATTGTTCTTCAAAATTATGTAATGGTTTGTGATTTGGACGGAGGATAAAAAAAACTTAACGTTGACTTAAATTTGAATAAAATAGCATCAAATTATGCACCAAAAAAATTAAGGTTGGTGGGAGGATAATATTTTCGATGATTGTTCTTCAAAATTATGTAATGGTTTGTGATTCGGTCGGAGGTTACAAAAAAAACTTAACGTTGACTTAAATTTGAATAAAATAGCATCAAATTATGCACTAAAAAAATTAAGGTTGGTGGGAGGATAATATTTTCGATGATTGTTCTTCAAAATTATGTAATGGTTTGTGATTCGGTCGGAGGTTACAAAAAAAACTTAACGTTGACTTAAATTTGAATAAAATAGCATCAAATTATGCACCAAAAAAATTAAGGTTGGTGGGAGGATAATATTTTCGATGATTGTTCTTCAAAATTATGTAATGGTTTGTGATTCGGTCGGAGGTTACAAAAAAAACTTAACGTTGACTTAAATTTGAATAAAATAGCATCAAATTATGCACTAAAAAAATTAAGGTTGGTGGGAGGATAATATTTTCGATGATTGTTCTTCAAAATTATGTAATGGTTTGTGATTCGGTCGGAGGTTACAAAAAAAACTTAACGTTGACTTAAATTTGAATAAAATAGCATCAAATTATGCCCCAAAAAAATTAAGGTTGGTGGGAGGATAATATTTTCGATGATACTTAAATTTGATGAGATTGTTCTTCAAAATTATGTAATGGTTTGTGATTTGGACGGAGGATAAAAAAAACTTAACGTTGACTTAAATTTGAATAAAATAGCATCAAATTATGCACCAAAAAAATTAAGGTTGGTGGGAGGATAATATTTTCGATGATACTTAAATTTGATGAGATTGTTCTTCAAAATTATGTAATGGTTGTGATTTGGACGGAGGATAAAAAAAACTTAACGTTGACTTAAATTTGAATAAAATAGCATCAAATTATGCACCAAAAAAATTAAGGTTGGTGGGAGGATAATATTTTCGATGATTGTTCTTCAAAATTATGTAATGGTTTGTGATTCGGTCGGAGGTTACAAAAAAAACTTAACGTTGACTTAAATTTGAATAAAATAGCATCAAATTATGCACCAAAAAAATTAAGGTTGGTGGGAGGATAATATTTTCGATGATACTTAAATTTGATGAGATTGTTCTTCAAAATTGTGTAATGGTTTGTGATTTGGACGGAGGTTAAAAAAAACTTAACGTTGACTTAAATTTGAATAAAATAGCATCAAATTATGCACCAAAAAAATTAAGGTTGGTGGGAGGATAATATTTTCGATGATTGTTCTTCAAAATTATGTAATGGTTTGTGATTCGGTCGGAGGTTACAAAAAAAACTTAACGTTGACTTAAATTTGAATAAAATAGCATCAAATTATGCACTAAAAAAATTAAGGTTGGTGGGAGGATAATATTTTCGATGATTGTTCTTCAAAATTATGTAATGGTTTGTGATTCGGTCGGAGGTTACAAAAAAAACTTAACGTTGACTTAAATTTGAATAAAATAGCATCAAATTATGCACCAAAAAAATTAAGGTTGGTGGGAGGATAATATTTTCGATGATACTTAAATTTGATGAGATTGTTCTTCAAAATTATGTAATGGTTTGTGATTTGGACGGAGGATAAAAAAAACTTAACGTTGACTTAAATTTGAATAAAATAGCATCAAATTATGCACCAAAAAAATTAAGGTTGGTGGGAGGATAATATTATCGATGATACTTAAATTTGATGAGATTGTTCTTCAAAATTATGTAATGGTTTGTGATTTGGACGGAGGATAAAAAAAACTTAACGTTGACTTAAATTTGAATAAAATAGCATCAAATTATGCACCAAACAAATTAAGGTTGGTGGGAGGATAATATTTTCGATGATTGTTCTTCAAAATTATGTAATGGTTTGTGATTCGGTCGGAGGTTACAAAAAAAACTTAACGTTGACTTAAATTTGAATAAAATAGCATTAAATTATGCACCAAAAAAATTAAGGTAGGTGGGACGATAATATTTCCGATGCT
>CAWVQO010000333.1:1800000-2157300 GCA_963932275.1 Andrena praecox | reverse complement strand
TTTGGTCCGTGGTCGTGGGGTCGATCCGATAGTCGTCGGACATGACGGCGGCTGGCCAACTTTGGCCCGTGGTCGTGGGGACGACTGTTTAGTCGTCGGACATGTCGGCGGCTGGCCAACCTAGACCCGGGATCATAGGGACGACCCTATAGTCGTCGCACATGTCGGCGGCTGGCCAACTTTGGTCCGTGGTCGTGGGGTCGATCCGATAGTCGTCGGACATGACGGCGGCTGGCCAACTTTGGCCCGTGGTCGTGGGGACGACTGTTTAGTCGTCGGACATGTCGGCGGCTGGCCAACCTAGACCCGGGGTCGTGGGGACGACCCTATTGTCGTCGGACATGACGGTGGCGGGCCAATCTAGTCCCGGGGTCGTGGGGACGACCCTATAGTCGTCGCACATGTCGGCGGCTGGCCAACTTTGGTCCGTGGTCGTGGGGTCGATCCGATAGTCGTCGGACATGACGGCGGCTGGCCAACTTTGGCCCGTGGTCGTGGGGACGACTGTTTAGTCGTCGGACATGTCGGCGGCTGGCCAACCTAGACCCGGGGTCATAGGGACGACCCTATAGTCGTCGCACATGTCGGCGGCTGGCCAACTTTGGTCCGTGGTCGTGGGGTCGATCCGATAGTCGTCGGACATGACGGCGGCTGGCCAACTTTGGCCCGTGGTCGTGGGGACGACTGCTTAGTCGTCGGACATTTCGGCGGCTGGTCAACCTAGACCCGGGGTCGTGGGGACGACCCTATTGTCGTCGGACATGACGGTGGCGGGCCAATCTAGTACCGGGGTCGTGGGGACGACCCTATAGTCGTCGGACATTTCGGCGGCTGGCCAACTTTTGCCCGTGGTCGTGGGGACGACCCAATAGTCGTCGGACATGTCGCCGGCTGGCCAACTTTGGCCCGTGGTCGTGGGGACGAACCGATAATCGTCGGACATGTCGGCGATTGGCCAACTTTGGTCCGTGGTCGTGGGGTCGATCCGATAGTCGTCGGACATGACGGCGGCTGGCCAACTTTGGTCCGTGGTCGTGGGGTCGATCCGATAGTCGTCGGACATGACGGCGGCTGGCCAACTTTGGCCCGTGGTCGTGGGGACGACTGTTTAGTCGTCGGACATGTCGGCGGCTGGCCATCCTAGACCCGGGATCATAGGGACGACCCTATAGTCGTCGCACATGTCGGCGGCTGGCCAACTTTGGTCCGTGGTCGTGGGGTCGATCCGATAGTCGTCGGACATGACGGCGGCTGGCCAACTTTGGTCCGTGGTCGTGGGGTCGATCCGATAGTCGTCGGACATGACGGCGGCTGGCCAACTTTGGCCCGTGGTCGTGGGGACGACTGTTTAGTCGTCGGACATGTCGGCGGCTGGCCAACCTAGACCCGGGATCATAGGGACGACCCTATAGTCGTCGCACATGTCGGCGGCTGGCCAACTTTGGTCCGTGGTCGTGGGGTCGATCCGATAGTCGTCGGACATGACGGCGGCAGGCCAACTTTGGCCCGTGGTCGTGGGGACGACTGTTTAGTCGTCGGACATGTCGGCGGCTGGCCAACCTAGACCCGGGGTCGTGGGGACGACCCTATTGTCGTCGGACATGACGGTGGCGGGCCAATCTAGTCCCGGGGTCGTGGGGACGACCCTATAGTCGTCGCACATGTCGGCGGCTGGCCAACTTTGGTCCGTGGTCGTGGGGTCGATCCGATAGTCGTCGGACATGACGGCGGCTGGCCAACTTTGGCCCGTGGTCGTGGGGACGACTGTTTAGTCGTCGGACATGTCGGCGGCTGGCCAACCTAGACCCGGGGTCATAGGGACGACCCTATAGTCGTCGCACATGTCGGCGGCTGGCCAACTTTGGCCCGTGGTCGTGGGGACGACTGCTTAGTCGTCGGACATTTCGGCGGCTGGTCAACCTAGACCCGGGGTCGTGGGGACGACCCTATTGTCGTCGGACATGACGGTGGCGGGCCAATCTAGTACCGGGGTCGTGGGGACGACCCTATAGTCGTCGGACATTTCGGCGGCTGGCCAACTTTTGCCCGTGGTCGTGGGGACGACCCAATAGTCGTCGGACATGTCGCCGGCTGGCCAACTTTGGCCCGTGGTCGTGGGGACGAACCGATAATCGTCGGACATGTCGGCGATTGGCCAACTTTGGTCCGTGGTCGTGGGGTCGATCCGATAGTCGTCGGACATGACGGCGGCTGGCCAACTTTGGTCCGTGGTCGTGGGGTCGATCCGATAGTCGTCGGACATGACGGCGGCTGGCCAACTTTGGCCCGTGGTCGTGGGGACGACTGTTTAGTCGTCGGACATGTCGGCGGCTGGCCATCCTAGACCCGGGATCATAGGGACGACCCTATAGTCGTCGCACATGTCGGCGGCTGGCCAACTTTGGTCCGTGGTCGTGGGGTCGATCCGATAGTCGTCGGACATGACGGCGGCTGGCCAACTTTGGTCCGTGGTCGTGGGGTCGATCCGATAGTCGTCGGACATGACGGCGGCTGGCCAACTTTGGCCCGTGGTCGTGGGGACGACTGTTTAGTCGTCGGACATGTCGGCGGCTGGCCAACCTAGACCCGGGATCATAGGGACGACCCTATAGTCGTCGCACATGTCGGCGGCTGGCCAACTTTGGTCCGTGGTCGTGGGGTCGATCCGATAGTCGTCGGACATGACGGCGGCAGGCCAACTTTGGCCCGTGGTCGTGGGGACGACTGTTTAGTCGTCGGACATGTCGGCGGCTGGCCAACCTAGACCCGGGGTCGTGGGGACGACCCTATTGTCGTCGGACATGACGGTGGCGGGCCAATCTAGTCCCGGGGTCGTGGGGACGACCCTATAGTCGTCGCACATGTCGGCGGCTGGCCAACTTTGGTCCGTGGTCGTGGGGTCGATCCGATAGTCGTCGGACATGACGGCGGCTGGCCAACTTTGGCCCGTGGTCGTGGGGACGACTGTTTAGTCGTCGGACATGTCGGCGGCTGGCCAACCTAGACCCGGGGTCATAGGGACGACCCTATAGTCGTCGCACATGTCGGCGGCTGGCCAACTTTGGTCCGTGGTCGTGGGGTCGATCCGATAGTCGTCGGACATGACGGCGGCTGGCCAACTTTGGCCCGTGGTCGTGGGGACGACTGCTTAGTCGTCGGACATTTCGGCGGCTGGTCAACCTAGACCCGGGGTCGTGGGGACGACCCTATTGTCGTCGGACATGACGGTGGCGGGCCAATCTAGTACCGGGGTCGTGGGGACGACCCTATTGTCGTCGGACATGACGGTGGCGGGCCAATCTAGTACCGGGGTCGTGGGTCGACCCTATAGTCGTCGGACATGTCGGCGGCTGGCCAACTTTTGCCCGTGGTCGTGGGGACGACACAATAGTCGTCGGACATGTCGCCGGCAGGCCAACTTTGGCCCGTGGTCGTGCGGACGAACCGATAATCGTCGGACATGACGGTGGCGGGCCAATCTAGTCCCGGGGTCGTGGGGACGACCCTATAGTCGCCGGGCAAGTCGGCGGCGGGCCAACCTTGTACCGGGGTCGTGGGGACGGACCCTATAGTCGTCGGACATGTCGGCGATTGGCCAACTTTGGCCCGGTGTCGTGGGGACGACCCTATAGTCGTCGGACATGTTGGCGGAAGGTCAACGTAGGCCCGTGGTCGTGGGGACGACCCTATAGACGTCCGACATGACGGTGGTGGGCCAATATTGGCCCGGGGTCGTGGGGACGATCCGATAGTCGTCGGACATGACGGTGGCTGGCCAACTTTGGCCCGTGGTCGTGGGGACGACTGTTTAGTCGTCGGACATTTCGGCGGCTGGTCAACCTAGACCCGGGGTCGTGGGGACGACCCTATTGTCGTCGGACATGACGGTGGCGGGCCAATCTAGTACCGGGGTCGTGGGGACGACCCTATAGTCGTCGGACATGTCGGCGGCTGGCCAACTTTTGCCCGTGGTCGTGGGGACGACCCAATAGTCGTCGGACATGTCGCCGGCTGGCCAACTTTGGCCCGTGGTCGTGGGGACGAACCGATAATCGTCGGACATGACGGTGGCGGGCCAATCTAGTCCCGGGGTCGTGGGGACGACCCTATAGTCGTCGGACATGTCGGCGGCTGGCCAACTTTTGCCCGTGGTCGTGGGGACGACTGTTTAGTCGCCGGACATGTCGGCGGCTGGCCAACCTAGACCCAGGGTCGTGGGGACGACCCTATTGTCGTCGGACATGACGGTGGCGGGCCAATCTAGTCCCGGGGTCGTAGGTACGACCCTATGGTCGTCGGACATGTCGGCGATTGGCCAACATTGGCCCGGTGTCGTGGGGACGACTCTATAGTCGTCGGACATGTCGCCGGCTGGCCAACTTTGGCCCGTAGTCGTGGGGACGAACCGATAATCGTCGGACATGACGGTGGCGGGCCAGCTTTGGCCCGTGGTCGTGGGGACGACCCTATAGTCGTCGGACATGACGGTGGCGGGCCAATCTAGTCCCGGGGTCGTGGGGACGACCCTATAGTCGTCGCACATGTCGGCGGCTGGCCAACTTTGGCCCGTGGTCGTGGGGACGACTCAATAGTCGTCGGACATGTCGGCGGCTGGCCAGCTTTCGCCCGTGGTCGTGGGGACGATCCGATAGTCGTCGGACATGACGGTCTAGGGCCAATCTAGTCCCGGGGTCGTGGGGACGACCCTATAGTCGTCGGACATGTCGCCGGCTGGCCAAATTTGGCCCGGGGTCGTGGGGACGACTCCATATTCGTCGGACATATCGGCGGCTGGCCAACCTGGACTCGGGGTCGTGGGGACGACCCTATTGTCGTCGGACATGACGGTGGCGGGCCAATCTAGTCCCGGGGTCATAGGGACGACCCTATAGTCGTCGGACATGTCGGCGATTGGCCAACATTGGCCCGTGGTCGTGGGGTCGATCCGATAGTCGTCGGACATGACGGTGGCGGCCAATCTAGTCCCGGGGTCGTGGTGACGACCCTATAGCCGTCGGACATGTCGGCGGCTGGCCAACTTTGGCCCGTGGTCGTGGGGACGACTGTTTAGTCGTCGGTCATGTCGGCGGCCGGCCAATCTAGACCCAGGGTCGTGGGGACGACCCTATTGTCGTCGGACATGACGGTGGCGGGCCAATCTAGTCCCGGGGTCATAGGGACGACCCTATAGTCGTCGGACATGTCGGCGATTGGCCAACTTTGGTCCGTGGTCGTGGGGTCGATCCGATAGTCGTCGGACATGACGGCGGCGGGCCAATCTATTCTCTGGGTCGTGTGGACGACCCTATAGTCGTCGGACATGTCGGCGGCTGTCCAACTTTGGCCCGGTGTCTTGGGGACGACTCTATAGTCGTCGGACATGTCGGCTGCAGGCCACCCTTGTCCCGGGGTCGTGGAGACGACCCAATAGTCGTCGGACATGTCGGCGGCTGGCAAACTTTGGCCCGTGGTCGTGGGGACGACCCTATAGTCGTCGGACATGTCGGCGATTGGCCAATATTGGCCCGGGGTCGTGGGGACGATCCGATAGTCGTTGGACATGACGGTGGCGGGCCAACTTTGGCCCGTGGTCGTGGGGACGACCCTATAGTCGTCGGACATGACGGTGGCGGGCCAATCTAGTCCCGGGGTCGTGGGGACGACCCTATAGTCGTCGCACATGTCGGCGGCTGGCCAACTTTGGTCCGTGGTCGTGGGGTCGATCCGATAGTCGTCGGACATGACGGCGGCTGGCCAACTTTGGCCCGTGGTCGTGGGGACGACTGTTTAGTCTTCGGACATGTCGGCGGCTGGCCAACCTAGACCCGGGGTCGTGGGGACGACCCTATTGTCGTCGGACATGACGGTGGCGGGCCAATCTAGTCCCGGGGTCGTGGGGACGACCCTATAGTCGTCGCACATGTCGGCGGCTGGCCAACTTTGGTCCGTGGTCGTGGGGTCGATCCGATAGTCGTCGGACATGACGGCGGCTGGCCAACTTTGGCCCGTGGTCGTGGGGACGACTGTTTAGTCGTCGGACATGTCGGCGGCTGGCCAACCTAGACCCGGGGTCATTGGGACGACCCTATAGTCGTCGCACATGTCGGCGGCTGGCCAACTTTGGTCCGTGGTCGTGGGGTCGATCCGATAGTCGTCGGACATGACGGCGGCTGGCCAACTTTGGCCCGTGGTCGTGGGGACGACTGTTTAGTCGTCGGACATGTCGGCGGCTGGCCAACCTAGACCCGGGGTCGTGGGGACGACCCTATTGTCGTCGGACATGACGGTGGCGGGCCAATCTAGTCCCGGGGTCGTGGGGACGACCCTATAGTCGTCGCACATGTCGGCGGCTGGCCAACTTTGGTCCATGGTCGTGGGGTCGATCCGATAGTCGTCGGACATGACGGCGGCTGGCCAACTTTGGCCCGTGGTCGTGGGGACGACTGTTTAGTCGTCGGACATGTCGGCGGCTGGCCAACCTAGACCCGGGGTCGTGGGGACGACCCTATTGTCGTCGGACATGACGGTGGCGGGCCAATATAGTCCCGGGGTCATAGGGACGACCCTATAGTCGTCGGACATGTCGGCGATTGGCCAACTTTGGTCCGTGGTCGTTGGGTCGATCCGATAGACGTCGGACATGACGGCGGCTGGCCAACTTTGGCCCGTGGTCGTGGGGACGACTGTTTAGTTGTCGGACATGTCGGCGGCTGGCCAATCTAGATCCAGGGTCGTGGGGACGACCCTATTGTCGTCGGACATGACGGTGGCGGGGCAATCTAGTCCCGGGGTCGTAGGTACGACCCTATAGTCGTCGGACATGTCGGCGATTGGCCAATATTGGCCCGGGGTTGTTGGCACGTTCCGATAGTCGTTGGACATGACGGTGGCGGCCCATCTAGTCCCGGGGTTGTGGGGACGACCCTATAGTCGTCGGACATGTCGGCGGCTGGACAACTTTGGCCCGTGGTCGTGGGGACGACCCTATAGTCGTCGGACATGACGGTGGCGGGCCAATCTAGTCCCGGGGTCGTGGGGACGACCCTATAGTCGTCGCACATGTCGGCGGCTGGCCAACTTTGGTCCGTGGTCGTGGGGTCGATCCGATAGTCGTCGGACATGACGGCGGCTGGCCAACTTTGGCCCGTGGTCGTGGGGACGACTGTTTAGTCTTCGGACATGTCGGCGGCTGGCCAACCTAGACCCGGGGTCGTGGGGACGACCCTATTGTCGTCGGACATGACGGTGGCGGGCCAATCTAGTCCCGGGGTCGTGGGGACGACCCTATAGTCGTCGCACATGTCGGCGGCTGGCCAACTTTGGTCCGTGGTCGTGGGGTCGATCCGATAGTCGTCGGACATGACGGCGGCTGGCCAACTTTGGCCCGTGGTCGTGGGGACGACTGTTTAGTCGTCGGACATGTCGGCGGCTGGCCAACCTAGACCCGGGGTCATAGGGACGACCCTATAGTCGTCGCACATGTCGGCGGCTGGCCAACTTTGGTCCGTGGTCGTGGGGTCGATCCGATAGTCGTCGGACATGACGGCGGCTGGCCAACTTTGGCCCGTGGTCGTGGGGACGACTGTTTAGTCGTCGGACATGTCGGCGGCTGGCCAACCTAGACCCGGGGTCGTGGGGACGACCCTATTGTCGTCGGACATGACGGTGGCGGGCCAATCTAGTCCCGGGGTCGTGGGGACGACCCTATAGTCGTCGCACATGTCGGCGGCTGGCCAACTTTGGTCCATGGTCGTGGGGTCGATCCGATAGTCGTCGGACATGACGGCGGCTGGCCAACTTTGGCCCGTGGTCGTGGGGACGACTGTTTAGTCGTCGGACATGTCGGCGGCTGGCCAACCTAGACCCGGGGTCGTGGGGACGACCCTATTGTCGTCGGACATGACGGTGGCGGGCCAATATAGTCCCGGGGTCATAGGGACGACCCTATAGTCGTCGGACATGTCGGCGATTGGCCAACTTTGGTCCGTGGTCGTTGGGTCGATCCGATAGACGTCGGACATGACGGCGGCTGGCCAACTTTGGCCCGTGGTCGTGGGGACGACTGTTTAGTTGTCGGACATGTCGGCGGCTGGCCAATCTAGATCCAGGGTCGTGGGGACGACCCTATTGTCGTCGGACATGACGGTGGCGGGGCAATCTAGTCCCGGGGTCGTAGGTACGACCCTATAGTCGTCGGACATGTCGGCGATTGGCCAATATTGGCCCGGGGTTGTTGGCACGTTCCGATAGTCGTTGGACATGACGGTGGCGGCCCATCTAGTCCCGGGGTTGTGGGGACGACCCTATAGTCGTCGGACATGTCGGCGGCTGGACAACTTTGGCCCGTGGTCGTGGGGACGACCCTATAGTCGTCGGACATGTTGGCGGAAGGTCAACGTAGGCCCGTGGTCGTGGGGACGACCCTATAGACGTCCGACATGACGGTGGTGTTCTAATATTGGCCCGGGGTCGTGGGGACGATCCGATAGTCGTCGGACATGACGGTGGCTGGCCAAGTTTGGCCCGTGGTCGTGGGGACGACTGTTTAGTCGTCGGACATGTCGGCGGCTGGCCAACCTAGACCCGCGGTCGTGGGGACGACCCTATAGTCGTCGGACATGACGGTGGCGGACCAATCTAGGACCGAGGTCGTGGGGACGACCCTACAGTCGTCGGACATGTTGGCGGCAGGTCTGCCTAGTCCCGGGGTCGTGGGGACGAACCTATAGTCGTCGGACAACACGGCGGCTGGACATCTTTGGCCCGCGGTCGTGGGGACGACCCTATAGTCGTCGGACATGACGGTGGCGGGCCAACCTAGACCCGCGGTCGTGGGGACGACCCTATAGTCGTCGGACATGACGGTGGCGGGCCAATCTAGTCCGGGGGTCGTGGGGACGACCCTACAGTCGTCGGACATTTCGGCGGCTTGCCAACTTTGGCCCGGGGTCGTGGGGACGATCCAATAGTCGTCGGACATGTTGGCGGCTGGTCAACTTTGGCCCGTGGTCGTGGGGACGACCCTATAGTCGTTGGACATGTCGGCGGCTGGCCAACTTTGGCCCGTGGTCGTGGGGACGATCCGATAGTCGTTGGACATGGCGGTGGCGGGCCAATCTAGTCCCGGGGTCGTGGGGACGACCCTATAGTCGTCGGACTTGTCGGTGGCGGGCCAATCTAGTCCGGGGGTCGTGGGGACGACCCTACAGTCGTCGGACATTTCGGCGGCTTGCCAACTTTGGCCCGGGGTCGTGGGGACGACCCTATAGTCGTCGGACAAGTCGGCGGCTGGCCAAATTTGGTCCATGGTCGTGGGGACGACCCTATAGTCATCGGACAAGACGGTGGCGGGCCAATCTAGTCCCGGGGTCGTGGGGACGACCCTATAGTCGTCGGAAAAGTCGGCGGCTGGCCAACTTTTGCCCGGGGTCGTGGGGGCGATCCGATAGTCGTTGGACATGACGGTGGCGGGCCAATCTAGTCCCGGGGTCGTGGGGACGATCCAATAGTCGTCGGACATGTCGGCGGCTGGCCAACTTTGGCCCGTGGTCGTGGGGACGCCCCAATAGTCGTCGGACATGTCGGCGGCTGGCCAACATTGGCCCGGGGTCGTGGGGACGATCCGATAGTGGTTGGACATGACGGTGGCGGGCCATTCTAGTCCCGGGGTCGTGGGGACGACCCTATAGTCGTCGGACATGTCGGCGGCTGGCCAACTTTGGCCCGTGGTCGTGGGGACGATCCGATAGTCGTTGGACATGGCGGTGGCGGGCCAATCTAGTCCCGGGGTCGTGGGGACGACCCTATAGTCGTCGGACATTTCGGCGGCTTGTCAACCTAGTCCCGGGGTCGTGGGGACGACCCTATAGTCGTCGGACATGTCGGTGTTTGGCCATCTTTGGCCCGTGGTCGTGAAGACGACCCTATAGTCGTCGGACATGACGGTGGCGGGCCAATCTAGTCCCTGGGTCGTGGGGACGACCCAACAGTCGTCGGACATTTCGGCGGCTTGCCAACTTTGGCCCGGGGTCGTGGGGACGACCCTATAGTCGTCGGACATGTCGGCGGCTGGCCAACTTTGGCCCGTGGTTGTGGGGACGACCCTATAGTCGTTGGACATGACGGTGGCGGGCCAATCTAGTCCCGGGGTCGTGGGGACGACCCTATAGTCGTCGGACATGTCGGCGGCTGGCCAACTTTGGCCCGGTGTCGTGGGGACGACTCTATAGTCGTCGGAAATGTCGGCGGCTGGCCAACCTGGACCCGGGGTCGTGGGGACGACCCTATTGTCGTCGGACATGACGGTGGCGGGCCAATCTAGTCTCGCGGTCGAGGGGACGACCCTATAATCGTCGGACATGACGGTGGCGGGCCAATCTAGTCCCGGGGTCGTGGGGACGACCCTATAGTCGTCGGACATTTCGGCGGCATGCCAACTTTGGCCCGTGGTCTTGGGGACGACCCTATAGTTGTTGGACATGACGGTGGCGGGCTAATCTAGTCCCGGGGTCGTAGGGACGACCCTATAGTCGTTGGACATGTCGGCGATTGGCCAACATTGGCCCGGGGTCGTGGGGACGACCCTACAGTCGTCGGAAATGTCGGCGGCTGGCCAACCTGGACCCGGGGTCGTGGGGACGACCCTATTGTCGTCGGACATGACGGTGGCGGGCCAATCTAGTCTCGGGGTCGTGGGGACGACCCTATAGTCGTCGGACATGTCGGCGGCTGGCCAACTTTGGCCCGGGGTCGTGGGGACGACTCTATAGTCGTCGGAATGTCGGGGGCTGGCCAACCTGGACTCGGGGACGTGGGGACGACCCTATAGTCGTCGGACAAGACGGCGGCTGGACATCTTTGGCCCGGTGTCGTGGGGACGACCCTATAGTCGTCGGACATGTTGGCGGCTTGTCAGCCTAGTCCCGGGGTCGTGGGTACGACCCTATAGTCGTCGGACAAGTCGGCGGCTGGCCAACCTAGACCCGGGGTCGTGGGTACGACCCTATAGTCGACGGACAAGTCGGCGGCGGGCCAACCTTGTCCCGGGGTCGTGGGGACGACCCGATAGTCGTCGGACATGACGGTGGCGGGCCAATCTAGTCCCGGGGTCGTGGGGACGACCCTATAGTCGTCGGACAAGACGGCGGCTGGATATTCTTGGCTCGCGGTCGTGGGGACGACCCTATAGTCGTCGGACATTTCGGCGGCTTGCCAACTTTGGCCCGGGGTCGTGGGGACGACCCTATAGTCGTCGGACATTTCGGCGGCATGCCAGCTTTGGCCCGGGGTCATGGGGACGACCCTATAGTCGTTGGACATGACGGTGGCGGGCCAATCTAGTCCCGGGGTCGTAGGGACGACCCTATAGTCGTCGGACATTTCGGCGCCTTGCCAACTTTGGCCCGGGGTCGTGGGGACGACCATATAGTCGTCGAACATGACGGTGGCGGACCAATCTAGTCCCGGGGTCGTGGGGACGACCCTATAGTCGTCGGGCATGTCGGCGGCTGGCCAACTTTGGCCCGTGGTCGTGGGGACGACCCAATAGTCGTTGGACATTACGGCGGCTGGCCAACTTTGGCCCATGGACGTGGGGACGACCCTATAGTCGTTGGACATGACGGTGGCGGGCCAATCTAGTCCCGGGGTCGTGGTGACGACCCTACAGTCGTCGGACATGTCGGCGGCTTGCCAAATTTGCCCGGGGTCGTGGGGACGACCCTATATTCGTCGGACTTGACGGTGGCGGGCCAATCTAGTCCCGGGGTCGTGGGGACGACCCAATAGTCGTTGGACATTACGGCGGCTGGCCAACTTTGGCCCATCGTCGTGGGGACGACCCTATAGTCGTTGGACATGACGGTGGCGGGCCAATCTAGTCCCGGGGTCGTAGGGACGACCCTATAGTCGTCGGACATGTCGGCGATTGGCCAACATTGGCCCGGGGTCGTGGGGACGACCCTACAGTCGTCGGACATTTCGGCGGCTTGCCAACTTTGGCCCGGGGTCGTGGGGACGACCCTATAGTCGTTGGACATCACGGTGGCGGGCCAATCTAGTCCCCGGGTCGTAGGGACGACCCTATAGTCGTCGGACATTTCGGCGCCTTGCCAACTTTGGCCCGGGGTCGTGGGGACGACCATATAGTCGTCGAACATGACGGTGGCGGACCAATCTAGTCCCGGGGTCGTGGGGACGACCCTATAGTCGTCGGGCATGTCGGCGGCTGGCCAACTTTGGCCCGTGGTCGTGGGGACGACCCAATAGTCGTTGGACATTACGGCGGCTGGCCAACTTTGGCCCATGGTCGTGGGGACGACCCTATAGTCGTTGGACATGACGGTGGCAGGCCAATCTAGTCCCGGGGTCGTGGGGACGACCCAATAGTCGTTGGACATTACGGCGGCTGGCCAACTTTGGCCCATGGTCGTGGGGACGACCCTATAGTCGTTGGACATGACGGTGGCGGGCCAATCAAGTCCCGGGGTCGTAGGGACGACCCTATAGTCGTCGGACTTGTCGGCGATTGGCCAACATTGGCCCGGGGTCGTGGGGACGACCCTACAGTCGCCGGACATTTCGGCGGCATGCCACCTTTGGCCCGGGGTCGTGGGGACGACCCTATAGTCGTCGGACATGTTGGCGGCTTGTCAACCTAGTCCCGGGGTTGTGGGGACGACCCTATAGTCGTTGGACATGACGGTGGCGGGCCAATCTAGTCCCGGGGTCGTAGGAACGACCCTATAGTCGTCGGACATGTCGGCGGCTGGCCAACTTTGGCCCGGGGTCGTGGGGACGACCCTATAGTCGTCGGACATGTCGGCGGCTGGCCAACCTAGTCCCGAGGTCGTGGGGACGACCCTATAGTCGTCGGACAAGACGGCGGCTGGATATCCTTGGCTCGCGGTCGTGGGGACGACCCTATAGTCGTCGGACATTTCGGCGGCTTGCCAACTTTGGCCCGGGGTCGTGGGGACGACCCTATAGTCGTCGGACATTTCGGCGGCATGCCAACTTTGGCCCGGGGTCGTGGGGACGACCCTATAGTCGTTGGGCATGACGGTGGCGGGCCAATCTAGTCCCGGGGTCGTGGGGACGACCCTACAGCGTCGGACATTTCGGCGGATTGCCAACTTTGGCCCGGGGTCGTGGGGACGACCCTATAGTCGTCGGACATGTCGGCGGCTGGCTAACTTTGGCCCGTGGTCGTGGGGACGACCCAATAGTCGTTGGACATGTCGGCGGCTGGCCAACTTTGGCCCGGGGTCGTGGGGACGACCCTATAGTCGTTGGACATGACGGTGGCGGGCCAATCTAGTCCCGGGGTCGTGGGGACGACCCTACAGTCGTCGGACATTTCGGCGGATTGCCAACTTTGGCCCGGGGTCGTGGGGACGACCCTATAGTCGTCGGACATGTTGGCGACTTGTCAACCTAGTCCCGGGGTTGTGGGGACGACCCTATAGTCGTTGGACATGACGGTGGCGGGCCAATCTAGTCCCGGGGTCGTAGGAACGACCTTATAGTCGTCGGACATGTCGGCGGCTGGCCAACTTTGGCCCGGGGTCGTGGGGACGACCCTATAGTCGTCGGACATGTCGGCGGCTGTCTAACTTTGGCCCGTGGTCGTGGGGACGACCCTATAGTCGTCGGACATTTCGGCGGATTGCCAACTTTGGCCCGGGGTCGTGGGGACGACCATATAGTCGTCGGATATGTCGGCGATTGGCCAACATTGGCCCGGGGTCGTGGGGACGACCCTATAGTCGTCGGACATGTCGGCGGCTGGCCAACTTTGGCCCGTGGTCGTGGGGACGACCCTATAGTCGTCGGACATGTCGGCGGCTGTCCAACTTTGGCCCGTGGTCGTGGGGACGACCCTATAGTCGTCGGACATAACGGTGGCGTGCCAATCTAGTCGCGGGGTCGTGGGGACGACCCTATAGTCGTCGGACAAGTCGGCGGCGGGCCTACCTAGTCCCGGGGTCGTGGGGACGACCCTATAGTCGTCGGATAAGTCGGCAGCTTGCCAACTTTGGCCCGGGGTCGTGGGAACGACCCTATAGTCGTCGGACAAGTCGGCGGCGAGCCCACCTAGTCCGGGGGTCGTGGGGACGACCCTATAGTCGTCTGACAAGTCGGCGGCCGGCCAACTTTGGCCCGTGGTCGTGGGGAGGACCCTATACTCGTCGGACAAGTCGGCGGCGTACCAACCTAGTCCGGGGGTCGTGGGGACGACCCTATAGACGTCGGACATGACGGTGGCGGGCCAGTCTATTCCCGGGTCATGGGGACGACCCTATAGTCGTCGGACAATTCGGCGGCTGGCCAACTTTGGCCCGTGGTCGTGGGGACGACCCTATAGTCGTCGGACATGTCGGCGGCTGGCTAACTTTGGCCCGTGGTCGTGGGGACGACCCAATAGTCGTTGGACATGTCGGCGGCTGGCCAACTTTGGCCCGTGGTCGTGGGGACGACCCTATAGTCGTTGGACATCACGGTGGCGGGCCAATCTAGTCCCCGGGTCGTAGGGACGACCCTATAGTCGTCGGACATTTCGGCGCCTTGCCAACTTTGGCCCGGGGTCGTGGGGACGACCATAAAGTCGTCGAACATGACGGTGGCGGACCAATCTAGTCCGGGGGTCGTGGGGACGACCCTATAGACGTCGGACATGACGGTGGCGGGCCAGTCTATTCCCGGGTCATGGGGACGACCCTATAGTCGTCGGACAAGTCGGCGGCTGGCCAACTTTGGCCCGTGGTCGTGGGGACGACCCTATAGTCGTCGGACATGTCGGCGGCTGGCCAACTTTGGCCCGGGGTCGTGGGGACGACCCTATAGTCGTCGGACATGTCGGCGATTGGCCAACATTGGCCCGGGGTCGTGGGGACGACCCTACAGTCGCCGGACATTTCGGCGGCATGCCACCTTTGGCCCGGGGTCGTGGGGACGACCCTATAGTCGTCGGACATGTTGGCGGCTTGTCAACCTAGTCCCGGGGTTGTGGGGACGACCCTATAGTCGTTGGACATGACGGTGGCGGGCCAATCTAGTCCTGGGGTCGTAGGAACGACCCTATAGTCGTCGGACATGTCGCCGGCTGGCCAAGTTTGGCCCGGGGTCGTGGGGACGACCCTATAGTCGTCGGACATGTCGGCGGCTGGCCAACCTAGTCCCGAGGTCGTGGGGACGACCCTATAGTCGTCGGACAAGACGGCGGCTGGATATCCTTGGCTCGCGGTCGTGGGGACGACCCTATAGTCGTCGGACATTTCGGCGGCGCCAACTTTGGCCCGGGGTCGTGGGGACGACCCTATAGTCGTTGGACATGACGGTGGCGGGCCAATCTAGTCCCGGGGTCGTGGGGACGACCCTACAGCGTCGGACATTTCGGCGGATTGCCAACTTTGGCCCGGGGTCGTGGGGACGACCCTATAGTCGTCGGACATGTCGGCGGCTGGCTAACTTTGGCCCGTGGTCGTGGGGACGACCCAATAGTCGTTGGACATGTCGGCGGCTGGCCAACTTTGGCCCGTGGTCGTGGGGACGACCCTATAGTCGTTGGACATTTCGGCGGCATGCCACCTTTGGCCCGGGGTCGTGGGGACGACCCTATAGTCGTCGGACATGTTGGCGGCTTGTCAACCTAGTCCCGGGGTTGTGGGGACGACCCTATAGTCGTTGGACATGACGGTGGCGGGCCAATCTAGTCCCGGGGTCGTGGGGACGACCCTACAGCGTCGGACATTTCGGCGGATTGCCAACTTTGGCCCGGGGTCGTGGGGACGACCCTATAGTCGTCGGACATGTCGGCGGCTGGCTAACTTTGGCCCGTGGTCGTGGGGACGACCCAATAGTGGTTGGACATGTCGGCGATTGGCCAACATTGGCCCGGGGTCGTGGGGACGACCCTACAGTCGCCGGACATTTCGGCGGCATGCCACCTTTGGCCCGGGGTCGTGGGGACGACCCTATAGTCGTCGGACATGTTGGCGGCTTGTCAACCTAGTCCCGGGGTTGTGGGGACGACCCTATAGTCGTTGGACATGACGGTGGCGGGCCAATCTAGTCCCGGGGTCGTAGGAACGACCCTATAGTCGTCGGACATGTCGGCGGCTGGCCAACTTTGGCCCGGGGTCGTGGGGACGACCCTATAGTCGTCGGACATGTCGGCGGCTGGCCAACCTAGTCCCGAGGTCGTGGGGACGACCCTATAGTCGTCGGACAAGACGGCGGCTGGATATCCTTGGCTCGCGGTCGTGGGGACGACCCTATAGTCGTCGGACATTTCGGCGGCTTGCCAACTTTGGCCCGGGGTCGTGGGGACGACCCTATAGTCGTCGGACATTTCGGCGGCATGCCAACTTTGGCCCGGGGTCGTGGGGACGACCCTATAGTCGTTGGGCATGACGGTGGCGGGCCAATCTAGTCCCGGGGTCGTGGGGACGACCCTACAGCGTCGGACATTTCGGCGGATTGCCAACTTTGGCCCGGGGTCGTGGGGACGACCCTATAGTCGTCGGACATGTCGGCGGCTGGCTAACTTTGGCCCGTGGTCGTGGGGACGACCCAATAGTCGTTGGACATGTCGGCGGCTGGCCAACTTTGGCCCGGGGTCGTGGGGACGACCCTATAGTCGTTGGACATGACGGTGGCGGGCCAATCTAGTCCCGGGGTCGTGGGGACGACCCTACAGTCGTCGGACATTTCGGCGGATTGCCAACTTTGGCCCGGGGTCGTGGGGACGACCCTATAGTCGTCGGACATGTTGGCGACTTGTCAACCTAGTCCCGGGGTTGTGGGGACGACCCTATAGTCGTTGGACATGACGGTGGCGGGCCAATCTAGTCCCGGGGTCGTAGGAACGACCTTATAGTCGTCGGACATGTCGGCGGCTGGCCAACTTTGGCCCGGGGTCGTGGGGACGACCCTATAGTCGTCGGACATGTCGGCGGCTGGCTAACTTTGGCCCGTGGTCGTGGGGACGACCCTATAGTCGTCGGACATTTCGGCGGATTGCCAACTTTGGCCCGGGGTCGTGGGGACGACCATATAGTCGTCGGACATGTCGGCGATTGGCCAACATTGGCCCGGGGTCGTGGGGACGACCCTATAGTCGTCGGACATGTCGGCGGCTGGCCAACTTTGGCCCGTGGTCGTGGGGACGACCCTATAGTCGTCGGACATGTCGGCGGCTGTCCAACTTTGGCCCGTGGTCGTGGGGACGACCCTATAGTCGTCGGACATAACGGTGGCGTGCCAATCTAGTCGCGGGGTCGTGGGGACGACCCTATAGTCGTCGGACAAGTCGGCGGCGGGCCTACCTAGTCCCGGGGTCGTGGGGACGACCCTATAGTCGTCGGATAAGTCGGCAGCTTGCCAACTTTGGCCCGGGGTCGTGGGAACGACCCTATAGTCGTCGGACAAGTCGGCGGCGAGCCCACCTAGTCCGGGGGTCGTGGGGACGACCCTATAGTCGTCGGACAAGTCGGCGGCCGGCCAACTTTGGCCCGTGGTCGTGGGGAGGACCCTATACTCGTCGGACAAGTCGGCGGCGTACCAACCTAGTCCGGGGGTCGTGGGGACGACCCTATAGACGTCGGACATGACGGTGGCGGGCCAGTCTATTCCCGGGTCATGGGGACGACCCTATAGTCGTCGGACAATTCGGCGGCTGGCCAACTTTGGCCCGTGGTCGTGGGGACGACCCTATAGTCGTCGGACATGTCGGCGGCTGGCTAACTTTGGCCCGTGGTCGTGGGGACGACCCTATAGTCGTCGGACATGTCGGCGGCTGGCCAACCTAGTCCCGAGGTCGTGGGGACGACCCTATAGTCGTCGGACAAGACGGCGGCTGGATATCCTTGGCTCGCGGTCGTGGGGACGACCCTATAGTCGTCGGACATTTCGGCGGCTTGCCAACTTTGGCCCGGGGTCGTGGGGACGACCCTATAGTCGTCGGACATTTCGGCGGCATGCCAACTTTGGCCCGGGGTCGTGGGGACGACCCTATAGTCGTTGGGCATGACGGTGGCGGGCCAATCTAGTCCCGGGGTCGTGGGGACGACCCTACAGCGTCGGACATTTCGGCGGATTGCCAACTTTGGCCCGGGGTCGTGGGGACGACCCTATAGTCGTCGGACATGTCGGCGGCTGGCTAACTTTGGCCCGTGGTCGTGGGGACGACCCAATAGTCGTTGGACATGTCGGCGGCTGGCCAACTTTGGCCCGGGGTCGTGGGGACGACCCTATAGTCGTTGGACATGACGGTGGCGGGCCAATCTAGTCCCGGGGTCGTGGGGACGACCCTACAGTCGTCGGACATTTCGGCGGATTGCCAACTTTGGCCCGGGGTCGTGGGGACGACCCTATAGTCGTCGGACATGTTGGCGACTTGTCAACCTAGTCCCGGGGTTGTGGGGACGACCCTATAGTCGTTGGACATGACGGTGGCGGGCCAATCTAGTCCCGGGGTCGTAGGAACGACCTTATAGTCGTCGGACATGTCGGCGGCTGGCCAACTTTGGCCCGGGGTCGTGGGGACGACCCTATAGTCGTCGGACATGTCGGCGGCTGTCTAACTTTGGCCCGTGGTCGTGGGGACGACCCTATAGTCGTCGGACATTTCGGCGGATTGCCAACTTTGGCCCGGGGTCGTGGGGACGACCATATAGTCGTCGGATATGTCGGCGATTGGCCAACATTGGCCCGGGGTCGTGGGGACGACCCTATAGTCGTCGGACATGTCGGCGGCTGGCCAACTTTGGCCCGTGGTCGTGGGGACGACCCTATAGTCGTCGGACATGTCGGCGGCTGTCCAACTTTGGCCCGTGGTCGTGGGGACGACCCTATAGTCGTCGGACATAACGGTGGCGTGCCAATCTAGTCGCGGGGTCGTGGGGACGACCCTATAGTCGTCGGACAAGTCGGCGGCGGGCCTACCTAGTCCCGGGGTCGTGGGGACGACCCTATAGTCGTCGGATAAGTCGGCAGCTTGCCAACTTTGGCCCGGGGTCGTGGGAACGACCCTATAGTCGTCGGACAAGTCGGCGGCGAGCCCACCTAGTCCGGGGGTCGTGGGGACGACCCTATAGTCGTCTGACAAGTCGGCGGCCGGCCAACTTTGGCCCGTGGTCGTGGGGAGGACCCTATACTCGTCGGACAAGTCGGCGGCGTACCAACCTAGTCCGGGGGTCGTGGGGACGACCCTATAGTCGTTGGACATGACGGTGGCGGGCCAATCTAGTCCCGGGGTCGTGGGGACGACCCTACAGCGTCGGACATTTCGGCGGATTGCCAACTTTGGCCCGGGGTCGTGGGGACGACCCTATAGTCGTCGGACATGTCGGCGGCTGGCTAACTTTGGCCCGTGGTCGTGGGGACGACCCAATAGTCGTTGGACATGTCGGCGGCTGGCCAACTTTGGCCCGTGGTCGTGGGGACGACCCTATAGTCGTTGGACATGACGGTGGCGGGCCAATCTAGTCCCGGGGTCGTAGGGACGACCCTATAGTCGTCGGACATGTCGGCGATTGGCCAACATTGGCCCGGGGTCGTGGGGACGACCCTATAGTCGTCGGACATGTCGGCGGCTGGCCAACCTAGTCCCGAGGTCGTGGGGACGACCCTATAGTCGTCGGACAAGACGGCGGCTGGATATCCTTGGCTCGCGGTCGTGGGGACGACCCTATAGTCGTCGGACATTTCGGAGGCTTACCAACTTTGGCCCGGGGTCGTGGGGACGACCCTATAGTCGTCGGACATTTCGGCGGATTGCCAACTTTGGCCCGGGGTCGTGGGGACGACCATATAGTCGTCGGACATGTCGGTGGCGGGCCACTCTAGTCCCGGGGTCGTGGGGACGACCCTATAGTCGTCGGATATGTTGGCGGCTGGCCAACTTTGGCCCGTGGTCGTGGGGACGACCCTATAGTCGTCGGACATGTCGGCGGCTGTCCAACTTTGGCCCGTGGTCGTGGGGACGACCCTATAGTCGTCGGACATAACGGTGGCGTGCCAATCTAGTCGCGGGGTCGTGGGGACGACCCTATAGTCGTCGGACAAGTCGGCGGCGGGCCTACCTAGTCCCGGGGTCGTGGGGACGACCCTATAGTCGTCGGATAAGTCGGCAGCTTGCCAACTTTGGCCCGGGGTCGTGGGAACGACCCTATAGTCGTCGGACAATTCGGCGGCGAGCCCACCTAGTCCGGGGGTCGTGGGGACGACCCTATAGTCGTCGGACAAGTCGGCGGCCGGCCAACTTTGGCCCGTGGTCGTGGGGAGGACCCTATACTCGTCGGACAAGTCGGCGGCGTACCAACCTAGTCCGGGGGTCGTGGGGACGACCCTATAGACGTCGGACATGACGGTGGCGGGCCAGTCTATTCCCGGGTCATGGGGACGACCCTATAGTCGTCGGACAAGTCGGCGGCTGGCCAACTTTGGCCCGGGGTCGTGGGGACGACCCTATAGTCGTCGGACATGTCGGCGGCTGGCTAACTTTGGCCCGTGGTCGTGGGGACGACCCTATAGTCGTCGGAAATGACGGTGGCGGGCCAATCTAGTCCCGGGGTCGTGGGGACGACCCTACAGTCGTCGGACAAGTCGGCGGCGTACCAACCTAGTCCGGGGGTCGTGGGGACGACCCTATAGTCGTCGGACATGTCGGCGGCTGGCTAACTTTGGCCCGTGGTCGTGGGGACGACCCTATAGTCGTCGGAAATGACGGTGGCGGGCCAATCTAGTCCCGGGGTCGTGGGGACGACCCTACAGTCGTCGGACAAGTCGGCGGCGTACCAACCTAGTCCGGGGGTCGTGGGGACGACCCTATAGTCGTCGGACATGTCGGCGGCTGGCTAACTTTGGCCCGTGGTCGTGGGGACGACCCAATAGTCGTTGGACATGTCGGCGGCTGGCCAACTTTGGCCCGGGGTCGTGGGGACGACCCTATAGTCGTCGGACATGTCGGCGATTGGCCAACATTGGCCCGGGGTCGTGGGGACGACCCTACAGTCGCCGGACATTTCGGCGGCATGCCACCTTTGGCCCGGGGTCGTGGGGACGACCCTATAGTCGTCGGACATGTTGGCGGCTTGTCAACCTAGTCCCGGGGTTGTGGGGACGACCCTATAGTCGTTGGACATGACGGTGGCGGGCCAATCTAGTCCCGGGGTCGTAGGAACGACCCTATAGTCGTCGGACATGTCGGCGGCTGGCCAAGTTTGGCCCGGGGTCGTGGGGACGACCCTATAGTCGTCGGACATGTCGGCGGCTGGCCAACCTAGTCCCGAGGTCGTGGGGACGACCCTATAGTCGTCGGACAAGACGGCGGCTGGATATCCTTGGCTCGCGGTCGTGGGGACGACCCTATAGTCGTCGGACATTTCGGCGGCTTGCCAACTTTGGCCCGGGGTCGTGGGGACGACCCTATAGTCGTCGGACATTTCGGCGGCATGCCAACTTTGGCCCGGGGTCGTGGGGACGACCCTATAGTCGTTGGGCATGACGGTGGCGGGCCAATCTAGTCCCGGGGTCGTGGGGACGACCCTACAGTCGTCGGACATTTCGGCGGATTGCCAACTTTGGCCCGGGGTCGTGGGGACGACCCTATAGTCGTCGGACATGTCGGCGGCTGGCTAACTTTGGCCCGTGGTCGTGGGGACGACCCAATAGTCGTTGGACATGTCGGCGGCTGGCCAACTTTGGCCCGTGGTCGTGGGGACGACCCTATAGTCGTTGGACATCACGGTGGCGGGCCAATCTAGTCCCCGGGTCGTAGGGACGACCCTATAGTCGTCGGACATTTCGGCGCCTTGCCAACTTTGGCCCGGGGTCGTGGGGACGACCATATAGTCGTCGAACATGACGGTGGCGGACCAATCTAGTCCCGGGGTCGTGGGGACGACCCTATAGTCGTCGGGCATGTCGGCGGCTGGCCAACTTTGGCCCGGGGTCGTGGGGACGACCCTATAGTCGTCGGACATGTCGGCGGCTGGCTAACTTTGGCCCGTGGTCGTGGGGACGACCCTATAGTCGTCGGACATGTCGGCGGCTGGCTAACTTTGGCCCGTGGTCGTGGGGACGACCCAATAGTCGTTGGACATGTCGGCGGCTGGCCAACTTTGGCCCGTGGTCGTGGGGACGACCCTATAGTCGTTGGACATCACGGTGGCGGGCCAATCTAGTCCCCGGGTCGTAGGGACGACCCTATAGTCGTCGGACATTTCGGCGCCTTGCCAACTTTGGCCCGGGGTCGTGGGGACGACCATATAGTCGTCGAACATGACGGTGGCGGACCAATCTAGTCCCGGGGTCGTGGGGACGACCCTATAGTCGTCGGGCATGTCGGCGGCTGGCCAACTTTGGCCCGGGGTCGTGGGGACGACCCTATAGTCGTCGGACATGTCGGCGGCTGGCTAACTTTGGCCCGTGGTCGTGGGGACGACCCTATAGTCGTCGGAAATGACGGTGGCGGGCCAATCTAGTCCCGGGGTCGTGGGGACGACCCTACAGTCGTCGGACAAGTCGGCGGCGTACCAACCTAGTCCGGGGGTCGTGGGGACGACCCTATAGTCGTCGGACATGTCGGCGGCTGGCCAACTTTGGCCCGGGGTCGTGGGGACGACCCTATAGTCGTCGGATATGTCGGCGGCTGGCCAACTTTTGCCCGTGGTCGTGGGGACGACCCTATAGTCGTCGGACATGTCGGTGGCGGGCCAGTCTAGTCCCGGGTCGTGGGCACGACCCTATAGTCGTCGGACATGTCGGCGGCTGGCCAACTTTGGCCCGTGGTCGTGGGGAGGACCCTATACTCGTCGGACAAGTCGGCGGCGTACCAACCTAGTCCGGGGGTCGTGGGGACGACCCTATAGACGTCGGACATGACGGTGGCGGGCCAGTCTATTCCCGGGTCATGGGGACGACCCTATAGTCGTCGGACAAGTCGGCGGCTGGCCAACTTTGGCCCGTGGTCGTGGGGACGACCCTATAGTCGTCGGACATGTCGGCGGCTGGCCAACTTTGGCCCGGGGTCGTGGGGACGACCCTATAGTCGTCGGACATGTCGGCGATTGGCCAACATTGGCCCGGGGTCGTGGGGACGACCCTACAGTCGCCGGACATTTCGGCGGCTGGCCAACCTAGTCCCGAGGTCGTGGGGACGACCCTATAGTCGTCGGACAAGACGGCGGCTGGATATCCTTGGCTCGCGATCGTGGGGACGACCCTATAGTCGTCGGACATTTCGGCGGCGCCAACTTTGGCCCGGGGTCGTGGGGACGACCCTATAGTCGTTGGACATGACGGTGGCGGGCCAATCTAGTCCCGGGGTCGTGGGGACGACCCTACAGCGTCGGACATTTCGGCGGATTGCCAACTTTGGCCCGGGGTCGTGGGGACGACCCTATAGTCGTCGGACATGTCGGCGGCTGGCTAACTTTGGCCCGTGGTCGTGGGGACGACCCAATAGTCGTTGGACATGTCGGCGGCTGGCCAACTTTGGCCCGTGGTCGTGGGGACGACCCTATAGTCGTTGGACATGACGGTGGCGGGCCAATCTAGTCCCGGGGTCGTAGGGACGACCCTATAGTCGTCGGACATGTCGGCGATTGGCCAACATTGGCCCGGGGTCGTGGGGACGACCCTATAGTCGTCGGACATGTCGGCGGCTGGCCAACCTAGTCCCGAGGTCGTGGGGACGACCCTATAGTCGTTGGACATGACGGTGGCGGGCCAATCTAGTCCCGGGGTCGTAGGGACGACCCTATAGTCGTCGGACATGTCGGCGATTGGCCAACATTGGCCCGGGGTCGTGGGGACGACCCTATAGTCGTCGGACATGTTGGCGGCTTGTCAACCTAGTCCCGGGGTTGTGGGGACGACCCTATAGTCGTTGGACATGACGGTGGCGGGCCAATCTAGTCCTGGGGTCGTAGGAACGACCCTATAGTCGTCGGACATGTCGGCGGCTGGCCAAGTTTGGCCCGGGGTCGTGGGGACGACCCTATAGTCGTCGGACATGTCGGCGGCTGGCCAACCTAGTCCCGAGGTCGTGGGGACGACCCTATAGTCGTCGGACAAGACGGCGGCTGGATATCCTTGGCTCGCGGTCGTGGGGACGACCCTATAGTCGTCGGACATTTCGGCGGCGCCAACTTTGGCCCGGGGTCGTGGGGACGACCCTATAGTCGTTGGACATGACGGTGGCGGGCCAATCTAGTCCCGGGGTCGTGGGGACGACCCTACAGCGTCGGACATTTCGGCGGATTGCCAACTTTGGCCCGGGGTCGTGGGGACGACCCTATAGTCGTCGGACATGTCGGCGGCTGGCTAACTTTGGCCCGTGGTCGTGGGGACGACCCAATAGTCGTTGGACATGTCGGCGGCTGGCCAACTTTGGCCCGTGGTCGTGGGGACGACCCTATAGTCGTTGGACATGACGGTGGCGGGCCAATCTAGTCCCGGGGTCGTAGGGACGACCCTATAGTCGTCGGACATGTCGGCGATTGGCCAACATTGGCCCGGGGTCGTGGGGACGACCCTATAGTCGTCGGACATGTCGGCGGCTGGCCAACCTAGTCCCGAGGTCGTGGGGACGACCCTATAGTCGTCGGACAAGACGGCGGCTGGATATCCTTGGCTCGCGGTCGTGGGGACGACCCTATAGTCGTCGGACATTTCGGAGGCTTACCAACTTTGGCCCGGGGTCGTGGGGACGACTCTATAGTCGTCGGACATTTCGGCGGATTGCCAACTTTGGCCCGGGGTCGTGGGGACGACCATATAGTCGTCGGACATGTCGGTGGCGGGCCACTCTAGTCCCGGGGTCGTGGGGACGACCCTATAGTCGTCGGATATGTCGGCGGCTGGCCAACTTTGGCCCGTGGTCGTGGGGACGACCCTATAGTCGTCGGACATGTCGGCGGCTGTCCAACTTTGGCCCGTGGTCGTGGGGACGACCCTATAGTCGTCGGACATAACGGTGGCGTGCCAATCTAGTCGCGGGGTCGTGGGGACGACCCTATAGTCGTCGGACAAGTCGGCGGCGGGCCTACCTAGTCCCGGGGTCGTGGGGACGACCCTATAGTCGTCGGATAAGTCGGCAGCTTGCCAACTTTGGCCCGGGGTCGTGGGAACGACCCTATAGTCGTCGGACAAGTCGGCGGCGAGCCCACCTAGTCCGGGGGTCGTGGGGACGACCCTATAGTCGTCGGACAAGTCGGCGGCCGGCCAACTTTGGCCCGTGGTCGTGGGGAGGACCCTATACTCGTCGGACAAGTCGGCGGCGTACCAACCTAGTCCGGGGGTCGTGGGGACGACCCTATAGACGTCGGACATGACGGTGGCGGGCCAGTCTATTCCCGGGTCATGGGGACGACCCTATAGTCGTCGGACAAGTCGGCGGCTGGCCAACTTTGGCCCGTGGTCGTGGGGACGACCCTATAGTCGTCGGACATGTCGGCGGCTGGCTAACTTTGGCCCGTGGTCGTGGGGACGACCCAATAGTCGTTGGACATGTCGGCGGCTGGCCAACTTTGGCCCGTGGTCGTGGGGACGACCCTATAGTCGTTGGACATCACGGTGGCGGGCCAATCTAGTCCCCGGGTCGTAGGGACGACCCTATAGTCGTCGGACATTTCGGCGCCTTGCCAACTTTGGCCCGGGGTCGTGGGGACGACCCTATAGTCGTCGGATATGTCGGCGGCTGGCCAACTTTTGCCCGTGGTCGTGGGGACGACCCTATAGTCGTCGGACATGTCGGTGGCGGGCCAGTCTAGTCCCGGGTCGTGGGCACGACCCTATAGTCGTCGGACATGTCGGCGGCTGGCCAACTTTGGCCCGTGGTCGTGGGGAGGACCCTATACTCGTCGGACATTTCGGCGGATTGCCAACTTTGGCCCGGGGTCGTGGGGACGACCCTATAGTCGTCGGACATGTCGGCGGCTGGCTAACTTTGGCCCGTGGTCGTGGGGACGACCCAATAGTCGTTGGACATGTCGGCGGCTGGCCAACTTTGGCCCGGGGTCGTGGGGACGACCCTATAGTCGTTGGACATGACGGTGGCGGGCCAATCTAGTCCCGGGGTCGTGGGGACGACCCTACAGTCGTCGGACATTTCGGCGGATTGCCAACTTTGGCCCGGGGTCGTGGGGACGACCCTATAGTCGTCGGACATGTTGGCGGCTTGTCAACCTAGTCCCGGGGTTGTGGGGACGACCCTATAGTCGTTGGACATGACGGTGGCGGGCCAATCTAGTCGCGGGGTCGTAGGAACGACCCTATAGTCGTCGGACATGTCGGCGGCTGGCCAACTTTGGCCCGGGGTCGTGGGGACGACCCTATAGTCGTCGGACATGTCGGCGGCTGGCCAACCTAGTCCCGAGGTCGTGGGGACGACCCTATAGTCGTCGGACAAGACGGCGGCTGGATATCCTTGGCTCGCGGTCGTGGGGACGACCCTATAGTCGTCGGACATTTCGGCGGCTTGCCAACTTTGGCCCGGGGTCGTGGGGACGACCCTATAGTCGTCGGACATTTCGGCGGCATGCCAACTTTGGCCCGGGGTCGTGGGGACGACCCTATAGTCGTTGGACATGACGGTGGCGGGCCAATCTAGTCCCGGGGTCGTGGGGACGACCCTACAGTCGTCGGACATTTCGGCGGATTGCCAACTTTGGCCCGGGGTCGTGGGGACGACCCTATAGTCGTCGGACATGTCGGCGGCTGGCTAACTTTGGCCCGTGGTCGTGGGGACGACCCTATAGTCGTTGGACATGACGGTGGCGGGCCAATCTAGTCCCGGGGTCGTAGGGACGACCCTATAGTCGTCGGACATGTCGGCGATTGGCCAACATTGGCCCGGGGTCGTGGGGACGACCCTATAGTCGTCGGACATGTCGGCGGCTGGCCAACCTAGTCCCGAGGTCGTGGGGACGACCCTATAGTCGTCGGACAAGACGGCGGCTGGATATCCTTGGCTCGCGGTCGTGGGGACGACCCTATAGTCGTCGGACATTTCGGCGGCTTACCAACTTTGGCCCGGGGTCGTGGGGACGACCCTATAGTCGTCGGACATTTCGGCGGATTGCCAACTTTGGCCCGGGGTCGTGGGGACGACCCTACAGTCGTCGGACAAGTCGGCGGCGAGCCAATCTAGTCCCGCGGTCGTGGGGACGACCCTATAGTCGTCGGACAAGTCAGCGGCTGGCCAACATTGGCCCCTGGTCGTGGGGACGACCATATAGTCGTCGGACATGTCGGTGGCGGGCCACTCTAGTCCCGGGGTCGTGGGGACGACCCTATAGTCGTCGGATATGTCGGCGGCTGGCCAACTTTGGCCCGTGGTCGTGGGGACGACCCTATAGTCGTCGGACATGTCGGCGGCTGTCCAACTTTGGCCCGTGGTCGTGGGGACGACCCTATAGTCGTCGGACATAACGGTGGCGTGCCAATCTAGTCGCGGGGTCGTGGGGACGACCCTATAGTCGTCGGACAAGTCGGCGGCTGGCCAACTTTGGCCCGTGGTCGTGGGGACGACCCTATAGTCGTCGGACATGTCGGCGGCTGGCTAACTTTGGCCCGTGGTCGTGGGGACGACCCAATAGTCGTTGGACATGTCGGCGGCTGGCCAACTTTGGCCCGGGGTCGTGGGGACGACCCTATAGTCGTCGGACATGTCGGTGATTGGCCAACATTGGCCCGGGGTCGTGGGGACGACCCTACAGTCGCCGGACATTTCGGCGGCATGCCACCTTTGGCCCGGGGTCGTGGGGACGACCCTATAGTCGTCGGACATGTTGGCGGCTTGTCAACCTAGTCCCGGGGTTGTGGGGACGACCCTATAGTCGTTGGACATGACGGTGGCGGGCCAATCTAGTCCCGGGGTCGTAGGAACGACCCTATAGTCGTCGGACATGTCGGCGGCTGGCCAAGTTTGGCCCGGGGTCGTGGGGACGACCCTATAGTCGTCGGACATGTCGGCGGCTGGCCAACCTAGTCCCGAGGTCGTGGGGACGACCCTATAGTCGTCGGACAAGACGGCGGCTGGATATCCTTGGCTCGCGGTCGTGGGGACGACCCTATAGTCGTCGGACATTTCGGCGGCTTGCCAACTTTGGCCCGGGGTCGTGGGGACGACCCTATAGTCGTCGCACATTTCGGCGGCATGCCAACTTTGGCCCGGGGTCGTGGGGACGACCCTATAGTCGTTGGGCATGACGGTGGCGGGCCAATCTAGTCCCGGGGTCGTGGGGACGACCCTACAGTCGTCGGACATTTCGGCGGATTGCCAACTTTGGCCCGGGGTCGTGGGGACGACCCTATAGTCGTCGGACATGTCGGCGGCTGGCTAACTTTGGCCCGTGGTCGTGGGGACGACCCAATAGTCGTTGGACATGTCGGCGGCTGGCCAACTTTGGCCCGGGGTCGTGGGGACGACCCTATAGTCGTTGGACATGACGGTGGCGGGCCAATCTAGTCCCGGGGTCGTGGGGACGACCCTACAGTCGTCGGACATTTCGGCGGATTGCCAACTTTGGCCCGGGGTCGTGGGGACGACCCTATAGTCGTCGGACATGTTGGCGGCTTGTCAACCTAGTCCCGGGGTTGTGGGGACGACCCTATAGTCGTTGGACATGACGGTGGCGGGCCAATCTAGTCGCGGGGTCGTAGGAACGACCCTATAGTCGTCGGACACGTCGGCGGCTGGCCAACTTTGGCCCGGGGTCGTGGGGACGACCCTATAGTCGTCGGACATGTCGGCGGCTGGCCAACCTAGTCCCGAGGTCGTGGGGACGACCCTATAGTCGTCGGACAAGACGGCGGCTGGATATCCTTGGCTCGCGGTCGTGGGGACGACCCTATAGTCGTCGGACATTTCGGCGGCTTGCCAACTTTGGCCCGGGGTCGTGGGGACGACCCTATAGTCGTCGGACATTTCGGCGGCATGCCAACTTTGGCCCGGGGTCGTGGGGACGACCCTATAGTCGTTGGACATGACGGTGGCGGGCCAATCTAGTCCCGGGGTCGTGGGGACGACCCTACAGTCGTCGGACATGTCGGCGATTGGCCAACATTGGCCCGGGGTCGTGGGGACGACCCTATAGTCGTCGGACATGTCGGCGGCTGGCCAACCTAGTCCCGAGGTCGTGGGGACGACCCTATAGTCGTCGGACAAGACGGCGGCTGGATATCCTTGGCTCGCGGTCGTGGGGACGACCCTATAGTCGTCGGACATTTCGGCGGCTTACCAACTTTGGCCCGGGGTCGTGGGGACGACCCTATAGTCGTCGGACATTTCGGCGGATTGCCAACTTTGGCCCGGGGTCGTGGGGACGACCCTACAGTCGTCGGACAAGTCGGCGGCGAGCCAATCTAGTCCCGCGGTCGTGGGGACGACCCTATAGTCGTCGGACAAGTCAGCGGCTGGCCAACATTGGCCCCTGGTCGTGGGGACGACCATATAGTCGTCGGACATGTCGGTGGCGGGCCACTCTAGTCCCGGGGTCGTGGGGACGACCCTATAGTCGTCGGATATGTCGGCGGCTGGCCAACTTTGGCCCGTGGTCGTGGGGACGACCCTATAGTCGTCGGACATGTCGGCGGCTGTCCAACTTTGGCCCGTGGTCGTGGGGAGGACCCTATACTCGTCGGACAAGTCGGCGGCGTACCAACCTAGTCCGGGGGTCGTGGGGACGACCCTATAGACGTCGGACATGACGGTGGCGGGCCAGTCTATTCCCGGGTCATGGGGACGACCCTATAGTCGTCGGACAAGTCGGCGGCTGGCCAACTTTGGCCCGTGGTCGTGGGGACGACCCTATAGTCGTCGGAAATGACGGTGGCGGGCCAATCTAGTCCCGGGGTCATGGGGACGACCCTACAGTCGTCGGACAAGTCGGCGGCGAGCCAATCTAGTCCCGCGGTCGTGGGGACGACCCTATAGTCGTCGGACAAGTCAGCGGCCTGCCAACATTGGCCCGTGGTCGTGGGGACGACCATATAGTCGTCGGACATGACGGTGGCGGGCCACTCTAGTCCCGGGGTCGTGGGGACGACCCTATAATCGTCGGGCAAGCCGGCGGCTTGCCAACTTTGGCCCGTGGTCGTGGGGACGACCCTATAGTCGTCGGACATGTCGGCGGCTGTCCAACTTTGGCCCGGGGTCGTGGGGACGACCCTATAGTCGTCGGACTTGACGGTGGCGGGCCAGTCTAGTCCAGGGTCGTGGGGACGACCCTATAGTCGTCGGACATGTCGGTGGCGAGCCAACCTAGTCCCGGGGTCGTAGGGACGACCCTATAGTCGTCGGACATGTCGCCGGCTGGCCAACTTTGGCCCGTGGTCGTGGGGACGACCTTTTAGTCGTCGGACAAGTCGGCGGCTGTCCAACTTTGGCCCGGGGTCGTGGGGACGACCTTATAGTCGTCGGACATGTCGTCGGCGAGCCCACCTAGTCGGGGGGTCGTGGGGACGACCCTATAGTCGTCGGACAAGTCGGCGGCCGGCCAACCTAGTCCCGGGGTCGTGGGGACGACCCTATAGTCGTCAGGCATATCGGTGGCGAGCCAACCTAGTCCCGGGGTCGTGGGGACGACCCTATAGTCGTCGGACAAGTCGGCGGCTGGCCAACTTTGGCCCGTGGTCGTGGGGACGATCCGATAGTCGTCGGACATGACGGTGGCGGGCCAATCTAGTCCCGGGGTCATAGGGACGACCCTATAGTCATCGGACATGTCGGCGGCTGGTCAACTTAGGCCCGTGGTCATAGGGACGATCCGATAGTCGTTGGACATGACGGTGCCGGGCCAATCAAGTCCCGGGGTCGTGGGTACGACCCTATAGTCGTCGGACATGACGTCGATTGGCCATTATTCATCATCTAGCCGTCGAGGTGACAAGTCGTCTTTGTTTTGATTAAGCGTACGTTAACACGTGTCTCATTGTGTGCCTCTTTAAAATTCATTTACGGGTATTTCGTCGAGTGCGGATTTTAGCCAAAAACTGTTGCAGACCCGTAATTATTAGTACTACTGGGTCATCTATCCCTGATTATAAGGGCTCAACTTCGTGAAGTGTTTCGGTAGTTTCGTGTTCGGATTCTGTATCTCAGTGCCAATATGCCTCGTGCCTCAAGGAAGTGTAAGGGCTGTTCCGCTATGGTTGCTGATCCGGTCATTTGTGCGGGTTGTGGAGTGGCCAGCCATCCTGGGCCCTCGTGTCTGGCTCGTACGGGCCATCCCTGGTTTGGGAAAGAACTTTTGAATTGTAGTGCTGGTGTGCCTTTGTCTCAGGCTACCGTTAGCCAGGCTATCGCGTCGCCGGTACATTCATTATCTGCTATACCGGCAGCCACACTGCAGACGCTATCTTCCTTACCATCCGCCGAGACGATAAGCGATATAGTAAGCGACATCATCGATTCGAAGCTAGCGGCTCTACGTGAGGACTTTTTAACGGGTATTAGAGCGGAATTGAGTGGGATAAGATCGGAAATTGACTCCCTGACTGGCCGCGTTACGGCTCTTGAAGATAAGGCTACCACCTCCTCCGATCAGCGGCCTTTGTTAGCGGACGATCTCCTTGAAGAACTGCATGACAGGGAGACGAGATCCAAAAATATCATTATCTTTGGTGTCCCGGAGCCTCGTGAAGCAACTCCGGAATTGATGAGGTCAACCGACGTGACCGCGGCACGGGGTGTCCTAACTGAAATTGGCCCCTTTTCCAACCAGGATCTGGTTGCTCATCGCCTTGGCAAGTTGGGCAGGGTACCTTGTAGGCCTCTCTGTGTTCGCCTCAACTCTGCAGCGGAAGTGAAGAGTATTCTGCAAAATAAGCATCGCTACAAAGGCCCTTTCAAGATTTCTGATGATAAGACTAAGCAGCAGCGCGAGACCCTTGAGCAGCTTAGGGAAAGATTACGGGTTCTCCATGAACAGGGTGATACTCGGAAGACAATCCGTTATGTTCGTGGTTTTCCGAAAATCGTGGAGGGTAGACCGCATAAGGACGCGGCTCAAAAAAACGCGAGTTGAACCCTTTAGTTTACGTACAAAATGTCCGTGGTCTGCGCACCAAATTAGATTCTCTTGCTAACTCTGTTCTCTTGTCCGCGGTTTCGTATGATATTATTATTTTTGTTGAGACCTGGCTCACTCCGGCGATTTCTTCTAACGAACTGGGTTTACGTGATTATACTGTGTACAGATGTGATAGATCTCTTCGAACCAGCTGCTTCACTAGAGGTGGAGGTGTTCTCATCGCCGTCAAGAACTCGTGGTCATCCCGCATCGTAACAGCCAATTGTTCTGAGGTGGAACAGCTATTTGTTAGAGTCCACCTTCACACTAATAAATATCTCCTTCTGGGGGCCGTTTATATTCCGCCCGTGGCCCAGACTTCACTTTATGCAAGTTTTGTTGACTCGGTCATTGAGCTTTACCATAAGTTTAGCGATGATACCGTGTGTCTTTATGGTGATTTTAACCTGCCTCATGCGGTTTGGTTCAATGACTCTGGTCAGGAGTGCTTTAGAAGGTCGGGCATTTCGTCGAATGAATCCGCTGCCATTGACCTCCTTCTGGGGTGTGCCGGGTACTGCAATCTGGCCCAAATGAACAATGTTTTTAATGACTTCGACGTTATGCTCGATCTTGTCTTTGTTAGCTGCTCTAATGTCACCATCGATCGGGTTATTGATGTCCTTATTCAACCTGATGCCTATCATCCACCATTATATGTATTGTTTAACGGTTTGGCCTCGGGCCCTGGCCATAAGAGCGGTATAACGGAGTTCAGGGACTTTAAGCGTGGTGATTACAACGGTGTTATCGATTACCTCAACTCTGTTGACTGGGATTATGAGACTGGGGACTCTGAGCCGGATACCGCTCTTGAACGTTTGTATGGACATATTAATCATGCAATTGAAGCCTTTATTCCGATTAAGTCTGTGGTCCATTCCTCGTATCCGCCGTGGTTTTCACCGGGTTTAAGGTACTTGATTCGGCAGAAGAAAAGGGCACATAAGATCTTTAAGAGCTCAGGTTCACGGAGCGATTATCTGTGCTTTGCGAGTCTCCGTTCGAGATGTAAGCTTGTCTTAGCGCGTGAACATAGTGAGTATATGGATGGTGTTGAGAGTGCTGTGTGTGATAATGTCCAGAGTTTTTGGAAATTCGTAAACGCCAGGCGTGGCGGGCATGGAATTCCCGGTAGCGTTTATCTGGACCACGCTTCTGCCTCCTCGAATGAGGCGGCAGCTAATCTTTTCGCAGACTTCTTTGGCTCTGTATATTCCATCCGGTCCGTTACGGCGCCTGCCCTGATTCCTGGTTCTACCCCGGACAGTGATGTTAATTTGCACTCAATTTCTATTTCGATTGGTCAAATCTACTCCATGCTTGATTCGCTTGACACGTCAAAAGGTCCGGGTTTCGATGGTGTTCCACCATTGTTTCTAAAGGAGTGTCGTTTTATTCTAGCTAGGCCCCTCTGGCACATCTTTAATTCCTCGCTAGCTAGGGGTATTTTCCCTGTTGCATGGAAGACCTCACTGGTCACTCCGGTTTTCAAGGCAGGCGACCGCTCGGACGTAAGGAATTACAGACCGATATGCAAACTATCGGTCATGCCGAAGATCTTCGAAGAGATTCTTACTGAGCACTTAATGCCTAAGCTCATTAATGTCATCTGCGATGAACAGCATGGATTTGTCCCTGGACGTTCGACGATTTCCAATCTTGCGGTTTACCAGTGCTTCATCTCGGCTGCACTCGATGACGGTCTCCAAGTTGATACCGTGTACACGGACTTCCGGAAAGCTTTCGACTCTGTTGATCATTCCATCCTGCTTAGTAAATAAGCTCAATAGGCATTAATGGGCCGCTCCTCGCTTGGATCAATAGCTATCTTGAAGGCCGTGTACAGGTGGTTAGGATACAGGATCAATTGTCCGATCCAGTTAATGTGACCTCAGGTGTCCCTCAGGGATCGCACATAGGGCCGCTCCTGTTTCTCCTCTTTATTAATGATCTTAAGGAGGTTTTTCTGCACAGTAGATTTCTTATGTATGCGGATGATCTTAAGATCTTCCGCACTATTAGTTGTATTGATGACGTTGATCTGTTGCAGGCAGATCTCCTTAGGTTCGAGGAGTGGTGTACCGCAAACAGGATGCGACTAAACACTGGTAAATGCGTATTATTAAGGTCTCACAGGACAATCAGGGGCTTTCCTTCTACATACACTCTGGGCGATTCCTCTCTGACAGAGGTCGCGGAAGTCCTGGATCTTGGGGTTACGTTTACGTCAGGGCTGGACTTTCGTAACCACTATCGTAATATTAATTGTAAGGCGTTGAAAACCCTTGGGTTTATAGCCCGATTCGGTAAAGACTTTAAACATATCAGAACATTGAAATTACTATACGTAGCATTGGTGAGGCCGCATGTTGAATATGCGTCGGTGATCTGGAGTCCCAGGCATAAACACTACATTAATTTGATTGAGAGGGTCCAGCACAAGTTCCTTAGGTTGGCCATGTGGGTAACTGGCAGCCCTATGCGGTTTAGTGACCATGATTATGGTTTTGCCCTGCAAAAAACTAATCTCTTGACTCTCAGTGACCGTCGTGTATGCTCTGATATATTATTTCTGTACAAAGTACTTCACGGTCAGATAAACTGCCAGGAGCTCGTTGGTCTGATTTGCTTTCACGCACCGCAACGCTCTCTGCGTTCAAGACCCCTATTCTCAACATGTGTCCCGGATTATCATTATTACGCTGCTGATCCCATAAACCGTGCGATGGAGGAGATTAATAATTTCCCGGTGAATATAGATGTATTTACTGACTCCTTAGGGGTCTTCAGGGACCGTATACTTAAGGGACTGTCGCCTCCAATTCTTAGGTCTTAATTCTTAGGTCTTAAGTGTTATGCGATATATTCTTTCGTTTTTGCTTTTTGTGCTCTTAGTGGACTGTTATGTTTTGTTCTGTTTTTTATGTATATTTTATGTTTTTTTATATTATGTTTTATGTTATATTTTATGTTTTTTTCATGAACTATGCACTACTGCATTTCTGTGTTCAAAATTTTGTACTCTAAAGGGTTCTCCCGTAAATACAATAATAATAATAATAATAATAATAATTATTGGCCCGTGGTCGTGGGGACGACCCTATAGTCGTCGGACAAGTCGGCGGCTGTCCAACTTTGGCCCGGGGTCGTGGGGACGACCCTATGGTCGTCGGACTTGACGGTGGCGGGCCAATCTAGTCCCGAGGTCCTGGGGACGACCCTATAGTCGTCGGACTTGACGGTGGCGGGCCAATCTAGTCCCGGGGTCGTGGGGACGACCCTACAGTCGTCGGACATTTCGGCGGCTTGCCAACTTTGGCCCGGGGTCGTGGGGACGACCCTATAGTCGTCGGACATGTTGGCGGCTTGTCAGCCTAGTCCCGGGGTCGTGGGTACGACCCTACAGTCGTCGGACAATTCGGCGGCTTGCCAACTTTGGCCCGGGGTCGTGGGGACGACCCTATAGTCGTCGGACATGACGGTGGCGGGCCAATCTAGCCCCGGGGTCGTGGGGACGACCCTATAGTCGTCGGACATTTCGGCGGCTGGCCAACTTTGGCCCGGGGTCGTGGGGACGACCCTATAGTCGTCGGACATGTTGGCGGCTTGTCAGCCTAGTCCCGGGGTCGTGGGTACGGCCCTATAGTCGTCGGACAAGTCGGCGGCGGGCCAACCTTGTCCCGGGGTCGTGGGGACAACCCTATAGTCATCGGACATGTCGGTGGCTGGCCAACTTTGGCCCGGTGTCGTGGGGATGACTCTATAGTCGTCGGAAATGTCGGCGGCTGGTCAACTTTGGCCCGTGGTTGTGGGGACGACCCTATAGTCGTTGGACATGACGGTGGCGGGCCATTCTAGTCCCGGGGTCGTGGGTAAGACCCTATAGTCGTCGGACAAGACGGCGGCTGGACATCTTTGGCCCGGGGTCGTGGGGACGACCCTATAGTCGTCGGACATGTTGGCGGGTTGTCAGCCTAGTCCCGGGGTCGTGGGTACGACCCTATAGTCGTCGGACAAGTCGGCGGCGGGCCAACCTTGTCCCGGGGTCGTGGGGACGACCCTATAGTCGTCGGACATGTCGGCGGCTGGCCAACTTTGGCCCGGTGTCGTGGGGACGACTCTATAGTCGTCGGAAATGTCGGCGGCTGGCCAACTTTGGCCCGTGGTCGTGGGGACGATCCTATAGTCGTCGGACATGTCGGCGCCTGGCCAACTTTGGCCCGCGGTCGTGGGGACGACCCTATAATCTTCGGACAAGCCGGCGGCTGGCCAACATTGGCCCGTGGTCGTGGGGACGACCCTTTAGTCGTCGGACAAGTCGGCGGCTGTCCAACTTTGGCCCGGGGTCGTGGGGACGACCCTATAGTCGTCGGACAAGTCGGCGGCGGGCCAACCTAGTCCCGGGGTCGTGGGGACGACCCTATAATCGTCGGACAAGCCGGCGGCTGGCCAACTTTGGCCCGTGGTCGTGGGGACGACCCTTTAGTCGTCGGACAAGTCGGCGGCTGTCCAACTTTGGCCCGGGGTCGTGGGGACGACCCTATAGTCGTCGGACATGTCGGCGGCGAGGCCACCTAGTCGGGGGGTCGTGGGGACGACCCTATAGTCGTCGGACAAGTCGGCGGCCGGCCAACCTAGTCCCGGGGTCGTGGGGACGACCCTATAGTCGTCGGACATTTCGGCGGATTGCCAACTTTGGCCCGGGGTCGTGGGGACGACCCTATAGTCGTCGGACATGTTGGCGGCTTGTCAACCTAGTCCCGGGGTTGTGGGGACGACCCTATAGTCGTTGGACATGACGGTGGCGGGCCAATCAAGTCCCGGGGTCGTAGGAACGACCCTATAGTCGTCGGACATGTCGGCGGCTGGCCAACTTAGGCCCGGGGTCGTGGGGACGACCCTATAGTCGTCGGACATGTCGGCGGCTGTCCTACTTTGGCCCGGTGTCTTGGGGACGACTCTATAGTCGTCGGACATTTCGGCGGCTGGCCAACCTAGACCCGGGGTCGTGGGGACGACCCTATATTCCTCGAACAAGTCGGCGGCTGGCCAACTTTGGCCCGTGGTCGTGGGAACGACCCTATAGTCGTCGGACAAGTCGGCGGCTGGCCAAATATGGCCCGTGGTCGTGGGGACGACCCCATAGTCGTCGGAAATGTCGGCGGCGAGCCAACCTAGTCCCGGCGTCGTGGGGACGACCCTATAGTCGTCAGAAATATCGGTGGCGAGCCAACCTAGTCCCGGGGTCGTGGGGACGACCCTATAGTCGTCGGACAAGTCGGCGGCGGGCCAACCTAGACCCGGGGTCGTGTGGATGACCCTATAGTCGTCGGACATGACGGTGGCGGGCCAGTCTAGTCCCGGGTCGTGGGGACGACCCTATAGTCGTCGGACATGTCGGCGGCTGGCCAACTTTGGCCCGTGGTCGTGGGGACGACCCTATAGTCGTCGGACATAACGGTGGCGGGCCAATCTAGTCCCGGGGTCGTGGGGACGACCCTATAGTCGTCGGACAAGTCGGCGGCGGGCCTACCTAGTCCCGGGGTCGTGGGGACGACCCTCTAGTCGTCGGATAAGTCGGCAGCTTGCCAACTTTGGCCCGGGGTCGTGGGAACGACCCTATAGTCGTCGGACAAGTCGGCGGCGAGCCCACCTAGTCCGGGGGTCGTGGGGACGACCCTATAATCGTCGGAAATGACGGTGGCGGGCCAGTCTAGTCCCGGGTCGTGGGGACGACCCTATAGTCGTCGGACAAGTCGGCGGCTGTCCAACTTTGGCCCGGGGTCGTGGGGACGACCCTATAGTCGTCGGACAAGTCGGCGGCGGGCCAACCTAGTCCCGGGGTCGTGGGGACGACCCTATAGTCGTCGGACAAGTCGACGGCGGGCCAACCTAGTCCCGGGGTCGTGGGGATGACCCTATAGTCGTCGGACAAGTCGGCGGCGAGCCCACCTAGTCGGGGGGACGTGGGGACGACCCTATAGTCGTAGGACAAGTCGGCGGCCGGCCAACCTAGTCCGGGGGTCGTGGGGACGACCCTATAGTCGTCGGACATGACGGTGGCGGGCCAGTCTAGTCCCGGGTCGTGGGGACGACCCTATAGTCGTCGGAAATGTCGGTGGCTGTCTAACATTCGCCCGCGGGTCGTGGGGACGACCCTATAGTCGTCGGACCTGTCGGCGGCGAGCCAACATTGACCCGGGGTCGTGGGGACGACTCTATAGTCGTCGGACATGTCGGTGGCGGGCCAGTCTAGTCCCGGGTCGTGGGGACGACCCTATAGACGTCGGACATGTCGGCGGCTGGCCAACTTTGGCCCGTGGTCGTGGGGAGGACCCTATACTCGTCGGACAAGTCGGCGGCGTACCAACCTAGTCCGGGGGTCGTGGGGACGACCCTATAGTCGTCGGACATGACGGTGGCGGGCCAGTCTAGTCCCGGGTCATGGGGACGACCCTATAGTCGTCGGACAAGTCGGCGGCTGGCCATCTTTGGCCCGTGGTCGTGGGGACGAATCTATTGTCGTCGGAAATGTCGGCGGCTGGCCATCCTGGACCCGGGGTCGTGGGGACGACCCTATTGTCGTCGGACATGTCGGCGGCTGGCCGACTTTGGCCCGTGGTCGTGGGGACGATCCAATAGTCGACGGACATGTCGGCGGCTGGTCAACTTTGGCCCGTGGTTGTGGGGACGACCCTATAGTCGTTGGACATGACGGTGGCGGGCCAATCTAGTCCCGGGGTCGTGGGTACGACCCTACAGTCGTCGGACATTTCGGCGGCTTGCCAACTTTGGCCCGGGGTCGTGGGGACGACCCTATAGTCGTCGGACATGACGGTGGCGGGCCAGTCTAGTCCCGGGTCGTGGGGACGACCCTATAGTCGTCGGACATGTCGGCGGCTGGCCAACTTTGGCCCGTGGTCGTGGGGACGATCCAATAATCGTCGGACATTTCGGCGGCTGGCCAACTTTGGCCCGTGGTTGTGGGGACGACCCTATAGTTGTCGGACAAGACGACGGCTGGACATCTTTGGCCCGGGGTCGTGGGGACGACCCTACAGTCGTCGGACATTTCGGCGGCTTGCCAACTTTGGCCCGGGGTCGTGGGGACGACCCTATAGTCGTCGGACATGTCGGCGGCTGGCCAACTTTGGCCCGTGGTTGTGGGGACGACCCTATAGTCGTTGGACATGACGGTGGCGGGCCAATCTAGTCCCGGGGTCGTGGGTAAGACCCTATAGTCGTCGGACAAGACGGCGGCTGGACATCTTTGGCCCGGGGTCGTGGGGACGACCCTATATTCGTCGGACATGTTGGCGGCTTGTCAGCCTAGTCCCGGGGTCGTGGGTACGACCCTATAGTCGTCGGACAAGTCGGCGGCGGGTCAACCTTGTCCCGGGGTCATGGGGACGACCCTATAGTCGTCGGACATGTCGGCGGCTGGCCAACTTTGGCCCGGTGTTGTGGGGACGACTCTATAGTCGTCGGAAATGTCGGCGGCTGGCCAACCTGGACCCGGGGTCGTGGTGACGACCCTATTGTCGTCGGACATGACGGTGGCGGGCCAATCTAGTCTCGCGGTCGTGGGGACGACCCGATAATCGTCGGGCATGACGGTGGCGGGCCAATCTAGTCTCGCGGTCGTGGGGACGACCCTATAATCGTCGGACATGACGGTGGCGGGCCAATCTAGTCCCGGGGTCGTGCGGACGACCCTATAGTCGTCGGACATGTCGGCGGCTGGCCAACTTTGGCCCGGTGTCGTGGGGACGACCCTATAGTCGTCGGACTTGACGGTGGCCGGCCAATCTAGTCCCGAGGTCCTGGGGACGACCCTACAGTCGTCGGACATTTCGGCGGCTTGCCAACTTTGGCCCGGGGTCGTGGGGACGACCCTATAGTCGTCGGACATGTCGGCGGCTGGCCAACTTTGGCCCGGGGTCGTGGGGACGACTCTATAGTCGTCGGAAATGTCGGCGGCTGGCCGACCTGGACCCGGGGTCGTGGGGACGACCCTATAGTCGTCGGACATGACGGTGGCGGGCTAATCTAGTCCCGGGGTCGAGGGGACGACCCTACAGGCGTCGGACAAGACGGCGGCTGGACATCTTTGGCCCGGGGTCGTGGGGACGACCCTATAGTCGTCGGACATGTCGGCGGCTGGCCAACTTTGGCCCGTGGTCGTGGGGACAACCCAATAGTGGTCGGACATGTCGGCGGCTGGCCAACCTAGTCCCGGGGTCGTGGGGAGGACCCAATACTCGTCGGACAAGTCGGCGGCGAGCCAACCTAGTCCGGGCGTCGTGGGGACGACCCTATAGTCGTCGGAGAAGTCTGCGGCGGGCCAACCTAGTCCCGGGGTCGTAGGGACGACCCTATAGTCGTCGGACATGTCGCCGGCTGGCCAACTTTGGCCCGTACTCGTGGGTACGACCCTATAGTCGTCGGACATGACGGTGTCGGGCCAATCTAGTCCCGGGGTCGTGGGGACGACCCTATAGTCGTCGGACATGTCGGCGGCTGGCCAACTTTGGCCCGTGGTCGTGGGGACGACCCTATAGTCGTCGGATATGTCGGCGGCTGGCCAACATTGGCCCGTGGTCGTGGGGACGACCCTATAGTCGTCGGACAAGTCAGCGGCTGGCCAACACTGGCCCGTGGTCGTGGGGAAGAGCCTATAGTCGTCGGACAAGTCAGCGGCTGGCCAACATTGACCCGTGGTCGTGGGGACGACCCTACAGTCGTCGGATATGTCGGCGGCTGGCCAACTTTGGCCCGTGGTCGTGGGGACGACCCTATAGTCGTCGGAAATGACGGTGGCGGGCCAATCTAGTCCCGGGGTCATGGGGACGACCCTACAGTCGTCGGACAAGTCGGCGGCGAGCCAATCTAGTCCCGCGGTCTTGGGGACGACCCTATAGTCGTCGGACAAGTCAGCGGCTGGCCAACATTGGCCCGTGGTCGTGGGGACGACCATATAGTCGTCGGACATGACGGTGGCGGGCCACTCTAGTCCCGGTTCGTGGGGACGACCCTATAGTCGTCGGACATGTCGGCGGCTGGCCAACTTTGGCCCGGGGTCGTGGGGACGACCCTATGGTCGTCGGACAAGTCGGCGGCGGGGCAACCTAGTCCCGGGGTCGTGGGGAGGACTCTATACTCGTCGGACAAGTCGGCGGCGAGCCAACCTAGTCCGGGCGTCGTGGGGACGACCCTATAGTCGTCGGAGAAGTCTGCGGCGGGCCAACCTAGTCCCGGGTTCGTAGGGACGACCCTATAGTCGTCGGACATGTCGCCGGCTGGCCAACTTTGGCCCGTACTCGTGGGTACGACCCTATAGTCGTCGGACATGACTGTGTCGGGCCAATCTAGTCCCGGGGTCGTGGGGACGACCCTATAGTCGTCGGACATGTCGGCGGCTGGCCAACTGTGGCCCGTGGTCGTGGGGACGACCCTATAGTCGTCGGATATGTCGGCGGCTGGCCAACTTTGGCCCGTGGTCGTGGGGACGACCCTATAGTCGTCGGACAAGTCAGCGGCTGGCCAACACAGGCCCGTGGTCGTGGGGAAGAGCCTATAGTCGTCGGACAAGTCAGCGGCTGGCCAACATTGACCCGTGGTCGTGGGGACGACCCTACAGTCGTCGGATATGTCGGCGGCTGGCCAACTTTGGCCCGTGGTCGTGGGGACGACCCTATAGTCGTCGGAAATGACGGTGGCGGGCCAATCTAGTCCCGGGGTCTTGGGGACGACCCTACAGTCGTCGGACAAGTCGGCGGCGAGCCAATCTAGTCCCGCGGTCTTGGGGACGACCCTATAGTCGTCGGACAAGTCAGCGGCTGGCAAACATTGGCCCGTGGTCGTGGGGACGACCATATAGTCGTCGGACATGACGGTGGCGGGCCACTCTAGTCCCGGGTCGTGGGGACGACCCTATAGTCGTCGGACATGTCGGCGGCTGGCCAACTTTGGCCCGGGGTCGTGGGGACGACCCTATAGTCGTCGGATATGTCGGCGGCTGGCCAACTTTGGCCCGTGGTCGTGGGGACGACCCTATAGTCGTCGGACATGACGGTGGCGGGCCAGTCTAGTCCCGGGTCATGGGGACGACCCTATAGTCGTCGGACAAGTCGGCGGCTGGCCAACTTTGGCCCGTGGTCGTGGGGACGACCCTATAGTCGTCAGACAAGTCAGCGGCTGGCCAACACTGGCCCGTGGTCGTGGGGAAGAGCCTATAGTCGTCGGACAAGTCAGCGGCTGGCCAACATTGACCCGTGGTCGTGGGGACGACCCTATAGTCGTCGGATATGTCGGCGGCTGGCCAACATTGGCCCGTGGTCGTGGGGACGACCCTATAGTCGTCGGACAAGTCAGCGGCTGGCCAACACTGGCCCGTGGTCGTGGGGAAGAGCCTATAGTCGTCGGACAAGTCAGCGGCTGGCCAACATTGACCCGTGGTCGTGAGGACGACCCTACAGTCGTCGGATATGTCGGCGGCTGGCCAACTTTGGCCCGTGGTCGTGGGGACGACCCTATAGTCGTCGGAAATGACGGTGGCGGGCCAATCTAGTCCCGGGGTCATGGGGACGACCCTACAGTCGTCGGACAAGTCGGCGGCGAGCCAATCTAGTCCCGCGGTCTTGGGGACGACCCTATAGTCGTCGGACAAGTCAGCGGCTGGCCAACATTGGCCCGTGGTCGTGGGGACGACCATATAGTCGTCGGACATGACGGTGGCGGGCCACTCTAGTCCCGGTTCGTGGGGACGACCCTATAGTCGTCGGACATGTCGGCGGCTGGCCAACTTTGGCCCGGGGTCGTGGGGACGACCCTATGGTCGTCGGACAAGTCGGCGGCGGGGCAACCTAGTCCCGGGGTCGTGGGGAGGACTCTATACTCGTCGGACAAGTCGGCGGCGAGCCAACCTAGTCCGGGCGTCGTGGGGACGACCCTATAGTCGTCGGAGAAGTCTGCGGCGGGCCAACCTAGTCCCGGGTTCGTAGGGACGACCCTATAGTCGTCGGACATGTCGCCGGCTGGCCAACTTTGGCCCGTACTCGTGGGTACGACCCTATAGTCGTCGGACATGACTGTGTCGGGCCAATCTAGTCCCGGGGTCGTGGGGACGACCCTATAGTCGTCGGACATGTCGGCGGCTGGCCAACTGTGGCCCGTGGTCGTGGGGACGACCCTATAGTCGTCGGATATGTCGGCGGCTGGCCAACTTTGGCCCGTGGTCGTGGGGACGACCCTATAGTCGTCGGACAAGTCAGCGGCTGGCCAACACAGGCCCGTGGTCGTGGGGAAGAGCCTATAGTCGTCGGACAAGTCAGCGGCTGGCCAACATTGACCCGTGGTCGTGGGGACGACCCTATAGTCGTCGGACAATTCGGCGGCGGGCCAACCTAGTCCCGGGGTCGTGGGGACGACCCTATAATCGTCGGACAAGCCGGCGGCTGGCCAACTTTGGCCCGTGGTCGTGGGGACGACCCTATAGTCGTCGGACAAGTCGGCGGCTGTCCAACTTTGGCCCGGGGTCGTGGGGACGACCCTATAGTCGTCGGACTTGACGGTGGCTGGCCAACCTTGGCCCGTGGTCGTGGGGAGGACCCTATACTCGTCGGACAAGTCGGCGGCGTACCAACCTAGTCCGGGGGTCGTGGGGACGACCCTATAGTCGTCGGACATGACGGTGGCGGGCCAGTCTAGTCCCGGGTCGTGGGGACGACCCTATAGTCGTCGGACATGTCGGTGGCGGGCCAGTCTAGTCCCGGGTCGTGGGGAGGACCCTATAGTCGTCGGACAAGTCGGCGGCGAGCCAATCTAGTCCCGCGGTCGTGGGGACGACCCTATAGTGGTCGGACAAGTCAGCGGCTGGCCTACATTGGCCCGTGGTCGTGGGGACGACCATATAGTCGTCGGACATGACGGTGGCGGGCCACTCTAGTCCCGGGTCGTGGGGACGACCCTATAGTCGTCGGACATGTCGGCGGCTGGCCAACTTTGGCCCGGCGTCGTGGGGACGACCCTATAGTCGTCGCAAATGACGGTGGCGGGCCAATCTATTTCCGGGGTCGTGGGGACGACCGTATAGTCGTCGGACATGTCGGCGGCGAGCCAACATTGACCCGGGGTCGTGGGGACGACTCTATAGTCGTCGGACATGTCGGTGGCGGGCCAGTCTAGTCCCGGGTCGTGGGGACGACCCTATAGTCGTCGGACATATCAGCGGCTGGCCAACTTTGGCCCGTGGTCGTGGGGACGACCCTATAGTCGTCAGACATGACGGTGGCGAGCCAACCTAGTCCCGGGGTCGTGGGGACGACCCTATAGTCGTCGGACATGTCGGCGGCGAGCCAACATTGACCCGGGGTCGTGGGGACGACTCTATAGTCGTCGGACATGTCGGTGGCGGGCCAGTCTAGTCCCGGGTCGTGGGGACGACCCTATAGTCGTCGGACATATCAGCGGCTGGCCAACTTTGGCCCGGGGTCGTGGGGACGACCCTATAGTCGTCGGACAAGTCGGCGGCCGGCCAACCTAGTCCGGGGGTCGTGGTGACGACCCTATAGTCGTCGAACATGACGGTGGCGGGCCAGTCTAGTCCGGGGTCGTGGGGACGACCCTATAGTCGTCGGATATGTCGGCGGCTGGCCAACTTTGGCCCGTGGTCGTGGGGACGACCCTATAGTCGTCGGAAATGTCGGTGGCTGTCCAACTTTGGCCCAGGGGTCGTGGGGACGACCCTATAGTCGGCGGACATGTCGGCGGCGAGCCAACATTGACCCGGGGTCGTGGGGACGACTCTATAGTCGTCGGACATGTCGTTGGCGGGCCAGTCTAGTCGCGGGTCGTGGGGACGACCCTATAGTCGTCGGACATGTCGGCGGCTGGCCAACTTTGGCCCGTGGTCGTGGGGACGACCCTATAGTCGTCGGAAATGTCGGTGGCTGTCCAACTTTGGCCCAGGGGTCGTGGGGACGACCCTATAGTCGTCGGACATGTCGGCGGCGAGCCAACATTGACCCGGGGTCGTGGGGACGACTCTATAGTCGTCGGACATGTCGGTGGCGGGCCAGTCTAGTCCCGGGTCATGGGGACGACCCTATAGTGGTCGGACATGTCGGCGGCTGGCCAACTTTGGCCCGTGGTCGTGGGGACGACCCTATAGTCGTCAGACATGACGGTGGCGAGCCAACCTAGTCCCGGGGTCGTGGGGACGACCCTATAGTCGTCGGACATGTCGGCAATTGGCCAACATTGGCCCGGGGTCGTGGGGACGACCCTATAGTCGTCGGACATGTCTGCGGCTGGCCAACCTAGTCCCGAGGTCGTGGGGACGACCCTATAGTCGTCGGACTTGTCGCTGGCGGGCCAATCTAGTCCCGGGGTCGTGGGGACGACCCTATAGTCGTCGGACATGTCGGCGGCTGGCTAACTTTGGCCCGTGGTCGTGGGGACGACCCAATAGTCGTTGGACATGTCGGCGGCTGGCTAACTTTGGGCCGTGGTCGTGGAGACGGTCCTATAGTCGTCGGACTTGACGGTGGCGGGCCAATCTAGTCCCGGGGTTGTGGGGACGACCCTATAGTCGTCGGATATGTCGGCGGCTTGCCAAATTTGCCCGGGGTCGTGGGGACGACCCTATAGTCGTCGGACTTGACGGTGGCGGGCCAATCTAGTCCCGGGGTCGTGGGGACGACCCAATAGTCGTTGGACATATCGGCGGCTGGCCAACTTTGGCCCATGGTCGTGGGGACGACCCTATAGTCGTTGGACATGACGGTGGCGGGCCAATCTAGTCCCGGGGTTGTGGGGACGACCCTATAGTCGTCGGACATGTCGGCGGCGAGCCAAAATTGACCTGGGGTCGTGGTGACGACTCTATAGTCGTCGGACATGTCGGTGGCGGGCCAGTCTAGTCCCGGGTCGTGGGGACGACCCTATAGTCGTCGGACATGTCGGCGGCTGGCCAACTTTGGCCCGTGGTCGTGGGGACGACCCTATTGTCGTCGGAAATGACGGTGGCGGGCCAATCTATTCCCGGGGTCGTGGGGACGACCCTAAAGTCGTCGGACAAGTCGGCAGCTTGCCAACTTTGGCACGGAGTCGTGGGGACGACCCTACAGTCGTCGGACAAGTCGGCGGCGAGCCAATCTAGCCCCGCGGTCGTGGGGACGAACCTAAGTCGTCGGACAAGTCAGCGGCTGGCCAACATTGGCCCGTGGTCGTGGGGACGACCCTATAGTCGTCGGATATGTCGGCGGCTGGCCAACTTTGGCCCGTGGTCGTGGGGACGACCCTATAGTCGTCGGACATGTCGGCGGCGAGCCCACCTATTCGGGGGGTCGTGGGGACGACCCTATAGTCGTCGGACAAGTCGGCGGCCGGCCAACCTAGTCCGGGGGTCGTGGGGACGACACTATAGTCGTCGGACATGACGGTGGCGGGCCAGTCTTGTCCCGGGTCGTGGGGACGACCCTATAGTCGTCGGACATGTCGGCGGCTGGCCAACTTTGGCCCGTGGTCGTGGGGACGACCCTATAGTCGTCGGAAATGTCGGTGGCTGTCCAACTTTGGCCCAGGGGTCGTGGGGACGACCCTATAGTCGTCGGACATGTCGGCGGCGAGCCAAAATTGACCCGGGGTCGTGGGGACGACTCTATAGTCGTCGGACATGTCGGTGGCGGGCCAGTCTAGTCCCGGGTCGTGGGGACGACCCTATAGTCGTCGGACATGTCGGCGGCTGGCCAAGTTTGGCCCGTGGTCGTGGGGACGACCCTATAGTCGTCGGAAATGACGGTGGCGGGCCAATCTAGTCCCGGGGTCGTGGGGACGACCCTATAGTCGTCGGACAAGTCGCCGGCGGGCCAACCTAGTCCCGGGGTCGTGGGGATGACCCTATAGTCGTCGGACATGTCGCCGGCTGGCCAACTTTGGCCCGTGGTCGTGGGGACGACCCTATAGTCGTCGGACATAACGGTGGCGGGCCAATCTAGTCCCGGGGTCGTGGGGACGATCCTATAGTCGTCGGACAAGTCGCCGGCGGGCCAACTTTGGCCCGTGGTCGTGGGGACGACCCTATAGTCGTCGGACATAACGGTGGCGGGCCAATCTAGTCCCGGGGTCGTGGGGACGACCCTATAGTGGTCGGACAAGTCGGCGGCGGGCCTACCTAGTCCCGGGGTCGTGGGGACGACCCTATAGTCGTCGGATAAGTCGGCAGCTTGCCAACTTTGGCCCGGGGTCGTGGGAACGACCCTATAGTCGTCGGACAAGTCGGCGGCGAGCCCACCTAGTGGGGCGGTCGTGGGGACGACCCTATAGTCGTCGGACAAGTCGGCGGCCGGCCAACCTAGTCCGGGGGTCGTGGGGACGACCCTATAGTCGTCGGACATGACGGTGGCGGGCCAGTCTAGTCCCGGGTCGTGGGGACGACCCTATAGCCGTCGGACATGTCGGCGGCTGGCAAACTTTGGCCCGTGGTCGTGGGGACGACCCTATAGTCGTCGGAAAGGTCGGTGGCTGTCCAACTTTGGCCCAGGGGTCGTGGGGACGACCCTATAGTCGTCGGACATGTCTGCGGCTGGCCAACCTAGTCCCGAGGTCGTGGGGACGACCCTATAGTCGTCGGACTTGTCGCTGGCGGGCCAATCTAGTCCCGGGGTCGTGGGGACGACCCTATAGTCGTCGGACATGTCGGCGGCTGGCTAACTTTGGCCCGTGGTCGTGGGGACGACCCAATAGTCGTTGGACATGTCGGCGGCTGGCTAACTTTGGGCCGTGGTCGTGGAGACGGTCCTATAGTCGTCGGACTTGACGGTGGCGGGCCAATCTAGTCCCGGGGTTGTGGGGACGACCCTATAGTCGTCGGATATGTCGGCGGCTTGCCAAATTTGCCCGGGGTCGTGGGGACGACCCTATAGTCGTCGGACTTGACGGTGGCGGGCCAATCTAGTCCCGGGGTCGTGGGGACGACCCAATAGTCGTTGGACATATCGGCGGCTGGCCAACTTTGGCCCATGGTCGTGGGGACGACCCTATAGTCGTTGGACATGACGGTGGCGGGCCAATCTAGTCCCGGGGTTGTGGGGACGACCCTATAGTCGTCGGACATGTCGGCGGCGAGCCAAAATTGACCTGGGGTCGTGGTGACGACTCTATAGTCGTCGGACATGTCGGTGGCGGGCCAGTCTAGTCCCGGGTCGTGGGGACGACCCTATAGTCGTCGGACATGTCGGCGGCTGGCCAACTTTGGCCCGTGGTCGTGGGGACGACCCTATTGTCGTCGGAAATGACGGTGGCGGGCCAATCTATTCCCGGGGTCGTGGGGACGACCCTAAAGTCGTCGGACAAGTCGGCAGCTTGCCAACTTTGGCACGGAGTCGTGGGGACGACCCTACAGTCGTCGGACAAGTCGGCGGCGAGCCAATCTAGCCCCGCGGTCGTGGGGACGAACCTAAGTCGTCGGACAAGTCAGCGGCTGGCCAACATTGGCCCGTGGTCGTGGGGACGACCCTATAGTCGTCGGATATGTCGGCGGCTGGCCAACTTTGGCCCGTGGTCGTGGGGACGACCCTATAGTCGTCGGACATGTCGGCGGCGAGCCCACCTATTCGGGGGGTCGTGGGGACGACCCTATAGTCGTCGGACAAGTCGGCGGCCGGCCAACCTAGTCCGGGGGTCGTGGGGACGACACTATAGTCGTCGGACATGACGGTGGCGGGCCAGTCTTGTCCCGGGTCGTGGGGACGACCCTATAGTCGTCGGACATGTCGGCGGCTGGCCAACTTTGGCCCGTGGTCGTGGGGACGACCCTATAGTCGTCGGAAATGTCGGTGGCTGTCCAACTTTGGCCCAGGGGTCGTGGGGACGACCCTATAGTCGTCGGACATGTCGGCGGCGAGCCAAAATTGACCCGGGGTCGTGGGGACGACTCTATAGTCGTCGGACATGTCGGTGGCGGGCCAGTCTAGTCCCGGGTCGTGGGGACGACCCTATAGTCGTCGGACATGTCGGCGGCTGGCCAAGTTTGGCCCGTGGTCGTGGGGACGACCCTATAGTCGTCGGAAATGACGGTGGCGGGCCAATCTAGTCCCGGGGTCGTGGGGACGACCCTATAGTCGTCGGACAAGTCGCCGGCGGGCCAACCTAGTCCCGGGGTCGTGGGGATGACCCTATAGTCGTCGGACATGTCGCCGGCTGGCCAACTTTGGCCCGTGGTCGTGGGGACGACCCTATAGTCGTCGGACATAACGGTGGCGGGCCAATCTAGTCCCGGGGTCGTGGGGACGATCCTATAGTCGTCGGACAAGTCGCCGGCGGGCCAACTTTGGCCCGTGGTCGTGGGGACGACCCTATAGTCGTCGGACATAACGGTGGCGGGCCAATCTAGTCCCGGGGTCGTGGGGACGACCCTATAGTGGTCGGACAAGTCGGCGGCGGGCCTACCTAGTCCCGGGGTCGTGGGGACGACCCTATAGTCGTCGGATAAGTCGGCAGCTTGCCAACTTTGGCCCGGGGTCGTGGGAACGACCCTATAGTCGTCGGACAAGTCGGCGGCGAGCCCACCTAGTGGGGCGGTCGTGGGGACGACCCTATAGTCGTCGGACAAGTCGGCGGCCGGCCAACCTAGTCCGGGGGTCGTGGGGACGACCCTATAGTCGTCGGACATGACGGTGGCGGGCCAGTCTAGTCCCGGGTCGTGGGGACGACCCTATAGTCGTCGGACATGTCGGCGGCTGGCAAACTTTGGCCCGTGGTCGTGGGGACGACCCTATAGTCGTCGGAAAGGTCGGTGGCTGTCCAACTTTGGCCCAGGGGTCGTGGGGACGACCCTATAGTCGTCGGACATGTCGGCGGCGAGCCAACATTGACCCGGGGTCGTGGGGACGACTCTATAGTCGTCGGACATGTCGGTGGCGGGCCAGTCTAGTCCCGGGTCGTGGGGACGACCCTATAGTCGTCGGATATATCAGCGGCTGGCCAACTTTGGCCCGGGGTCGTGGGGACGACCCTATAGTCGTCGGACATGACGGTGGCGGGCCAGTACCTAGTCCCGGGTCATGGGGACGACCCTATAGTCGTCGGACAAGTCGGCGGCTGGCCAACTTTAGCCCGTGGTCGTGGGGACGACCCTATAGTCGTCAGACATGACGGTGGCGAGCCAACCTAGTCCCGGGGTCGTGGGGACGACCCTATAGTCGTCGGACAAGTCGGCGGCGGGGCAACCTAGTCCCTGGGTCGTGGGGACGACCCTATAGTCGTCGGACATGACGGTGGCGGGCCAGTCTAGTCCCGGGTCGTGGGGACGACCCTATAGTCGTCGGACATGTCGGCGGCTGGCCAACTTTGGCCCGTGGTCGTGGGGACGACCCTATAGTCGTCGGACATAACGGTGGCGGGCCAATCTAGTCCCGGGGTCGTGGGGACGACCCTATAGTGGTCGGACAAGTCGGCGGCGGGCCTACCTAGTCCCGGGGTCGTGGGGACGACCCTATAGTCGTCGGATAAGTCGGCAGCTTGCCAACTTTGGCCCGGGGTCGTGGGAACGACCCTATAGTCGTCGGACAAGTCGGCGGCGAGCCCACCTAGTGGGGCGGTCGTGGGGACGACCCTATAGTCGTCGGACAAGTCGGCGGCCGGCCAACCTAGTCCGGGGGTCGTGGGGACGACCCTATAGTCGTCGGACATGACGGTGGCGGGCCAGTCTAGTCCCGGGTCGTGGGGACGACCCTATAGTCGTCGGACATGTCGGCGGCTGGCAAACTTTGGCCCGTGGTCGTGGGGACGACCCTATAGTCGTCGGAAAGGTCGGTGGCTGTCCAACTTTGGCCCAGGGGTCGTGGGGACGACCCTATAGTCGTCGGACATGTCGGCGGCGAGCCAACATTGACCCGGGGTCGTGGGGACGACTCTATAGTCGTCGGACATGTCGGTGGCGGGCCAGTCTAGTCCCGGGTCGTGGGGACGACCCTATAGTCGTCGGATATATCAGCGGCTGGCCAACTTTGGCCCGGGGTCGTGGGGACGACCCTATAGTCGTCGGACATGACGGTGGCGGGCCAGTCTAGTCCCGGGTCATGGGGACGACCCTATAGTCGTCGGACAAGTCGGCGGCTGGCCAACTTTAGCCCGTGGTCGTGGGGACGACCCTATAGTCGTCAGACATGACGGTGGCGAGCCAACCTAGTCCCGGGGTCGTGGGGACGACCCTATAGTCGTCGGACAAGTCGGCGGCGGGGCAACCTAGTCCCTGGGTCGTGGGGACGACCCTATAGTCGTCGGACATGACGGTGGCGGGCCAGTCTAGTCCCGGGTCGTGGGGACGACCCTATAGTCGTCGGACATGTCGGCGGCTGGCCAACTTTGGCCCGTGGTCGTGGGGACGACCCTATAGTCGTCAGACATGACGGTGGCGAGCCAACCTAGTCCCGGGGTCGTGGGGACGACCCTATAGTCGTCGGACATGTCGGCGATTGGCCAACATTGGCCCGGGGTCGTGGGGACGACCCTATAGTCGTCGGACATGTCTGCGGCTGGCCAACCTAGTCCCGAGGTCGTGGGGACGACCCTATAGTCGTCGGACTTGTCGCTGGCGGGCCAATCTAGTCCCGGGGTCGTGGGGACGACCCTATAGTCGTCGGACATGTCGGCGGCTGGCTAACTTTGGCCCGTGGTCGTGGGGACGAGCCTATAGTCGTCGGACATAACGGTGGCGGGCCAATCTAGTCCCGGGGTCGTGGGGACGACCCTATAGTCGTCGGACAAGTCGGCGGCGGGCCTACCTAGTCCCGGGGTCGTGGGGACGACCCTATAGTCGTCGGATAAGTCGGCAGCTTGCCAACTTTGGCCCGGGGTCGTGGGAACGACCCTATAGTCGTCGGACAAGTCGGCGGCGAGCCCACCTAGTCGGGGGGTCGTGGGGACGACCCTATAGTCGTCGGACAAGTCGGCGGCCGGCCAACCTAGTCCGGGGGTCGTGGGGACGACCCTATAGTCGTCGGACAAGTCAGCGGCTGGCCTACATTGGCCCGTGGTCGTGGGGACGACCATATAGTCGTCGGACATGACGGTGGCGGGCCACTCTAGTCCCGGGTCGTGGGGACGACCCTATAGTCGTCGGACATGTCGGCGGCTGGCCAACTTTGGCCCGGGGTCGTGGGGACGACCCTATAGTCGTCGGATATGTCGGCGGCTGGCCAACTTTGGCCCGTGGTCGTGGGGACGACCCTATAGTCGTCGGACATAACGGTGGCGGGCCAATCTAGTCCCGGGGTCGTGGGGACGACCCTATAGTCGTCGGACAAGTCGGCGGCGGGCCTACCTAGTCCCGGGGTCGTGGGGACGACCCTATAGTCGTCGGATAAGTCGGCAGCTTGCCAACTTTGGCCCGGGGTCGTGGGAACGACCCTAAAGTCGTCGGACAAGTCGGCGGCGAGCCCACCTAGTCGGGGGGTCGTGGGGACGACCCTATAGTCGTCGGACAAGTCGGCGACTGGCCAACCTAGTCCGGGGGTCGTAGGGACGACCCTATAGTCGTCGGACATGACGGTGGCGGGCCAGTCTAGTCCCGGGTCGTGGGGACGACCCTATAGTCGTCGGACATGACGGTGGCGGGCCAGTCTAGTCCCGGGTCATGGGGACGACCCTATAGTCGTCGGACAAGTCGGCGGCTGGCCAACTTTGGCCCGTGGTCGTGGGGACGACCCTATAGTCGTCGGAAATGACGGTGGCGGGCCAATCTAGTCCCGGGGTCGTGGGGACGACCCTACAGTCGTCGGACAAGTCGGCGGCGAGCCAATCTAGTCCCGCGGTCGTGGGGACGACCCTATAGTCGTCGGACAAGTCAGCGGCTGGCCTACATTGGCCCGTGGTCGTGGGGACGACCATATAGTCGTCGGAAATGACGGTGGCGGGCCAATCTAGTCCCGGGGTCGTGGGGACGACCCTACAGTCGTCGGACAAGTCGGCGGCGAGCCAATCTAGTCCCGCGGTCGTGGGGACGACCCTATAGTCGTCGGACAAGTCAGCGGCTGGCCTACATTGGCCCGTGGTCGTGGGGACGACCATATAGTCGTCGGACATGACGGTGGCGGGCCACTCTAGTCCCGGGTCGTGGGGACGACCCTATAGTCGTCGGACATGTCGGCGGCTGGCCAGCTTTGGCCCGGGGTCGTGGGGACGACCCTATAGTCGTCGGATATGTCGGCGGCTGGCCAACTTTGGCCCGTGGTCGTGGGGACGACCCTATAGTCGTCGGAAATGACGGTGGCGGGCCAATCTATTCCCGGGGTAGTGGGGACGACCCTATAGTCGTCGGACATATCAGCGGCTGGACAACTTTGGCCCGGGGTCGTGGGGACGACCCTACAGTCGTCGGATATGTCGGCGGCTGGCCAACATTGACCCGTGGTCGTGGGGACGACCCTATAGTGGTCGGAAATGACGGTGGCGGGCCAATCTAGTCCCGGGGTCGTGGGGACGACCCTATAGTCGTCGGACAAGTCGGCGGCGGGCCAACCTAGTCCCGGGGTCGTGGGGACGACCCTATAGTCGTCGGATAAGTCGGCAGCTTGCCAACTTTGGCCCGGGGTCGTGGGAACGACCCTATAGTCGTCGGATAAGTCGGCGGCGAGCCCACCTAGTCGGGGGTCGTGGGGACGACCCTATAGTCGTCGGACAAGTCGGCGACTGGCCAACCTAGTCCGGGGGTCGTGGGGACGACCCTATAGTCGTCGGACATGACGGTGGCGGGCCAGTCTAGTCCCGGGTCGTGGGGATGACCCTATAGTCGTCGGACATGTCGGCGGCTGGCCAACTTTGGCCCGTGGTCGTGGGGAGGACCCTATAGTCGTCGGACATGTTGGCGGCTTGTCTGCCTAGTCCCGGGGTCGTGGGTACGACCCCATAGTCGTCGGACAAGTCGGCGGCGGGCCAACCTTGTCCCGGGGTCGTGGGGACGACCCGATAGTCGTCGGACATGACGGTGGCGGGCCAATCTAGTCCCGGGGTCGTGGGGACGACCCTATAGTCGTCGGACAAGACGGCGGCTGGATATTCTTGGCTCGCGGTCGTGGGGACGACCCTATAGTCGTCGGACATTTCGGCGGCTTGCCAACTTTGGCCCGGGGTCGTGGGGACGACCCTATAGTCGTCGGACATTTCGGCGGCATGCCAACTTTGGCCCGGGGTCATGGGGACGACCCTATAGTCGTTGGACATGACGGTGGCGGGCCAATCTAGTCCCGGGGTCGTAGGGACGACCCTATAGTCGTCGGACATTTCGGCGCCTTGCCAACTTTGGCCCGGGGTCATGGGGACGACCATATAGTCGTCGAACATGACGGCGGCGGACCAATCTAGTCCCGGGGTCGTGGGGACGACCCTATAGTCGTCGGGCATGTCGGCGGCTGGCCAACTTTGGCCCGTGGTCGTGGGGACGACCCAATAGTCGTTGGACATTACGGCGGCTGGCCAACTTTACCCCATGGTCGTGGGGACGACCCTATAGTCGTTGGACATGACGGTGGCGGGCCAATCTAGTCCCAGGGTCGTGGGAACGACCCTACAGTCGTCGGACATGTCGGCGGCTTGCCAAATTTGCCCGGGGTCGTGGGGACGACCCTATAGTTGTCGGACTTGACGGTGGCGGGCCAATCTAGTCCCGGGGTCGTGGGGACGACCCAATAGTCGTTGGACATTACGGCGGCTGGCCAACTTTGGCCCATCGTCGTGGGGACGACCCTATAGTCGTTGGACATGACGGTGGCGGGCCAATCTAGTCCCGGGGTCGTAGGGACGACCCTATAGTCGTCGGACATGTCGGCGATTGGCCAACATTGGCCCGGGGTCGTGGGGACGACCCTACAGTCGTCGGACATGACGGTGGCGGGCCAATCTAGTCCCGGGGTCGTGGGGACGACCCTATAGTCGTCGGACAAGACGGCGGCTGGATATTCTTGGCTCGCGGTCGTGGGGACGACCCTATAGTCGTCGGACATTTCGGCGGCTTGCCAACTTTGGCCCGGGGTCGTGGGGACGACCCTATAGTCGTCGGACATTTCGGCGGCATGCCAACTTTGGCCCGGGGTCATGGGGACGACCCTATAGTCGTTGGACATGACGGTGGCGGGCCAATCTAGTCCCGGGGTCGTAGGGACGACCCTATAGTCGTCGGACATTTCGGCGGCATGCCAACTTTGGCCCGGGGTCATGGGGACGACCCTATATTCGTCGAACATTTTGGCGTCTTGTCAACCTAGACCCGGGGTCGTGGGGACGACCCTATAGTCATCGGACATGTCGGCGGCTGGCCAACCTAGTCCCGAGGTCGTGGGGACGACCCTATAGTCGTCGGACTTGACGGTGGCGGGCCAATCTAGTCCCGGGGTCTTGGGGACGACCCTAGAGTCGTCGGACATTTCGGCGGCTTGCCAACTTTGGCCCGGGGTGGTGGGGACGACCCTATAGTCGTCGGACATGTCGGCGGCTGGCCATTTGGCCCGGTGTCGTGGGGACGACTCTATAGTCGTCGGAAATGTCGGAGCCTGGCCAACCTGGACCCGGGGTCGTGTGGACGACCCTATTGTCGTCGGACATGACGGTGGCGGGCCAATCTAGTCTCGGGGTCGTGGGGACGACCCTATAGTCGTCGGACATTTCGGCGGCTTGCCAACTTTGGCCCGGGGTCGTGGGGACGACCCTATAGTCGTCGGACATGTCAGCGGCTGGCCGACCTAGTCCCGAGGTCGTGGGGACGACCGTATATTCGTCGGATATGTTGGCGGCTTGTCAACCTAGTCCCGGGGTCGTGGGGACGACCCTATAGTCGTCGGACAAGACGGCGGCTGGATATTCTTGGCTCGCGGTCGTGGGGACGACCCTATAGTCGTCGGACATTTCGGCGGCTTGCCAACTTTGGCCCGGGGTCGTGGGGACGACCCTATAGTCGTCGGACATTTCGGCGGCATGCCAACTTTGGCCCGGGGTCGTGGGTACGACCCTATAGTCGTCGGACAAGTCGGCGGCGGGCCAACCTTGTCCCGGGGTCGTGGGGACGACCCTATAGTCGTCGGACATGACGGTGGCGGGCCAATCTAGTCCCGGGGTCGTGGGGACGACCCTATAGTCGTCGGACAAGACGGCGGCTGGATATTCTTGGCTCGCGGTCGTGGGGACGACCCTATAGTCGTCGGACATTTCGGCGGCTTGCCAACTTTGGCCCGGGGTCGTGGGGACGACCCTATAGTCGTCGGACATTTCGGCGGCATGCCAACTTTGGCCCGGGGTCATGGGGACGACCCTATAGTCGTTGGACATGACGGTGGCGGGCCAATCTAGTCCCGGGGTCGTAGGGACGACCCTATAGTCGTCGGACATTTCGGCGCCTTGCCAACTTTGGCCCGGGGTCATGGGGACGACCATATAGTCGTCGAACATGACGGCGGCGGACCAATCTAGTCCCGGGGTCGTGGGGACGACCCTATAGTCGTCGGGCATGTCGGCGGCTGGCCAACTTTGGCCCGTGGTCGTGGGGACGACCCAATAGTCGTTGGACATTACGGCGGCTGGCCAACTTTACCCCATGGTCGTGGGGACGACCCTATAGTCGTTGGACATGACGGTGGCGGGCCAATCTAGTCCCAGGGTCGTGGGAACGACCCTACAGTCGTCGGACATGTCGGCGGCTTGCCAAATTTGCCCGGGGTCGTGGGGACGACCCTATAGTTGTCGGACTTGACGGTGGCGGGCCAATCTAGTCCCGGGGTCGTGGGGACGACCCAATAGTCGTTGGACATTACGGCGGCTGGCCAACTTTGGCCCATCGTCGTGGGGACGACCCTATAGTCGTTGGACATGACGGTGGCGGGCCAATCTAGTCCCGGGGTCGTAGGGACGACCCTATAGTCGTCGGACATGTCGGCGATTGGCCAACATTGGCCCGGGGTCGTGGGGACGACTCTACAGTCGTCGGACATGACGGTGGCGGGCCAATCTAGTCCCGGGGTCGTGGGGACGACCCTATAGTCGTCGGACAAGACGGCGGCTGGATATTCTTGGCTCGCGGTCGTGGGGACGACCCTATAGTCGTCGGACATTTCGGCGGCTTGCCAACTTTGGCCCGGGGTCGTGGGGACGACCCTATAGTCGTCGGACATTTCGGCGGCATGCCAACTTTGGCCCGGGGTCATGGGGACGACCCTATAGTCGTTGGACATGACGGTGGCGGGCCAATCTAGTCCCGGGGTCGTAGGGACGACCCTATAGTCGTCGGACATTTCGGCGGCATGCCAACTTTGGCCCGGGGTCATGGGGACGACCCTATATTCGTCGAACATTTTGGCGTCTTGTCAACCTAGACCCGGGGTCGTGGGGACGACCCTATAGTCGTTGGACATGACGGTGGCGGGCCAATTTAGTCCCGGGGTCGTATGGACGACCCTATAGTCGTCGGACATGTCGGCGATTGGCCAACATTGGCCCGGGGTCGTGGGGACGACCCTATAGTCATCGGACATGTCGGCGGCTGGCCAACCTAGTCCCGAGGTCGTGGGGACGACCCTATAGTCGTCGGACTTGACGGTGGCGGGCCAATCTAGTCCCGGGGTCGTGGGGACGACCCTATAGTCGTCGGACAAGACGGCGGCTGGATATTCTTGGCTCGCGGTCGTGGGGACGACCCTATAGTCGTCGGACATTTCGGCGGCTTGCCAACTTTGGCCCGGGGTCGTGGGGACGACCCTATAGTCGTCGGACATTTCGGCGGCATGCCAACTTTGGCCCGGGGTCATGGGGACGACCCTATAGTCGTTGGACATGACGGTGGCGGGCCAATCTAGTCCCGGGGTCGTAGGGACGACCCTATAGTCGTCGGACATTTCGGCGGCATGCCAACTTTGGCCCGGGGTCATGGGGACGACCCTATATTCGTCGAACATTTTGGCGTCTTGTCAACCTAGACCCGGGGTCGTGGGGACGACCCTATAGTCGTTGGACATGACGGTGGCGGGCCAATTTAGTCCCGGGGTCGTATGGACGACCCTATAGTCGTCGGACATGTCGGCGATTGGCCAACATTGGCCCGGGGTCGTGGGGACGACCCTATAGTCATCGGACATGTCGGCGGCTGGCCAACCTAGTCCCGAGGTCGTGGGGACGACCCTATAGTCGTCGGACTTGACGGTGGCGGGCCAATCTAGTCCCGGGGTCTTGGGGACGACCCTAGAGTCGTCGGACATTTCGGCGGCTTGCCAACTTTGGCCCGGGGTGGTGGGGACGACCCTATAGTCGTCGGACATGTCGGCGGCTGGCCATTTGGCCCGGTGTCGTGGGGACGACTCTATAGTCGTCGGAAATGTCGGAGCCTGGCCAACCTGGACCCGGGGTCGTGTGGACGACCCTATTGTCGTCGGACATGACGGTGGCGGGCCAATCTAGTCTCGGGGTCGTGGGGACGACCCTATAGTCGTCGGACATTTCGGCGGCTTGCCAACTTTGGCCCGGGGTCGTGGGGACGACCCTATAGTCGTCGGACATGTCAGCGGCTGGCCGACCTAGTCCCGAGGTCGTGGGGACGACCGTATATTCGTCGGATATGTTGGCGGCTTGTCAACCTAGTCCCGGGGTCGTGGGGACGACCCTATAGTCGTTGGACATGACGGTGGCCGGCCAATCTAGTGCCGGGGTCGTAGGGACGACCCTATAGTCGTCGGACATGTTGGTGATTGGCCAACATTGGCCCGGGGTCGTCGGACATGTTGGCGGCTTGTCTGCCTAGTCCCGGGGTCGTGGGTACGACCCTATAGTCGTCGGACAAGTCGGCGGCGGGCCAACCTTGTCCCGGGGTCGTGGGGACGACCCTATAGTCGTCGGACATGACGGTGGCGGGCCAATCTAGTCCCGGGGTCGTGGGGACGACCCTATAGTCGTCGGACAAGACGGCGGCTGGATATTCTTGGCTCGCGGTCGTGGGGACGACCCTATAGTCGTCGGACATTTCGGCGGCTTGCCAACTTTGGCCCGGGGTCGTGGGGACGACCCTATAGTCGTCGGACATTTCGGCGGCATGCCAACTTTGGCCCGGGGTCGTGGGTACGACCCTATAGTCGTCGGACAAGTCGGCGGCGGGCCAACCTTGTCCCGGGGTCGTGGGGACGACCCTATAGTCGTCGGACATGACGGTGGCGGGCCAATCTAGTCCCGGGGTCGTGGGGACGACCCTATAGTCGTCGGACAAGACGGCGGCTGGATATTCTTGGCTCGCGGTCGTGGGGACGACCCTATAGTCGTCGGACATTTCGGCGGCTTGCCAACTTTGGCCCGGGGTCGTGGGGACGACCCTATAGTCGTCGGACATTTCGGCGGCATGCCAACTTTGGCCCGGGGTCATGGGGACGACCCTATAGTCGTTGGACATGACGGTGGCGGGCCAATCTAGTCCCGGGGTCGTAGGGACGACCCTATAGTCGTCGGACATTTCGGCGCCTTGCCAACTTTGGCCCGGGGTCATGGGGACGACCATATAGTCGTCGAACATGACGGCGGCGGACCAATCTAGTCCCGGGGTCGTGGGGACGACCCTATAGTCGTCGGGCATGTCGGCGGCTGGCCAACTTTGGCCCGTGGTCGTGGGGACGACCCAATAGTCGTTGGACATTACGGCGGCTGGCCAACTTTACCCCATGGTCGTGGGGACGACCCTATAGTCGTTGGACATGACGGTGGCGGGCCAATCTAGTCCCAGGGTCGTGGGAACGACCCTACAGTCGTCGGACATGTCGGCGGCTTGCCAAATTTGCCCGGGGTCGTGGGGACGACCCTATAGTTGTCGGACTTGACGGTGGCGGGCCAATCTAGTCCCGGGGTCGTGGGGACGACCCAATAGTCGTTGGACATTACGGCGGCTGGCCAACTTTGGCCCATCGTCGTGGGGACGACCCTATAGTCGTTGGACATGACGGTGGCGGGCCAATCTAGTCCCGGGGTCGTAGGGACGACCCTATAGTCGTCGGACATGTCGGCGATTGGCCAACATTGGCCCGGGGTCGTGGGGACGACTCTACAGTCGTCGGACATGACGGTGGCGGGCCAATCTAGTCCCGGGGTCGTGGGGACGACCCTATAGTCGTCGGACAAGACGGCGGCTGGATATTCTTGGCTCGCGGTCGTGGGGACGACCCTATAGTCGTCGGACATTTCGGCGGCTTGCCAACTTTGGCCCGGGGTCGTGGGGACGACCCTATAGTCGTCGGACATTTCGGCGGCATGCCAACTTTGGCCCGGGGTCATGGGGACGACCCTATAGTCGTTGGACATGACGGTGGCGGGCCAATCTAGTCCCGGGGTCGTAGGGACGACCCTATAGTCGTCGGACATTTCGGCGGCATGCCAACTTTGGCCCGGGGTCATGGGGACGACCCTATATTCGTCGAACATTTTGGCGTCTTGTCAACCTAGACCCGGGGTCGTGGGGACGACCCTATAGTCGTTGGACATGACGGTGGCGGGCCAATTTAGTCCCGGGGTCGTATGGACGACCCTATAGTCGTCGGACATGTCGGCGATTGGCCAACATTGGCCCGGGGTCGTGGGGACGACCCTATAGTCATCGGACATGTCGGCGGCTGGCCAACCTAGTCCCGAGGTCGTGGGGACGACCCTATAGTCGTCGGACTTGACGGTGGCGGGCCAATCTAGTCCCGGGGTCTTGGGGACGACCCTAGAGTCGTCGGACATTTCGGCGGCTTGCCAACTTTGGCCCGGGGTGGTGGGGACGACCCTATAGTCGTCGGACATGTCGGCGGCTGGCCATTTGGCCCGGTGTCGTGGGGACGACTCTATAGTCGTCGGAAATGTCGGAGCCTGGCCAACCTGGACCCGGGGTCGTGTGGACGACCCTATTGTCGTCGGACATGACGGTGGCGGGCCAATCTAGTCTCGGGGTCGTGGGGACGACCCTATAGTCGTCGGACATTTCGGCGGCTTGCCAACTTTGGCCCGGGGTCGTGGGGACGACCCTATAGTCGTCGGACATGTCAGCGGCTGGCCGACCTAGTCCCGAGGTCGTGGGGACGACCGTATATTCGTCGGATATGTTGGCGGCTTGTCAACCTAGTCCCGGGGTCGTGGGGACGACCCTATAGTCGTTGGACATGACGGTGGCCGGCCAATCTAGTGCCGGGGTCGTAGGGACGACCCTATAGTCGTCGGACATGTTGGTGATTGGCCAACATTGGCCCGGGGTCGTCGGACATGTTGGCGGCTTGTCTGCCTAGTCCCGGGGTCGTGGGTACGACCCTATAGTCGTCGGACAAGTCGGCGGCGGGCCAACCTTGTCCCGGGGTCGTGGGGACGACCCTATAGTCGTCGGACATGACGGTGGCGGGCCAATCTAGTCCCGGGGTCGTGGGGACGACCCTATAGTCGTCGGACAAGACGGCGGCTGGATATTCTTGGCTCGCGGTCGTGGGGACGACCCTATAGTCGTCGGACATTTCGGCGGCTTGCCAACTTTGGCCCGGGGTCGTGGGGACGACCCTATAGTCGTCGGACATTTCGGCGGCATGCCAACTTTGGCCCGGGGTCGTGGGTACGACCCTATAGTCGTCGGACAAGTCGGCGGCGGGCCAACCTTGTCCCGGGGTCGTGGGGACGACCCTATAGTCGTCGGACATGACGGTGGCGGGCCAATCTAGTCCCGGGGTCGTGGGGACGACCCTATAGTCGTCGGACAAGACGGCGGCTGGATATTCTTGGCTCGCGGTCGTGGGGACGACCCTATAGTCGTCGGACATTTCGGCGGCTTGCCAACTTTGGCCCGGGGTCGTGGGGACGACCCTATAGTCGTCGGACATTTCGGCGGCATGCCAACTTTGGCCCGGGGTCATGGGTGCGACCCTATAGTCGTTGGACATGACGGTGGCGGGCCAATCTAGTCCCGGGGTCGTAGGGACGACCCTATAGTCGTCGGACATTTCGGCGGCATGCCAACTTTGGCCCGGGGTCATGGGGACGACCCTATAGTCGTCGGACATGTCGGCGGCTGGCCAACTTTGGCCCGGGGTCGTGGGGACGACCCTATAGTCGTCGGACATGTTGGCGGCTTGTCAGCCTAGTCCCGCGGTCGTGGGGACGACCCTATAGTCGTCGGACATTTCGGCGGGATGCCATCTTTAGCCCGGGCTCGTGGGGACGACCCTATATTCGTCGAACATTTTGGCGTCTTGTCAACCTAGACCCGGGGTCGTGGGGACGACCCTATAGTCGTTGGACATGACGGTGGCGGGCCAATTTAGTCCCGGGGTCGTATGGACGACCCTATAGTCGTCGGACATGTCGGCGATTGGCCAACATTGGCCCGGGGTCGTGGGGACGACCCTATAGTCATCGGACATGTCGGCGGCTGGCCAACCTAGTCCCGAGGTCGTGGGGACGACCCTATAGTCGTCGGACATGTCGGCGGCTGGCCAACCTAGTCCCGAGGTCGTGGGGACGACCCTATAGTCGTCGGACAAGTCGGCGGCGGGCCAACCTAGTCCCGGGGTCGTGGGGATGACCCTATACTCGTCGGACAAGTCGGCGGCGAACCCACCTAGTCGGGGGGTCGTGGGGACGACCCTATAGTCGTCGGACAAGTCAGCGGCTGGCCAACATTGGCCCGTGGTCGTGGGGACGACCATATAGTCGTCGGACATGACGGTGGCGGGCCACTCTAGTCCCGGGTCGTGGGGACGACCCTATAGTCGTCGGACATGTTGGCGGCTGGCCAACTTTGGCCCGGGGTCGTGGGGATGACCCTATACTCGTCGGACAAGTCGGCGGCGAACCCACCTAGTCGGGGGGTCGTGGGGACGACCCTATAGTCGTCGGACAAGTCAGCGGCTGGCCAACATTGGCCCGTGGTCGTGGGGACGACCATATAGTCGTCGGACATGACGGTGGCGGGCCACTCTAGTCCCGGGTCGTGGGGACGACCCTATAGTCGTCGGACATGTCGGCGGCTGGCCAACTTTGGCCCGGGGTCGTGGGGACGACCCTATAGTCGTCGGATATGTCGGCGGCAGGCTAACTTTGGCCCGTGATCGTGGGGACGACCCTATAGTCGTCGGACAAGTCGGCGGCGGGCCAACCTAGTCCCGGGGTCGTGGGGACGACCCTATATTCGTCGGACATGTTGGCGGCTTGTCAGCCTAGTCCCGGGGTCGTGGGTACGACCCTACAGTCGTCGGACATTTCGGCGGCTGGCCAACTTTGGCCCGGGGTCGTGGGGACGACCCTATAGTCGTCGGACATGACGGTGGCGGGCCAATCTAGTCCCGGGGTCGTGGGGACGACCCTATAGTCGTCGGACATTTCGGCGGCTGGCCAACTTTGGCCCGGGGTCGTGGGGACGACCCTATAGTCGTCGGACATGTTGGCGGCTTGTCAGCCTAGTCCCGGGGTCGTGGGTACGACCCTACAATCGTCGGACATTTCGGCGGCATGCCAAATTTGGCCCGGGGTCGTGGGGACGACCCTATAGTCGTCAGACATGACGGTGGCGGGCCAATCTAGTCCCGGGGTCGTGGGGACGACCCTATAGTCGTCGGACATTTCGGCGGCTGGCCAACTTTGGCCCGGGGTCGTGGGGACGACCCTATAATCGTCGGACATGTTGGCGGCTTGTCAGCCTAGTCCCGGGGTCGTGGGTACGGCCCTATAGTCGTCGGACAAGTCGGCGGCGGGCCAACCTTGTCCCGGGGTCGTGGGGACGACCCTACAGTCATCGGACATGTCGGTGGCTGGCCAACTTTGGCCCGGTGTCGTGGGGATGACTCTATAGTCGTCGGAAATGTCGGCGGCTGGTCAACTTTGGCCCGTGGTTGTGGGGACGACCCTATAGTCGTTGGACATGACGGTGGCGGGCCAATCTAGTCCCGGGGTCGTGGGTAAGACCCTATAGTCGTCGGACAAGACGGCGGCTGGACATCTTTGGCCCGGGGTCGTGGGGACGACCCTATAGTCGTCGGACATGTTGGCGGCGGGCCAACCTTGTCCCGGGGTCGTGGGGACGACCCTATAGTCGTCGGACATGTCGGCGGCTGGCCAACTTTGGCCCGGGGTCGTGGGGACGACCCTATAGTCGTCGGATATGTCGGCGGCAGGCCAACTTTGGCCCGTGGTCGTGGGGACGACCCTATAGTCGTCGGACAAGTCGGCGGCGGGCCAACCTAGTCCCGGGGTCGTGGGGACGACCCTATATTCGTCGGACAAGCCGGCGGCTGGCCAACTTTGGCCCGTGGTCGTGGGGACGACCCTATAGTCGTCGGACAAGTCGGCGGCTGTCCAACTTTGGCCCGGGGTCGTGGGGACGACCCTATGGTCGTCGGACTTGACGGTGGCGGGCCAATCTAGTCCCGAGGTCCTGGGGACGACCCTATAGTCGTCGGACTTGACGGTGGCGGGCCAATCTAGTCCCGGGGTCGTGGGGACGACCCTACAGTCGTCGGACATTTCGGCGGCTTGCCAACTTTGGCCCGGGGTCGTGGGGACGACCCTATAGTCGTCGGACATGTTGGCGGCTTGTCAGCCTAGTCCCGGGGTCGTGGGTACGACCCTACAGTCGTCGGACAATTCGGCGGCTTGCCAACTTTGGCCCGGGGTCGTGGGGACGACCCTATAGTCGTCGGACATGACGGTGGCAGGCCAATCTAGTCCCGGGGTCGTGGGGACGACCCTATAGTCGTCGGACATTTCGGCGGCTGGCCAACTTTGGCCCGGGGTCGTGGGGACGACCCTATAGTCGTCGGACATGTCAGCGGCTGGCCGACCTAGTCCCGAGGTCGTGGGGACGACCGTATATTCGTCGGATATGTTGGCGGCTTGTCAACCTAGTCCCGGGGTCGTGGGGACGACCCTATAGTCGTTGGACATGACGGTGGCCGGCCAATCTAGTGCCGGGGTCGTAGGGACGACCCTATAGTCGTCGGACATGTTGGTGATTGGCCAACATTGGCCCGGGGTCGTCGGACATGTTGGCGGCTTGTCTGCCTAGTCCCGGGGTCGTGGGTACGACCCTATAGTCGTCGGACAAGTCGGCGGCGGGCCAACCTTGTCCCGGGGTCGTGGGGACGACCCTATAGTCGTCGGACATGTCGGCGGCTGGCCAACTTTGGCCCGGTGTCGTGGGGACGACTCTATAGTCGTCGGAAATGTCGGCGGCTGGCCAACTTTGGCCCGTGGTCGTGGGGACGACCCTATAGTCGTCGGACATGTCGGCGCCTGGCCAACTTTGGCCCGTGGTCGTGGGGACGACCCTATAGTCGTCGGAAATGTCGGTGGCTGTCCAACTTTGACCCAGGGGTCGTGGGGACGACCCTATAGTCGTCGGAAATGACGGTGGCGGGCCAATCTAGTCCCGGGGTCATGGGGACGACCCTACAGTCGTCGGACAAGTCGGCGGCGGGCCAACCTAGTCCCGGGGTCGTGGGGACGACCCTATAATCGTCGGACAAGCCGGCGGCGGGCCAACCTAGACCCGGGGTCGTGGGGATGACCCTATAGTCGTCGGACATGACGGTGGCGGGACAGTCTAGTCCCGGGTCGTGGGGACGACCCTATAGTCGTCGGACATGTCGGCGGCTGGCCAACCTTGGCCCGTGATCGTGGGGACGACCCTATAGTCGTCGGAAATGTCGGTGGCTGTCCAACTTTGGCCCGGGGGTCGTGGGGACGACCCTATAGTCGTCGGACATGTCGGCGGCTGACCAACTTTGGCCCGGGGTCGTGGGGACGACCCTATAGTCGTCGGACAAGTCGGCGGCGGACCAACCTTGTCCCGGGGTCGTGGGGACGACCCTATAGTCGTCGGACATGACGGTGGCGGGCCAATCTAGTCTCGGGGTCGTGGGGACGACCCTATAGTCGTCGGACATGACGGTGGCGGGCCAATCTAGTTCCGGGGTCGTGGGGACGACCCTATAGTCGTCGGACATGTCGGCGGCTGGACAACTTTGGCCCGTGGACGTGGGGACGACGCCATAGTCGTCGGACATGTCGGCGGCTGGCCAACTTTGGCCCGTGGTCGTGGGGACGATCCGATAGTCGTCGGACATGACGGTGGCGGGCCAATCTAGTCCCGGGGTCATAGGGACGACCCTATAGTCATCGGACATGTCGGCGGCTGGTCAACTTAGGCCCGTGGTCGTAGGGACGATCCGATAGTCGTTGGACATGACGGTGCCGGGCCAATCAAGTCCCGGGGTCGTGGGTACGACCCTATAGTCGTCGGACATGTCGGCGACTGGCCATTACTGGCCCGGGGTCGTGGGGACGACCCTATAATCGTCGGACATGTCGGCGGCTGGCCAACATTGGCCCGTGGTCGTGGGGACGACCCAACAGTCGTCGGACATGTCGGCGGCTGGCCAACTTTGGCCCGTGGTCGTGGGGACGACTCTATAGTCGTCGGACATGTCGGCGGCTGGCCAACCTAAACCCGGGGTCGTGGGGACGACCCTATAGTCCTCGAACAAGTCGGCGGCAGACCAGCTTTGGCCCGTGGTCGTGGGAACGACCCTATAGTCGTCGAAAAAGTCGGCGGCTGGCCAAATATGGCCCGTGGTCGTGGGGACGACCCTATAGTCGTCGGAAATGTCGGCGGCGAGCCAACCTAGTCCCGGCGTCGTGGGGACGACCCTATAATGTTCGGACAAGTCGGCAGCTGGCCAAATTTGGCCCGTGGTCGTGAGGACGACCCTATAGTCGTCGGAAATGTCGGCAGCTGGCCAACTTTGGCCCGCGGTGGTGAAGACGACCCGATAGTCGTCGGACAAGACGGTGGCGGGCCAATCTAGTCCCGGGGTCGTGGGGACGACCCTATAGTCGTCGGACATGTCGGTGGCTGGCCAATTTTGGCCCGTGGTCGTGGGGACGACCCTATTGTCGTCGGACATGACGGTGGCGGGCCAATCTAGTCCCGGGCTCGTGGGGACGACCCTATAGTCGTCGGACATGTCGGTGGCGGGCCAATCTAGTACCGGGGTCGTGGGGACGACCCTATAGTCTTTGGACATGTCGGCGGCGGGCCAACTTTGGCCCGTGGACGTAGGGACGACCCTACAGTCGTCGGACAAGTCGGCGGCGAGCCAACATTAGGCCGGGGTCGTCGGGACGACCCTATAGTCGTCGGACATGTCGGCGGCGAGCCAACCTAGTCCCGGGGTCGTGGGGACAACCCTATAATGGTCGGACAAGTCGGCGGCAGGCCCACCTAGCCCCGGCGTCGTGGGGACGACCCAATAGTCTTCGGACAAGTCGGCGGCTGGCCAACTTTGGCCCGTGGTCGTGGGGACGACCCTATAGTCGTCGGACAAATCGGCGGCTGACCAACTTTGGCCCGGGGTCGTCGGGACGACCCTATAGTCGTCGGACAAGTCGGCAGCGAGCCAACCTAGTCCCGGGTCATGGGGACGACCCTATAGTCGTCGGACAAGTCGGCGGCTGGCCAACTTTGGCCCGGGGGTCGTGGGGACGACCCTATAGTCGTCGGAAATGACGGTGGCGGGCCAATCTAGTCCCGGGGTCGTGGGGACAACCCTACAGTCGTCGGACAAGTCGGCGGCGAGCCAATCTAGTCCCGCGGTCGTGGGGATGACCCTATAGTCGTCGGACAAGTCGGCGGCGAGCCCACCTAGTCGGGGGGTCGTGGGGACGACCCTATAGTCGTAGGACAAGTCGGCGGCCGGCCAACCTAGTCCGGGGGTCGTGGGGACGACCCTATAGTCGTCGGACATGACGGTGGCGGGCCAGTCTAGTCCCGGGTCGTGGGGACGACCCTATAGTCGTCGGACATGTCGGCGGCTGGCCAACTTTGGCCCGTGGTCGTGGGGACGACCCTATAGTCGTCGGACATGTCGGCGGCTGGCCAACTTTGGCCCGTGGTCGTGGGGACGACCCTATAGTCGTCGGACATGACGGTGGCGGACCAATGTAGTCCCGGGGTCGTGGGGACGACCCTACAGTCGTCGGACATTTCGGCGGCATGCCACCTTTGGCCCGGGGTCGTGGGGACGACCCTATAGTCGTCGGACATGTTGGCGGCTTGTCAACCTAGTCCCGGGGTTGTGGGGACGACCCTATAGTCGTTGGACATGACGGTGGCGGGCCAATCTAGTCCCGGGGTCGTAGGAACGACCCTATAGTCGTCGGACATGTCGGCGGCTGGCCAACTTTGGCCCGGGGTCGTGGGGACGACCCTATAGTCGTCGGACATGTCGGCGGCTGGCCAACCTAGTCCCGAGGTCGTGGGGACGACCCTATAGTCGTCGGACTTCACGGTGGCGGGCCAATCTAGTCCCGGGGTCGTGGGGACGACCCTACAGTCGTCGGACATTTCGGCGGCTTGCCAACTTTGGCCCGTGGTCGTGGGGACGACCCTATAGTCGTCGGACATTTCGGCGGCATGCCACCTTTGGCCCGGGGTCGTGGGGACGACCCTATAGTCGTCGGACATGTTGGCGGCTTGTCAACCTAGTCCCGGGGTTGTGGGGACGACCGTATAGTCGTTGGACATGACGGTGGCGGGCCAATCTAGTCCCGGGGTCGTAGGAACGACCCTATAGTTGTCGGACATGTCGGCGGCTTGCCAACTTTGGCCCGGGGTCGTGGGGACGACCCTATAGTCGTCGGACATGTCGGCGGCTGGCCAACCTAGTCCCGAGGTCGTGGGGACGACCCTATAGTCGTCGGACAAGTCGGCGGCGGGCCAACCTAGTCCCGGGGTCGTGGGGATGACCCTATACTCGTCGGACAAGTCGGCGGCGAACCCACCTAGTCGGGGGGTCGTGGGGACGACCCTATAGTCGTCGGACAAGTCAGCGGCTGGCCAACATTGGCCCGTGGTCGTGGGGACGACCATATAGTCGTCGGACATGACGGTGGCGGGCCAGTCTATTCCCGGGTCGTGGGGACGACCCTATAGTCGTCGGACATGTCGGCGGCTGGCCAACCTAGTCCCGAGGTCGTGGGGACGACCCTATAGTCGTCGGACTTCACGGTGGCGGGCCAATCTAGTCCCGGGGTCGTAGGGACGACCCTACAGTCGTCGGACATTTCGGCGGCATGCCACCTTTGGCCCGGGGTCGTGGGGACGACCCTATAGTCGTCGGACATGTTGGCGGCTTGTCAACCTAGTCCCGGGGTTGTGGGGACGACCGTATAGTCGTTGGACATGACGGTGGCGGGCCAATCTAGTCCCGGGGTCGTAGGAACGACCCTATAGTTGTCGGACATGTCGGCGGCTTGCCAACTTTGGCCCGGGGTCGTGGGGACGACCCTATAGTCGTCGGACATGTCGGCGGCTGGCCAACCTAGTCCCGAGGTCGTGGGGACGACCCTATAGTCGTCGGACAAGTCGGCGGCGGGCCAACCTAGTCCCGGGGTCGTGGGGACGACCCTATATTCGTCGGACAAGCCGGCGGCTGGCCAACTTTGGCCCGTGGTCGTAGGGACGACCCTATAGTCGTCGGACAAGTCGGCGGCTGTCCAACTTTGGCCCGGGGTCGTGGGGACGACCCTATGGTCGTCGGACTTGACGGTGGCGGGCCAATCTAGTCCCGAGGTCCTGGGGACGACCCTATAGTCGTCGGACTTGACGGTGGCGGGCCAATCTAGTCCCGGGGTCGTGGGGACGACCCTACAGTCGTCGGACATTTCGGCGGCTTGCCAACTTTGGCCCGGGGTCGTGGGGACGACCCTATAGTCGTCGGACATGTTGGCGGCTTGTCAGCCTAGTCCCGGGGTCGTGGGTACGACCCTACAGTCGTCGGACATTTCGGCGGCTTGCCAACTTTGGCCCGGGGTCGTGGGGACGACCCTATAGTCGTCGGACATGACGGTGGCGGGCCAATCTAGTCCCGGGGTCGTGGGGACGACCCTATAGTCGTCGGACATTTCGGCGGCTGGCCAACTTTGGCCCGGGGTCGTGGGGACGACCCTATAGTCGTCGGACATGTTGGCGGCTTGTCAGCCTAGTCCCGGGGTCGTGGGTACGACCCTACAATCGTCGGACAATTCGGCGGCATGCCAAATTTGGCCCGGGGTCGTGGGGACGACCCTATAGTCGTCAGACATGACGGTGGCGGGCCAATCTAGTCCCGGGGTCGTGGGGACGACCCTATAGTCGTCGGACATTTCGGCGGCTGGCCAACTTTGGCCCGGGGTCGTGGGGACGACCCTATAGTCGTCGGACATGTTGGCGGCTTGTCAGCCTAGTCCCGGGGTCGTGGGTACGGCCCTATAGTCGTCGGACAAGTCGGCGGCGGGCCAACCTTGTCCCGGGGTCGTGGGGACGACCCTACAGTCATCGGACATGTCGGTGGCTGGCCAACTTTGGCCCGGTGTCGTGGGGATGACTCTATAGTCGTCGGAAATGTCGGCGGCTGGTCAACTTTGGCCCGTGGTTGTGGGGACGACCCTATAGTCGTTGGACATGACGGTGGCGGGCCAATCTAGTCCCGGGGTCGTGGGTAAGACCCTATAGTCGTCGGACAAGACGGCGGCTGGACATCTTTGGCCCGGGGTCGTGGGGACGACCCTATAGTCGTCGGACATGTTGGCGGCGGGCCAACCTTGTCCCGGGGTCGTGGGGACGACCCTATAGTCGTCGGACATGTCGGCGGCTGGCCAACTTTGGCCCGGGGTCGTGGGGACGACCCTATAGTCGTCGGATATGTCGGCGGCAGGCCAACTTTGGCCCGTGGTCGTGGGGACGACCCTATAGTCGTCGGACAAGTCGGCGGCGGGCCAACCTAGTCCCGGGGTCGTGGGGACGACCCTATATTCGTCGGACAAGCCGGCGGCTGGCCAACTTTGGCCCGTGGTCGTGGGGACGACCCTATAGTCGTCGGACAAGTCGGCGGCTGTCCAACTTTGGCCCGGGGTCGTGGGGACGACCCTATGGTCGTCGGACTTGACGGTGGCGGGCCAATCTAGTCCCGAGGTCCTGGGGACGACCCTATAGTCGTCGGACAAGTTAGCGGCTGGCCAACATTGGCCCGTGGTCGTGGGGACGACACTATAGTCGTCGGATATGTCGGCGGCTGGCCAACTTTGGCCCGTGGTCGTGGGGACGACCCTATAGTCGTCGGACAAGTCAGCGGCTGGCCAACACTGGCCCGTGGTCGTGGGGAAGAGCCTATAGTCGTCGGACAAGTCAGCGGCTGGCCAACATTGGCCCGTGGTCGTGGGGACGACCCTACAGTCGTCGGATATGTCGGCGGCTGGCCAACTTTGGACCGTGGTCGTGGGGACGAACCTATAGTCGTCGGAAATGACGGTGGCGGGCCAATCTAGTCCCGGGATCGTGGGGACGACCCTATAGTCGTCGGACAAGTCGGCGGCGGGCCAACCTAGTCCCGGGGTCGTGGGGATGACCCTATAGTCGTCGGACATGACGGTGGCGGGCCAGTCTAGTCCCGGGTCGTGGGGACGACCCTATAGTCGTCGGACATGTCGCCGGCTGGCCAACTTTGGCCCGTGGTCGTGGGGACGACCATATAGTCGTCGGATATGTCGGGGGCTGGCCAACTTTGCCCCGTGGTCGTGGGGACGACCCTATAGTCGTCGGAAATGACGGTGGCGGGCCAATCTAGTCCCGGGGTCGTGGGGACGACCCTATAGTCGTCGGACAAGTCGGCGGCGGGCCAACCTAGTCCCGGGGTCGTGGGGATGACCCTATAGTCGTCGGACATGACGGTGGCGGGCCAGTCTAGTCCCGGGTCGTGGGGACGACCCTATAGTCGTCGGACATGTCGCCGGCTGGCCAACTTTGGCCCGTGGTCGTGGGGACGACCATATAGTCGTCGGACATGACGGTGGCGGGCCACTCTAGTCCCGGGGTCATAGGGACGACCCTATAGTCATCGGACATGTCGGCGGCTGGTCAACTTAGGCCCGTGGTCGTAGGGACGATCCGATAGTCGTTGGACATGACGGTGCCGGGCCAATCAAGTCCCGGGGTCGTGGGTACGACCCTATAGTCGTCGGACAAGTCGGCGGCGGGCCAACCTAGTCCCGGGGTCGTGGGGACGACCCTATAATCGTCGGACAAGCCGGCGGCGGGCCACCCTAGACCCGGGGTCGTGGGGATGACCCTATAGTCGTCGGACATGACGGTGGCGGGCCAGTCTAGTCCCGGGTCGTGGGGACGACCCTATAGTCGTCGGACATGTCGGCGGCTGGCCAACTTTGGCCCGTGGTCGTGGGGACGACCCTATAGTCGTCGGAAATGTCGGTGGCTGTCCAACTTTGGCCCGGGGGTCGTGGGGACGACCCTATAGTCGTCGGACATGTCGGCGGCTGACCAACTTTGGCCCGGGGTCGTGGGGACGACCCTATAGTCGTCGGACAAGTCGGCGGCGGACCAACCTTGTCCCGGGGTCGTGGGGACGACCCTATAGTCGTCGGACATGACGGTGGCGGGCCAATCTAGTCTCGGGGTCGTGGGGACGACCCTATAGTCGTCGGACATGACGGTGGCGGGCCAATCTAGTTCCGGGGTCGTGGGGACGACCCTATAGTCGTCGGACATGTCGGCGGCTGGACAACTTTGGCCCGTGGACGTGGGGACGACGCCATAGTCGTCGGACATGTCGGCGGCTGGCCAACTTTGGCCCGTGGTCGTGGGGACGATCCGATAGTCGTCGGACATGACGGTGGCGGGCCAATCTAGTCCCGGGGTCATAGGGACGACCCTATAGTCATCGGACATGTCGGCGGCTGGTCAACTTAGGCCCGTGGTCGTAGGGACGATCCGATAGTCGATGGACATGACGGTGCCGGGCCAATCAAGTCCCGGGGTCGTGGGTACGACCCTATAGTCGTCGGACATGTCGGCGACTGGCCATTACTGGCCCGGGGTCGTGGGGACGACCCTATAATCGTCGGACATGTCGGCGGCTGGCCAACATTGGCCCGTGGTCGTGGGGACGACCCAACAGTCGTCGGACATGTCGGCGGCTGGCCAACTTTGGCCCGTGGTCGTGGGGACGACTCTATAGTCGTCGGACATGTCGGCGGCTGGCCAACCTAAACCCGGGGTCGTGGGGACGACCCTATAGTCCTCGAACAAGTCGGCGGCAGACCAGCTTTGGCCCGTGGTCGTGGGAACGACCCTATAGTCGTCGAAAAAGTCGGCGGCTGGCCAAATATGGCCCGTGGTCGTGGGGACGACCCTATAGTCGTCGGAAATGTCGGCGGCGAGCCAACCTAGTCCCGGCGTCGTGGGGACGACCCTATAATGTTCGGACAAGTCGGCAGCTGGCCAAATTTGGCCCGTGGTCGTGAGGACGACCCTATAGTCGTCGGAAATGTCGGCAGCTGGCCAACTTTGGCCCGCGGTGGTGAAGACGACCCGATAGTCGTCGGACAAGACGGTGGCGGGCCAATCTAGTCCCGGGGTCGTGGGGACGACCCTATAGTCGTCGGACATGTCGGTGGCTGGCCAATTTTGGCCCGTGGTCGTGGGGACGACCCTATTGTCGTCGGACATGACGGTGGCGGGCCAATCTAGTCCCGGGCTCGTGGGGACGACCCTATAGTCGTCGGACATGTCGGTGGCGGGCCAATCTAGTACCGGGGTCGTGGGGACGACCCTATAGTCTTTGGACATGTCGGCGGCGGGCCAACTTTGGCCCGTGGTCGTAGGGACGACCCTACAGTCGTCGGACAAGTCGGCGGCGAGCCAACATTAGGCCGGGGTCGTCGGGACGACCCTATAGTCGTCGGACATGTCGGCGGCGAGCCAACCTAGTCCCGGGGTCGTGGGGACAACCCTATAATGGTCGGACAAGTCGGCGGCAGGCCCACCTAGCCCCGGCGTCGTGGGGACGACCCAATAGTCTTCGGACAAGTCGGCGGCTGGCCAACTTTGGCCCGTGGTCGTGGGGACGACCCTATAGTCGTCGGACAAATCGGCGGCTGACCAACTTTGGCCCGGGGTCGTCGGGACGACCCTATAGTCGTCGGACAAGTCTGCAGCGAGCCAACCTAGTCCCGGGTCATGGGGACGACCCTATAGTCGTCGGACATGTCAGCGGCTGGCCGACCTAGTCCCGAGGTCGTGGGGACGACCGTATATTCGTCGGATATGTTGGCGGCTTGTCAACCTAGTCCCGGGGTCGTGGGGACGACCCTATAGTCGTTGGACATGACGGTGGCCGGCCAATCTAGTGCCGGGGTCGTAGGGACGACCCTATAGTCGTCGGACATGTTGGTGATTGGCCAACATTGGCCCGTGGTCGTGGGGACGACCATATAGTCGTCGGACATGACGGTGGCGGGCCACTCTAGTCCCGGGTCGTGGGGACGACCCTATAGTCGTCGGACATGTCGGCGGCTGGCCAACTTTGGCCCGGGGTCGTGGGGATGACCCTATACTCGTCGGACAAGTCGGCGGCGAACCCACCTATTCGGGGGGTCGTGGGGACGACCCTATAGTCGTCGGACAAGTCAGCGGCTGGCCAACATTGGCCCGTGGTCGTGGGGACGACCATATAGTCGTCGGACATGACGGTGGCGGGCCACTCTAGTCCCGGGTCGTGGGGACGACCCTACAGTCGTCGGACATGTCAGCGGCTGGCCAACTTTGGCCCGGGGTCGTGGGGACGACCCTATAGTCGTCGGATATGTCGGCGGCAGGCTAACTTTGGCCCGTGGTCGTGGGAACGACCCTATAGTCGTCGGACAAGTCGGCGGCGGGCCAACCTAGTCCCGGGGTCGTGGGGACGACCCTATATTCGTCGGACAAGCCGGCGGCTGGCCAACTTTGGCCCGTGGTCGTGGGGACGACCCTATAGTCGTCGGACAAGTCGGCGGCTGTCCAACTTTGGTCCGGGGTCGTGGGGACGACCCTATGGTCGTCGGACTTGACGGTGGCGGGCCAATCTAGTCCCGAGGTCCTGGGGACGACCCTATAGTCGTCGGACTTGACGGTGGCGGGCCAATCTAGTCCCGGGGTCGTGGGGACGACCCTACAGTCGTCGGACATTTCGGCGGCTTGCCAACACTGGCCCGTGGTCGTGGGGAAGAGCCTATAGTCGTCGGACAAGTCAGCGGCTGGCCAACATTGGCCCGTGGTCGTGGGGACGACCCTACAGTCGTCGGATATGTCGGCGGCTGGCCAACTTTGGACCGTGGTCGTGGGGACGAACCTATAGTCGTCGGAAATGACGGTGGCGGGCCAATCTAGTCCCGGGGTCATGGGGACGACCATATAGTCGTCGGACATGACGGTGGCGGGCCACTCTAGTCCCGGGTCGTGGGGACGACCCTACAGTCGTCGGACATGTCAGCGGCTGGCCAACTTTGGCCCGGGGTCGTGGGGACGACCCTATAGTCGTCGGATATGTCGGCGGCAGGCTAACTTTGGCCCGTGGTCGTGGGAACGACCCTATAGTCGTCGGACAAGTCGGCGGCGGGCCAACCTAGTCCCGGGGTCGTGGGGACGACCCTATATTCGTCGGACAAGCCGGCGGCTGGCCAACTTTGGCCCGTGGTCGTGGGGACGACCCTATAGTCGTCGGACAAGTCGGCGGCTGTCCAACTTTGGTCCGGGGTCGTGGGGACGACCCTATGGTCGTCGGACTTGACGGTGGCGGGCCAATCTAGTCCCGAGGTCCTGGGGACGACCCTATAGTCGTCGGACTTGACGGTGGCGGGCCAATCTAGTCCCGGGGTCGTGGGGACGACCCTATAGTCGTTGGACATGACGGTGGCCGGCCAATCTAGTGCCGGGGTCGTAGGGACGACCCTATAGTCGTCGGACATGTTGGTGATTGGCCAACATTGGCCCGTGGTCGTGGGGACGACCATATAGTCGTCGGACATGACGGTGGCGGGCCACTCTAGTCCCGGGTCGTGGGGACGACCCTATAGTCGTCGGACATGTCGGCGGCTGGCCAACTTTGGCCCGGGGTCGTGGGGACGACCCTATAGTCGTCGGAAATGACGGTGGCGGGCCAATCTATTCCCGGGGTCGTGGAGACGACCGTATAGTCGTCGGACATATCAGCGGCTGGCCAACTTTGGCCCGGGGTCGTGGGGACGACCCTATAGTCGTCGGACAAGTCGGCGGCGGGCCAACCTAGTCCCGGGGTCGTGGGGACGACCCTATAATCGTCGGACAAGCCGGCGGCGGGCCAACCTAGACCCGGGGTCGTGGGGATGACCCTATAGTCGTCGGACATGACGGTGGCGGGCCAGTCTAGTCCCGGGTCGTGGGGACGACCCTATAGTCGTCGGACATGTCGGCGGCTGGCCAACTTTGGCCCGTGGTCGTGGGGACGACCCTATAGTCGTCGGAAATGTCGGTGGCTGTCCAACTTTGGCCCGGGGTCGTGGGGACGACCCTATAGTCGTCGGACATGTCGGCGGCTGACCAACTTTGGCCCGGGGTCGTGGGGACGACCCTATAGTCGTCGGACAAGTCGGCGGCGGACCAACCTTGTCCCGGGGTCGTGGGGACGACCCTATAGTCGTCGGACATGACGGTGGCGGGCCAATCTAGTCTCGGGGTCGTGGGGACGACCCTATAGTCGTCGGACATGACGGTGGCGGGCCAATCTAGTTCCGGGGTCGTGGGGACGACCCTATAGTCGTCGGACATGTCGGCGGCTGGACAACTTTGGCCCGTGGACGTGGGGACGACGCCATAGTCGTCGGACATGTCGGCGGCTGGCCAACTTTGGCCCGTGGTCGTGGGGACGATCCGATAGTCGTCGGACATGACGGTGGCGGGCCAATCTAGTCCCGGGGTCATAGGGACGACCCTATAGTCATCGGACATGTCGGCGGCTGGTCAACTTAGGCCCGTGGTCGTAGGGACGATCCGATAGTCGTTGGACATGACGGTGCCGGGCCAATCAAGTCCCGGGGTCGTGGGTACGACCCTATAGTCGTCGGACATGTCGGCGATTGGCCATTATTGGCCCGGGGTCGTGGGGACGACCCTATAATCGTCGGACATGTCGGCGGCTGGCCAACATTGGCCCGTGGTCGTGGGGACGACCCAACAGTCGTCGGACATGTCGGCGGCTGGCCAACTTTGGCCCGTGGTCGTGGGGACGATCCGATAGTCGTCGGACGTGACGGTGGCATGCCAACTTTGGCCCGTGGTCGTGGGGACGACCCTATAGTCGTTGGACATGACGGTGGCGGGCTAATCTAGTCCCGGGGTCGTAGGGACGACCCTATAGTCGTTGGACATGTCGGCGATTGGCCAACATTGGCCCGGGGTCGTGGGAACGACCCTATAGTCGTCGGATATGTCGGCGGCTGGCCAACTTTGGCGCGTGGTCGTGGGGACGATCCGATTGTCGTCGGACATGTCGGCGGCTGGCCAACTTTGGCCCGTGGTCGTGGGGACGATCCAATAGTCGTCGGACATGTCGGCGGTTGGCCAACTTTGGCGCGTGGTCGTGGGGACGATCCGATTGTCGTCGGACATGACGGCGGCTGGCCAACCTAGACCCGGGGTCGTGGGGACGACCCTATTGTCGTCGGACATGGCGGTGGCGGCCCAATCTAGCCCCGTGGTCGTGGGGACGACCCTATAGTCTTCGGACATGAGGGTAGCGGGCCAATCTAGACCCGAGGTCGTGGGGACGACCCTATAGTAGTCGGACATGTCGGCGGCTGTCCAACTTTGGCCCGGTGTCGTGGGGACGACTCTATAGTCGTCGGACATGTCGGCGGCTGGCCAACCTAGACCCGGGGTCGTGGGGACGACCCTACAGTCGTCGGACATTTCGGCGGCTTGCCAACTTTGGCCCGGGGTCGTGGGGACGACCCTATAGTCGTCGGACATGTCGGCGGCTGGCCAACTTTGGCCCGTGGTTGTGGGGACGACCCTATAGTCGTTGGACATGACGGTGGCGCGCCAATCTAGTCCCGGGGTCGTGGGTAAGACCCTATAGTCGTCGGACAAGACGGCGGCTGGACATCTTTGCCCCGGGGTCGTGGGGACGACCCTATATTCGTCGGACATGTTGGCGGCTTGTCAGCCTAGCCCCGGGGTCGTGGGGACGACCCTATAGTCGTCGGACTTGACGGTAGCGGGCCAATCTAGTCCCGAGGTCGTGGGGACGACCCTATAGTCGTCGGCCATGACGGTGGCGGGCTAATCTAGTCCCGGGGTCGAGGGGACGACGCTATAGGCGTCGGACAAGACGGCGGCTGGACATCTTTGGCCCGGGGTCGTGGGGACGACCCTATAGTCGTCGGACATGTCGACGGCTGGCCAACTTTGGCCCGTGGTCGTGGGGACAACCCAATAGTGGTCGGACATGTCGGCGGCTGGCCAACCTAGTCCCGAGGTCGTGGGGACGACCCTATAGTCGTCGGACTTGACGGTGGCGGGCCAATCTAGTCCCGGGGTCGTGGGGACGACCCTACAGTCGTCGGACATTTCGGCGGCTTGCCATCTTTGGCCCGGGGTCGTGGGACGACCCTATAGTCGTCGGACTTGACGGTAGCGGGCCAATCTAGTCCCGAGGTCGTAGGGACGACCCTATAGTCGTCGGACTTGACGGTGGCGGGCCAATCTAGTCCCGGGGTCGTGGGGACGACCCTACAGTCGTCGGACATTTCGGCGGCTTGCCAACTTTGGCCCGGTGTCGTGGGGACGACTCTATAGTCGTCGGAAATGTCGGCGGCTGGCCAACTTTGGCCCGTGGTTGTGGGGACGACCCTATAGTCGTTGGACATGACGGTGGCGGGCCAATCTAGTCCCGGGGTCGTGGGTAAGACCCTATAGTCGTCGGACAAGACGGCGGCTGGACATCGTTGGCCCGGGGTCGTGGGGACGACCCTATAGTCGTCGGACATGTTGGCGGGTTGTCAGCCTAGTCCCGGGGTCGTGGGTACGACCCTATAGTCGTCGGACAAGTCGGCGGCGGGCCAACCTTGTCCCGGGGTCGTGGGGACGACCCTATAGTCGTCGGACATGTCGGCGGCTGGCCAACTTTGGCCCGGTGTCGTGGGGACGACTCTATAGTCGTCGGAAATGTCGGCGGCTGACCAACCTGGACCCGGGGTCGTGGGGACGACCCTATTGTCGTCGGACATGACGGTGGCGGGCCAATCTAGTCTCGTGGTCGTGGGGACGACCCTATAATCGTCGGACATGACGGTGGCGGGCCAATCTAGTCCCGGGGTCGTGCGGACGACCCTACAGTCGTCGGACATTTCGGCGGCTTGCCATCTTTGGCCCGGGGTCGTGGGGACGACCCTATAGTCGTCGGACATGTTGGCGGCTTGTCAGCCTAGTCCCGGGGTCGTGGGTACGACCCTACAGTCGTCGGACATTTCGGCGGCTTGCCATCTTTGGCCCGGGGTCGTGGGGACGACCCTATAGTCGTCGGACATGTTGGCGGCTTGTCAGCCTAGTCCCGGGGTCGTGGGTACGACCCTACAGTCGTCGGACATTTCGGCGGCTTGCCAACTTTGGCCCGGGGTCGTGGGGACGACCCTATAGTCGTCGGACATGACGGTGGCGGGCCAATCTAGTCCCGGGGTCGTGGGGACGACCCTATAGTCGTCGGACATTTCGGCGGCTGGCCAACTTTGGCCCGGGGTCGTGGGGACGACCCTATAGTCGTCGGACATGTTGGCGGCTTGTCAGCTTAGTCCCGGGGTCGTGGGGACGATCCGATAGTCGTTGGACATGACGGTGGCGGGCCAATCTAGTCCCGGGGTCGTGGGGACGACCCTATAGTCGTCGGACTTGTCGGTGGCGGGCCAATCTAGTCCGGGGGTCGTGGGGACGACCCTACAGTCGTCGGACATTTCGGCGGCTTGCCAACTTTGGCCCGGGGTCGTGGGGACGATCCAATAGTCGTCGGACATGTTGGCGGCTGGTCAACTTTGGCCCGTGGTCGTGGGGACGACCCTATAGTCGTCGGAAATGACGGTGGCGGGCCAATCTAGTCCCGGGGTCATGGGGACGACCCTACAGTCGTCGGACAAGTCGGCGGCGAGCCAATCTAATCCCGCGGTCTTGGGGACGACCCTATAGTCGTCGGACTTGACGGTGGCGGGCCAATCTAGTTCCGAGGTCCTGGGGACGACCCTATAGTCGTCGGACTTGACGGTGGCGGGCCAATCTAGTCCCGGGGTCGTGGGGACGACCCTACAGTCGTCGGACATTTCGGCGGCTTGCCATCTTTGGCCCGGGGTCGTGGGGACGACCCTATAGTCGTCGGACATGTTGGCGGCTTGTCAGCCTAGTCCCGGGGTCGTGGGTACGACCCTACAGTCGTCGGACATTTCGGCGGCTTGCCAACTTTGGCCCGGGGTCGTGGGGACGACCCTACAGTCGTCGGACATTTCGGCGGCTTGCCAACTTTGGCCCGGGGTCGTGGGGACGACCCTATAGTCGTCGGACAAGTCGGCGGCGGGCCAACCTAGTCCCGGGGTCGTGGGGACGACCCTATATTCGTCGGACAAGCCGGCGGCTGGCCAACTTTGGCCCGTGGTCGTGGGGACGACCCTATAGTCGTCGGACAAGTCGGCGGCTGTCCAACTTTGGCCCGGGGTCGTGGGGACGACCCTATGGTCGTCGGACTTGACGGTGGCGGGCCAATCTAGTCCCGAGGTCCTGGGGACGACCCTATAGTCGTCGGACAAGTTAGCGGCTGGCCAACATTGGCCCGTGGTCGTGGGGACGACACTATAGTCGTCGGATATGTCGGCGGCTGGCCAACTTTGGCCCGTGGTCGTGGGGACGACCCTATAGTCGTCGGACAAGTCAGCGGCTGGCCAACACTGGCCCGTGGTCGTGGGGAAGAGCCTATAGTCGTCGGACAAGTCAGCGGCTGGCCAACATTGGCCCGTGGTCGTGGGGACGACCCTACAGTCGTCGGATATGTCGGCGGCTGGCCAACTTTGGACCGTGGTCGTGGGGACGAACCTATAGTCGTCGGAAATGACGGTGGCGGGCCAATCTAGTCCCGGGATCGTGGGGACGACCCTATAGTCGTCGGACAAGTCGGCGGCGGGCCAACCTAGTCCCGGGGTCGTGGGGATGACCCTATAGTCGTCGGACATGACGGTGGCGGGCCAGTCTAGTCCCGGGTCGTGGGGACGACCCTATAGTCGTCGGACATGTCGCCGGCTGGCCAACTTTGGCCCCTGGTCGTGGGGACGACCATATAGTCGTCGGATATGTCGGGGGCTGGCCAACTTTGCCCCGTGGTCGTGGGGACGACCCTATAGTCGTCGGAAATGACGGTGGCGGGCCAATCTAGTCCCGGGGTCGTGGGGACGACCCTATAGTCGTCGGACAAGTCGGCGGCGGGCCAACCTAGTCCCGGGGTCGTGGGGATGACCCTATAGTCGTCGGACATGACGGTGGCGGGCCAGTCTAGTCCCGGGTCGTGGGGACGACCCTATAGTCGTCGGACATGTCGCCGGCTGGCCAACTTTGGCCCGTGGTCGTGGGGACGACCATATAGTCGTCGGACATGACGGTGGCGGGCCACTCTAGTCCCGGGGTCATAGGGACGACCCTATAGTCATCGGACATGTCGGCGGCTGGTCAACTTAGGCCCGTGGTCGTAGGGACGATCCGATAGTCGTTGGACATGACGGTGCCGGGCCAATCAAGTCCCGGGGTCGTGGGTACGACCCTATAGTCGTCGGACAAGTCGGCGGCGGGCCAACCTAGTCCCGGGGTCGTGGGGACGACCCTATAATCGTCGGACAAGCCGGCGGCGGGCCACCCTAGACCCGGGGTCGTGGGGATGACCCTATAGTCGTCGGACATGACGGTGGCGGGCCAGTCTAGTCCCGGGTCGTGGGGACGACCCTATAGTCGTCGGACATGTCGGCGGCTGGCCAACTTTGGCCCGTGGTCGTGGGGACGACCCTATAGTCGTCGGAAATGTCGGTGGCTGTCCAACTTTGGCCCGGGGGTCGTGGGGACGACCCTATAGTCGTCGGACATGTCGGCGGCTGACCAACTTTGGCCCGGGGTCGTGGGGACGACCCTATAGTCGTCGGACAAGTCGGCGGCGGACCAACCTTGTCCCGGGGTCGTGGGGACGACCCTATAGTCGTCGGACATGACGGTGGCGGGCCAATCTAGTCTCGGGGTCGTGGGGACGACCCTATAGTCGTCGGACATGACGGTGGCGGGCCAATCTAGTTCCGGGGTCGTGGGGACGACCCTATAGTCGTCGGACATGTCGGCGGCTGGACAACTTTGGCCCGTGGACGTGGGGACGACGCCATAGTCGTCGGACATGTCGGCGGCTGGCCAACTTTGGCCCGTGGTCGTGGGGACGATCCGATAGTCGTCGGACATGACGGTGGCGGGCCAATCTAGTCCCGGGGTCATAGGGACGACCCTATAGTCATCGGACATGTCGGCGGCTGGTCAACTTAGGCCCGTGGTCGTAGGGACGATCCGATAGTCGATGGACATGACGGTGCCGGGCCAATCAAGTCCCGGGGTCGTGGGTACGACCCTATAGTCGTCGGACATGTCGGCGACTGGCCATTACTGGCCCGGGGTCGTGGGGACGACCCTATAATCGTCGGACATGTCGGCGGCTGGCCAACATTGGCCCGTGGTCGTGGGGACGACCCAACAGTCGTCGGACATGTCGGCGGCTGGCCAACTTTGGCCCGTGGTCGTGGGGACGACTCTATAGTCGTCGGACATGTCGGCGGCTGGCCAACCTAAACCCGGGGTCGTGGGGACGACCCTATAGTCCTCGAACAAGTCGGCGGCAGACCAGCTTTGGCCCGTGGTCGTGGGAACGACCCTATAGTCGTCGAAAAAGTCGGCGGCTGGCCAAATATGGCCCGTGGTCGTGGGGACGACCCTATAGTCGTCGGAAATGTCGGCGGCGAGCCAACCTAGTCCCGGCGTCGTGGGGACGACCCTATAATGTTCGGACAAGTCGGCAGCTGGCCAAATTTGGCCCGTGGTCGTGAGGACGACCCTATAGTCGTCGGAAATGTCGGCAGCTGGCCAACTTTGGCCCGCGGTGGTGAAGACGACCCGATAGTCGTCGGACAAGACGGTGGCGGGCCAATCTAGTCCCGGGGTCGTGGGGACGACCCTATAGTCGTCGGACATGTCGGTGGCTGGCCAATTTTGGCCCGTGGTCGTGGGGACGACCCTATTGTCGTCGGACATGACGGTGGCGGGCCAATCTAGTCCCGGGCTCGTGGGGACGACCCTATAGTCGTCGGACATGTCGGTGGCGGGCCAATCTAGTACCGGGGTCGTGGGGACGACCCTATAGTCTTTGGACATGTCGGCGGCGGGCCAACTTTGGCCCGTGGTCGTAGGGACGACCCTACAGTCGTCGGACAAGTCGGCGGCGAGCCAACATTAGGCCGGGGTCGTCGGGACGACCCTATAGTCGTCGGACATGTCGGCGGCGAGCCAACCTAGTCCCGGGGTCGTGGGGACAACCCTATAATGGTCGGACAAGTCGGCGGCAGGCCCACCTAGCCCCGGCGTCGTGGGGACGACCCAATAGTCTTCGGACAAGTCGGCGGCTGGCCAACTTTGGCCCGTGGTCGTGGGGACGACCCTATAGTCGTCGGACAAATCGGCGGCTGACCAACTTTGGCCCGGGGTCGTCGGGACGACCCTATAGTCGTCGGACAAGTCTGCAGCGAGCCAACCTAGTCCCGGGTCATGGGGACGACCCTATAGTCGTCGGACATGTCAGCGGCTGGCCGACCTAGTCCCGAGGTCGTGGGGACGACCGTATATTCGTCGGATATGTTGGCGGCTTGTCAACCTAGTCCCGGGGTCGTGGGGACGACCCCATAGTCGTTGGACATGACGGTGGCCGGCCAATCTAGTGCCGGGGTCGTAGGGACGACCCTATAGTCGTCGGACATGTTGGTGATTGGCCAACATTGGCCCGTGGTCGTGGGGACGACCATATAGTCGTCGGACATGACGGTGGCGGGCCACTCTAGTCCCGGGTCGTGGGGACGACCCTATAGTCGTCGGACATGTCGGCGGCTGGCCAACTTTGGCCCGGGGTCGTGGGGATGACCCTATACTCGTCGGACAAGTCGGCGGCGAACCCACCTATTCGGGGGGTCGTGGGGACGACCCTATAGTCGTCGGACAAGTCAGCGGCTGGCCAACATTGGCCCGTGGTCGTGGGGACGACCATATAGTCGTCGGACATGACGGTGGCGGGCCACTCTAGTCCCGGGTCGTGGGGACGACCCTACAGTCGTCGGACATGTCAGCGGCTGGCCAACTTTGGCCCGGGGTCGTGGGGACGACCCTATAGTCGTCGGATATGTCGGCGGCAGGCTAACTTTGGCCCGTGGTCGTGGGAACGACCCTATAGTCGTCGGACAAGTCGGCGGCGGGCCAACCTAGTCCCGGGGTCGTGGGGACGACCCTATATTCGTCGGACAAGCCGGCGGCTGGCCAACTTTGGCCCGTGGTCGTGGGGACGACCCTATAGTCGTCGGACAAGTCGGCGGCTGTCCAACTTTGGTCCGGGGTCGTGGGGACGACCCTATGGTCGTCGGACTTGACGGTGGCTTGCCAATCTAGTCCCGAGGTCCTGGGGACGACCCTATAGTCGTCGGACTTGACGGTGGCGGGCCAATCTAGTCCCGGGGTCGTGGGGACGACCCTACAGTCGTCGGACATTTCGGCGGCTTGCCAACACTGGCCCGTGGTCGTGGGGAAGAGCCTATAGTCGTCGGACAAGTCAGCGGCTGGCCAACATTGGCCCGTGGTCGTGGGGACGACCCTACAGTCGTCGGATATGTCGGCGGCTGGCCAACTTTGGACCGTGGTCGTGGGGACGAACCTATAGTCGTCGGAAATGACGGTGGCGGGCCAATCTAGTCCCGGGGTCATGGGGACGACCCTACAGTCGTCGGACAAGTCGGCGGCGAGCCAATCTAGTCCCGCGGTCGTGGGGACGACCCTATAGTCGTCGGACAAGTCAGCGGCTGGCCAACATTGGCCCGTGGTCGTGGGGACGACCATAAAGTCGTCGGACATGACGGTGGCGGGACACTCTAGTCCCGGGTCGTGGGGACGACCCTATAGTCGTCGGACATGTCGGCGGCTGGCCAACTTTGGCCCGGGGTCGTGGGGACGACCCTATAGTGGTCGGATATGTCGGCGGCTGGCCAGCTTTGGCCCGTGGTCGTGGGGACGACCCTATAGTCGTCGGAAATGACGGTGGCGGGCCAATCTATTCCCGGGGTCGTGGGGACGACCCTATAGTCGTCGGACATATCAGCGGCTGGCCAACTTTGGCCCGGGGTCGTGGGGACGACCCTACAGTCGTCGGATATGTCGGGGGCTGGCCAACTTTGCCCCGTGGTCGTGGGGACGACCCTATAGTCGTCGGAAATGACGGTGGCGGGCCAATCTAGTCCCGGGGTCGTGGGGACGACCCTATAGTCGTCGGACAAGTCGGCGGCGGGCCAACCTAGTCCCGGGGTCGTGGGGATGACCCTATAGTCGTCGGACATGACGGTGGCGGGCCAGTCTAGTCCCGGGTCGTGGGGACGACCCTATAGTCGTCGGACATGTCGCCGGCTGGCCAACTTTGGCCCGGGGTCGTGGGGACGACCCTATAGTCGTCGGAAATGACGGTGGCGGGCCAATCTATTCCCGGGGTCGTGGAGACGACCGTATAGTCGTCGGACATATCAGCGGCTGGCCAACTTTGGCCCGGGGTCGTGGGGACGACCCTATAGTCGTCGGACAAGTCGGCGGCGGGCCAACCTAGTCCCGGGGTCGTGGGGACGACCCTATAATCGTCGGACAAGCCGGCGGCGGGCCAACCTAGACCCGGGGTCGTGGGGATGACCCTATAGTCGTCGGACATGACGGTGGCGGGCCAGTCTAGTCCCGGGTCGTGGGGACGACCCTATAGTCGTCGGACATGTCGGCGGCTGGCCAACTTTGGCCCGTGGTCGTGGGGACGACCCTATAGTCGTCGGAAATGTCGGTGGCTGTCCAACTTTGGCCCGGGGTCGTGGGGACGACCCTATAGTCGTCGGACATGACGGTGGCGGGCCAATCTATTCCCGGGGTCGTGGGGACGACCCTATAGTCGTCGGACATATCAGCGGCTGGCCAACTTTGGCCCGGGGTCGTGGGGACGACCCTACAGTCGTCGGATATGTCGGGGGCTGGCCAACTTTGCCCCGTGGTCGTGGGGACGACCCTATAGTCGTCGGAAATGACGGTGGCGGGCCAATCTAGTCCCGGGGTCGTGGGGACGACCCTATAGTCGTCGGACAAGTCGGCGGCGGGCCAACCTAGTCCCGGGGTCGTGGGGATGACCCTATAGTCGTCGGACATGACGGTGGCGGGCCAGTCTAGTCCCGGGTCGTGGGGACGACCCTATAGTCGTCGGACATGTCGCCGGCTGGCCAACTTTGGCCCGTGGTCGTGGGGACGACCATATAGTCGTCGGACATGACGGTGGCGGGCCACTCTAGTCCCGGGTCGTGGGGACGACCCTATAGTCGTCGGACATGTCGGCGGCTGGCCAACTTTGGCCCGGGGTCGTGGGGACGACCCTATAGTCGTCGGAAATGACGGTGGCGGGCCAATCTATTCCCGGGGTCGTGGAGACGACCGTATAGTCGTCGGACATATCAGCGGCTGGCCAACTTTGGCCCGGGGTCGTGGGGACGACCCTATAGTCGTCGGACAAGTCGGCGGCGGGCCAACCTAGTCCCGGGGTCGTGGGGACGACCCTATAATCGTCGGACAAGCCGGCGGCGGGCCAACCTAGACCCGGGGTCGTGGGGATGACCCTATAGTCGTCGGACATGACGGTGGCGGGCCAGTCTAGTCCCGGGTCGTGGGGACGACCCTATAGTCGTCGGACATGTCGGCGGCTGGCCAACTTTGGCCCGTGGTCGTGGGGACGACCCTATAGTCGTCGGAAATGTCGGTGGCTGTCCAACTTTGGCCCGGGGTCGTGGGGACGACCCTATAGTCGTCGGACATGTCGGCGGCTGACCAACTTTGGCCCGGGGTCGTGGGGACGACCCTATAGTCGTCGGACAAGTCGGCGGCGGACCAACCTTGTCCCGGGGTCGTGGGGACGACCCTATAGTCGTCGGACATGACGGTGGCGGGCCAATCTATTCCCGGGGTCGTGGGGACGACCCTATAGTCGTCGGACATATCAGCGGCTGGCCAACTTTGGCCCGGGGTCGTGGGGACGACCCTACAGTCGTCGGATATGTCGGGGGCTGGCCAACTTTGCCCCGTGGTCGTGGGGACGACCCTATAGTCGTCGGAAATGACGGTGGCGGGCCAATCTAGTCCCGGGGTCGTGGGGATGACCCTATAGTCGTCGGACATGTCGGCGGCTGACCAACTTTGGCCCGGGGTCCTGGGGACGACCCTATAGTCGTCGGACAAGTCGGCGGCGGACCAACCTTGTCCCGGGGTCGTGGGGACGACCCTATAGTCGTCGGACAAGCCGGCGGCGGGCCAACCTAGTCCCGGGGTCGTGGGGATGACCCTATAGTCGTCGGACATGACGGTGGCGGGCCAATCTAGTCCCGGGGTCGTGGGGACGACCCTATAGTCGTCGGACAAGTCGGCGGCGGGCCAACCTAGTCCCGGGGTCGTGGGGATGACCCTATAGTCGTCGGACATGACGGTGGCGGGCCAGTCTAGTCCCGGGTCGTGGGGACGACCCTATAGTCGTCGGACATGTCGCCGGCTGGCCAACTTTGGCCCGTGGTCGTGGGGACGACCATATAGTCGTCGGACATGACGGTGGCGGGCCACTCTAGTCCCGGGTCGTGGGGACGACCCTATAGTCGTCGGACATGTCGGCGGCTGGCCAACTTTGGCCCGGGGTCGTGGGGACGACCCTATAGTCGTCGGAAATGACGGTGGCGGGCCAATCTATTCCCGGGGTCGTGGAGACGACCGTATAGTCGTCGGACATATCAGCGGCTGGCCAACTTTGGCCCGGGGTCGTGGGGACGACCCTATAGTCGTCGGACAAGTCGGCGGCGGGCCAACCTAGTCCCGGGGTCGTGGGGACGACCCTATAATCGTCGGACAAGCCGGCGGCGGGCCAACCTAGACCCGGGGTCGTGGGGATGACCCTATAGTCGTCGGACATGACGGTGGCGGGCCAGTCTAGTCCCGGGTCGTGGGGACGACCCTATAGTCGTCGGACATGTCGGCGGCTGGCCAACTTTGGCCCGTGGTCGTGGGGACGACCCTATAGTCGTCGGAAATGTCGGTGGCTGTCCAACTTTGGCCCGGGGTCGTGGGGACGACCCTATAGTCGTCGGACATGTCGGCGGCTGACCAACTTTGGCCCGGGGTCGTGGGGACGACCCTATAGTCGTCGGACAAGTCGGCGGCGGACCAACCTTGTCCCGGGGTCGTGGGGACGACCCTATAGTCGTCGGACATGACGGTGGCGGGCCAATCTAGTCTCGGGGTCGTGGGGACGACCCTATAGTCGTCGGACATGACGGTGGCGGGCCAATCTAGTTCCGGGGTCGTGGGGACGACCCTATAGTCGTCGGACATGTCGGCGGCTGGACAACTTTGGCCCGTGGACGTGGGGACGACGCCATAGTCGTCGGACATGTCGGCGGCTGGCCAACTTTGGCCCGTGGTCGTGGGGACGATCCGATAGTCGTCGGACATGACGGTGGCGGGCCAATCTAGTCCCGGGGTCATAGGGACGACCCTATAGTCATCGGACATGTCGGCGGCTGGTCAACTTAGGCCCGTGGTCGTAGGGACGATCCGATAGTCGTTGGACATGACGGTGCCGGGCCAATCAAGTCCCGGGGTCGTGGGTACGACCCTATAGTCGTCGGACATGTCGGCGATTGGCCATTATTGGCCCGGGGTCGTGGGGACGACCCTATAATCGTCGGACATGTCGGCGGCTGGCCAACATTGGCCCGTGGTCGTGGGGACGACCCAACAGTCGTCGGACATGTCGGCGGCTGGCCAACTTTGGCCCGTGGTCGTGGGGACAACCCAATAGTGGTCGGACATGTCGGCGGCTGGCCAACCTAGTCCCGAGGTCGTGGGGACGACCCTATAGTCGTCGGACTTGACGGTGGCGGGCCAATCTAGTCCCGGGGTCGTGGGGACGACCCTACAGTCGTCGGACATTTCGGCGGCTTGCCATCTTTGGCCCGGGGTCGTGGGACGACCCTATAGTCGTCGGACTTGACGGTAGCGGGCCAATCTAGTCCCGAGGTCGTAGGGACGACCCTATAGTCGTCGGACTTGACGGTGGCGGGCCAATCTAGTCCCGGGGTCGTGGGGACGACCCTACAGTCGTCGGACATTTCGGCGGCTTGCCAACTTTGGCCCGGTGTCGTGGGGACGACTCTATAGTCGTCGGAAATGTCGGCGGCTGGCCAACTTTGGCCCGTGGTTGTGGGGACGACCCTATAGTCGTTGGACATGACGGTGGCGGGCCAATCTAGTCCCGGGGTCGTGGGTAAGACCCTATAGTCGTCGGACAAGACGGCGGCTGGACATCGTTGGCCCGGGGTCGTGGGGACGACCCTATAGTCGTCGGACATGTTGGCGGGTTGTCAGCCTAGTCCCGGGGTCGTGGGTACGACCCTATAGTCGTCGGACAAGTCGGCGGCGGGCCAACCTTGTCCCGGGGTCGTGGGGACGACCCTATAGTCGTCGGACATGTCGGCGGCTGGCCAACTTTGGCCCGGTGTCGTGGGGACGACTCTATAGTCGTCGGAAATGTCGGCGGCTGACCAACCTGGACCCGGGGTCGTGGGGACGACCCTATTGTCGTCGGACATGACGGTGGCGGGCCAATCTAGTCTCGTGGTCGTGGGGACGACCCTATAATCGTCGGACATGACGGTGGCGGGCCAATCTAGTCCCGGGGTCGTGCGGACGACCCTACAGTCGTCGGACATTTCGGCGGCTTGCCATCTTTGGCCCGGGGTCGTGGGGACGACCCTATAGTCGTCGGACATGTTGGCGGCTTGTCAGCCTAGTCCCGGGGTCGTGGGTACGACCCTACAGTCGTCGGACATTTCGGCGGCTTGCCAACTTTGGCCCGGGGTCGTGGGGACGACCCTATAGTCGTCGGACATGACGGTGGCGGGCCAATCTAGTCCCGGGGTCGTGGGGACGACCCTATAGTCGTCGGACATTTCGGCGGCTGGCCAACTTTGGCCCGGGGTCGTGGGGACGACCCTATAGTCGTCGGACATGTTGGCGGCTTGTCAGCTTAGTCCCGGGGTCGTGGGGACGATCCGATAGTCGTTGGACATGACGGTGGCGGGCCAATCTAGTCCCGGGGTCGTGGGGACGACCCTATAGTCGTCGGACTTGTCGGTGGCGGGCCAATCTAGTCCGGGGGTCGTGGGGACGACCCTACAGTCGTCGGACATTTCGGCGGCTTGCCAACTTTGGCCCGGGGTCGTGGGGACGATCCAATAGTCGTCGGACATGTTGGCGGCTGGTCAACTTTGGCCCGTGGTCGTGGGGACGACCCTATAGTCGTCGGAAATGACGGTGGCGGGCCAATCTAGTCCCGGGGTCATGGGGACGACCCTACAGTCGTCGGACAAGTCGGCGGCGAGCCAATCTAATCCCGCGGTCTTGGGGACGACCCTATAGTCGTCGGACTTGACGGTGGCGGGCCAATCTAGTTCCGAGGTCCTGGGGACGACCCTATAGTCGTCGGACTTGACGGTGGCGGGCCAATCTAGTCCCGGGGTCGTGGGGACGACCCTACAGTCGTCGGACATTTCGGCGGCTTGCCATCTTTGGCCCGGGGTCGTGGGGACGACCCTATAGTCGTCGGACATGTTGGCGGCTTGTCAGCCTAGTCCCGGGGTCGTGGGTACGACCCTACAGTCGTCGGACATTTCGGCGGCTTGCCAACTTTGGCCCGGGGTCGTGGGGACGACCCTACAGTCGTCGGACATTTCGGCGGCTTGCCAACTTTGGCCCGGGGTCGTGGGGACGACCCTATAGTCGTCGGACAAGTCGGCGGCTGGCCAACTTTGGCCCGTGGTCGTGGGGACGACCCTATAGTCGTCAGACATGACGGTGGCGAGCCAACCTACTCCCGGGGTCGTGGGGACGACCCTATAGTCGTCGGACAAGTCGGCGGCGGGGCAACATAGTCCCGGGGTCGTGGGGACCACCCTATAGTCGTCGGACATGACGGTGGTGGGCCAGTCTAGTCCCGGGTCGTGGGGACGACCCTATAGTCGTCGGACATGTCGGCGGCTGGCCAACTTTGGCCCGTGGTCGTGGGGAGGACCCTATACTCGTCGGACAAGTCGGCGGCGAGCCAACCTAGTCCGGGGGTCGTGGGGACGACCCTATAGTCGTCGGAGATGTCTGCGGCGGGCCAACCTAGTCCCGGGGTCGTAGGGACGACCCTATAGTCGTCGGACATGTCGCCGGCTGGCCAACTTTGGCCCGTGGTCGTGGGGACGACCCTATAGTCGTCGGACAAGTCGGCGGCGGGTCAACCTTGTCCCGGGGTCGTGGGGACGACCCTATAGTCGTCGGACATGTCGGCGGCTGGCCAACTTTGGCCCGGTGTCGTGGGGACGACTCTATAGTCGTCGGAAATGTCGGCGGCTGGCCAACCTGGACCCGGGGTCGTGGGGACGACCCTATTGTCGTCGGACATGACGGTGGAGGGCCAATCTAGTCTCGCGGTCGTGGGGACGACCCTATAATCGTCGGGCATGACGGTGGCGGGCCAATCTAGTCCCGGGGTCGTGCGGACGACCCTATAGTCGTCGGACACGTCGGCGGCTGGCCAACTTTGGCCCGGTGTCGTGGGGACGACTCTATAGTCGTCGGAAATGTCGGCGGCTGGCCAACCTGGACCCGGGGTCGTGGGGACGACCCTATTGTCGTCGGACATGACGGTGGCGGGCCAATCTAGTCTCGGGGTCGTGGGGACGACCCTATAATCGTCGGACATGTCGGCGGCTGGCCAACTTTGGCCCGGGGTTGTGGGGACGACCCTATAGTCGTCGGACATGACGGTGGCGGGCTAATCTAGTCCCGGGGTCGAGGGGACGACCCTATAGGCGTCGGACAAGACGGCGGCTGGACATCTTTGGCCCGGGGTCGTGGGGACGACCCTATAGTCGTCGGACATGTCGGCGGCTGGCCAACTTTGGCCCGTGGTCGTGGGGACAACCCAATAGTGGTCGGACATGTCGGCGGCTGGCCAACCTAGTCCCGAGGTCGTGGGGACGACCCTATAGTCGTCGGACTTGACGGTGGCGGGCCAATCTAGTCCCGGGGTCGTGGGGACGACCCTACAGTCGTCGGACATTTCGGCGGCTTGCCAACTTTGGCCCGGGGTCGTGGGACGACCCTATAGTCGTCGGACTTGACGGTAGCGGGCCAATCTAGTCCCGAGGTCGTGGGGACGACCCTATAGTCGTCGGACTTGACGGTGGCGGGCCAACCTAGTCCCGGGGTCGTGGGGACGACCCTACAGTCGTCGGACATTTCGGCGGCTTGCCAACTTTGGCCCGGTGTCGTGGGGACGACTCTATAGTCGTCGGAAATGTCGGCGGCTGGCCAACTTTGGCCCGTGGTTGTGGGGACGACCCTATAGTCGTTGGACATGACGGTGGCGGGCCAATCTAGTCCCGGGGTCGTGGGTAAGACCCTATAGTCGTCGGACAAGACGGCGGCTGGACATCTTTGGCCCGGGGTCGTGGGGACGACCCTATAGTCGTCGGACAAGTCGGCGGCGAGCCAATCTAGCCCCGCGGTCGTGGGGACGACCCTATAGTCGTCGGACAAGTCAGCGGCTGGCCAACATTGGCCCGTGGTACGTGGGGACGACCCTATAGTCGTCGGATATGTCGGCGGCTGGCCAACTTTGGCCCGTGGTCGTGGGGACGACCCTATAGTCGTCGGACATGTCGGCGCCTGGCCAACTTTGGCCCGTGGTCGTGGGGACGACCCTATAGTCGTCGGAAATGACGGTGGCGGGCCAATCTAGTCCAGGGGCATGGGGACGACCCTACAGTCGTCGGACAAGTCGGCGGCGAGCCAATCTAATCCCGCGGTCTTGGGGACGACCCTATAGTCGTCGGACAAGTCAGCGGCTGGCCAACATTGGCCCGTGGTCGTGGGGACGACCATATAGTCGTCGGACATGACGGTGGCGGGCCACTCTAGTCCCGGGTCGTGGGGACGACCCTATAGTCGTCGGACATGTCGGCGACTGGCCAACTTTGGCCCGGGGTCGTGGGGACGACCCTATAGTCGTCGGACATGTCGGCGGCGGGCCAACCTAGTCCCGGGGTCGTGGGGATGACCCTATAGTCGTCGGACATGACGGTGGCGGGCCAGTCTTGTCCCGGGTCGTGGGGACGACCCTATAGTCGTCGGACATGTCGCCGGCTGGCCAACTTTGGCCCGTGGTCGTGGGGACGACCCTATAGTCGTCGAACATAACGGTGGCGGGCCAATCTAGTCCCGGGGTCGTGGGGACGACCCTATAGTCGTCGGACAAGTCGGCGGCGGGCCTACCTAGTCCCGGGGTCGTGGGGACGACCCTATAGTCGTCGGACTTGTCGGTGGCGGGCCAATCTAGTCCGGGGGTCGTGGGGACGACCCTATAGTCGTCGGACATGTCGGCGGCTGGCCAACTTTGGCCCGGTGTCGTGGGGACGACTCTATAGTCGTCGGAAATGTCGGCGGCTGGCCAACCTGGACCCGGGGTCGTGGGGACGACCCTATAGTCGTCGGACATGACGGTGGCGGGCTAATCTAGTCTCGCTGTCGTGGGGACGACCCTATAATCGTCGGGCATGACGGTGGCGGGCCAATCTAGCCCCCCGGGGTCGTGCGGACGACCCTATAGTCGTCGGACATGTCGGCGGCTGGCCAACTTTGGCCCGTGGTCGTGGGGAGGACCCTATACTCGTCGGACAAGTCGGCGGCGAGCCAACCTAGTCCGGGGGTCGTGGGGACGACCCTATAGTCGTCGGAGAAGTCTGCGGCGGGCCAACCTAGTCCCGGGGTCGTAGGGACGACCCTATAGTCGTCGGACATGTCGCCGGCTGGCCAACTTTGGCCCGTGGTCGTGGGGACGACCCTATAGTCGTCGGACAAGTCGGCGGCGGGTCAACCTTGTCCCGGGGTCGTGGGGACGACCCTATAGTCGTCGGACATGTCGGCGGCTGGCCAACTTTGGCCCGGTGTCGTGGGGACGACTCTATAGTCGTCGGAAATGTCGGCGGCTGGCCAACCTGGACCCGGGGTCGTGGGGACGACCCTATAGTCGTCGGACATGACGGTGGCGGGCTAATCTAGTCTCGCTGTCGTGGGGACGACCCTATAATCGTCGGGCATGACGGTGGCGGGCCAATCTAGCCCCCCGGGGTCGTGCGGACGACCCTATAGTCGTCGGACATGTCGGCGGCTGGCCAACTTTGGCCCGGTGTCGTGGGGACGACTCTATAGTCGTCGGAAATGTCGGCGGCTGGCCAACTTTGGCCCGTGGTCGTGGGGACAACCCAATAGTGGTCGGACATGTCGGCGGCTGGCCAACCTAGTCCCGAGGTCGTGGGGACGACCCTATAGTCGTCGGACTTGACGGTGGCGGGCCAATCTAGTCCCGGGGTCGTGGGGACGACCCTACAGTCCTCGGACATTTCGGCGGCTGGCCAACTTTGGCCCGGGGTCGTGGGACGACCCTATAGTCGTCGTACTTGACGGTAGCGGGCCAATCTAGTCCCGAGGTCGTGGGGACGACCCTATAGTCGTCGGACTTGACGGTGGCGGGCCAATCTAGTCCCGGAGTCGTGGGGACGACCCTACAGTCGTCGGACATTTCGGCGGCTTGCCAACATTGGCCCGGTGTCGTGGGGACGACTCTATAGTCGTCGGAAATGTCGGCGGCTGGCCAACTTTGGCCCGTGGTTGTGGGGACGTCCCTATAGTCGTTGGACATGACGGTGGCGGGCCAATCTAGTCCCGGGGTCGTGGGTAAGACCCTATAGTCGTCGGACAAGACGGCGGCTGGACATCTTTGGCCCGGGGTCGTGGGGACGACCCTATAGTCGTCGGACATGTTGGCGGGTTGTCAGCCTAGTCCCGGGGTCGTGGGTACGACCCTATAGTCGTCGGACAAGTCGGCGGCGGGCCAACCTTGTCCCGGGGTCGTGGGGACGACCCTATAGTCGTCGGACATGTCGGCGGCTGGCCAACTTTGGCCCGTGGTCGTGGGGACGATCCAATAGTCGTCGGACATGTCGGCGGCTGGCCAACTTTGGCGCGTGGTCGTGGGGACGATCCGATTGTCGTCGGACATGTCGGCGGCTGGCCAACCTAGACCCGGGGTCGTGGGGACGACCCTATTGTCGTCGGACAAGGCGGTGGCGGGCCAATCTAGTCCCGGGGTCGTGGGGACGATCCGATAGTCGTTGGACATGACGGTGGCGGGCCAATCTAGTCCCGGGGTCGTGGGGACGACCCTATAGTCGTCGGACTTGTCGGTGGCGGGCCAATCTAGTCCGGGGGTCGTGGGGACGACCCTACAGTCGTCGGACATTTCGGCGGCTTGCCAACTTTGGCCCGGGGTCGTGGGGACGATCCAATAGTCGTCGGACATGTTGGCGGCTGGTCAACTTTGGCCCGTGGTCGTGGGGACGACCCTATAGTCGTCGGAAATGACGGTGGCGGGCCAATCTAGTCCCGGGGTCATGGGGACGACCCTACAGTCGTCGGACAAGTCGGCGGCGAGCCAATCTAATCCCGCGGTCTTGGGGACGACCCTATAGTCGTCGGACAAGTCAGCGGCTGGCCAACATTGGCCCGTGGTCGTGGGGACTACCATATAGTCGTCGGACATGACGGTGGCGGGCCACTCTAGTCCCGGGTCGTGGGGACGACCCTATAGTCGTCGGACATGTCGGCGGCTGGCCAACTTTGGCCCGGGGTCGTGGGGACGACCCTATAGTCGTCGGATATGTCGGCGGCTGGCCAACTTTGGCCCGTGGTCGTGGGGACGACCCTATAGTCGTCGGACATGACGGTGGCGGGCCAGTCTAGTCCCGGGTCATGGGGACGACCCTATAGTCGTCGGACAAGTCGGCGGCTGGCCAACTTTGGCCCGTGGTCGTGGGGACGACCCTATAGTCGTCAGACATGACGGTGGCGAGCCAACCTACTCCCGGGGTCGTGGGGACGACCCTATAGTCGTCGGACAAGTCGGCGGCGGGGCAACATAGTCCCGGGGTCGTGGGGACCACCCTATAGTCGTCGGACATGACGGTGGTGGGCCAGTCTAGTCCCGGGTCGTGGGGACGACCCTATAGTCGTCGGACATGTCGGCGGCTGGCCAACTTTGGCCCGTGGTCGTGGGGAGGACCCTATACTCGTCGGACAAGTCGGCGGCGAGCCAACCTAGTCCGGGGGTCGTGGGGACGACCCTATAGTCGTCGGAGAAGTCTGCGGCGGGCCAACCTAGTCCCGGGGTCGTAGGGACGACCCTATAGTCGTCGGACAAGTCGGCGGCGGGTCAACCTTGTCCCGGGGTCGTGGGGACGACCCTATAGTCGTCGGACATGTCGGCGGCTGGCCAACTTTGGCCCGGTGTCGTGGGGACGACTCTATAGTCGTCGGAAATGTCGGCGGCTGGCCAACCTGGACCCGGGGTCGTGGGGACGACCCTATTGTCGTCGGACATGACGGTGGAGGGCCAATCTAGTCTCGCGGTCGTGGGGACGACCCTATAATCGTCGGGCATGACGGTGGCGGGCCAATCTAGTCCCGGGGTCGTGCGGACGACCCTATAGTCGTCGGACACGTCGGCGGCTGGCCAACTTTGGCCCGGTGTCGTGGGGACGACTCTATAGTCGTCGGAAATGTCGGCGGCTGGCCAACCTGGACCCGGGGTCGTGGGGACGACCCTATTGTCGTCGGACATGACGGTGGCGGGCCAATCTAGTCTCGGGGTCGTGGGGACGACCCTATAGTCGTCGGACATGTCGGCGGCTGGCCAACTTTGGCCCGGGGTTGTGGGGACGACCCTATAGTCGTCGGACATGACGGTGGCGGGCTAATCTAGTCCCGGGGTCGAGGGGACGACCCTATAGGCGTCGGACAAGACGGCGGCTGGACATCTTTGGCCCGGGGTCGTGGGGACGACCCTATAGTCGTCGGACATGTCGGCGGCTGGCCAACTTTGGCCCGTGGTCGTGGGGACAACCCAATAGTGGTCGGACATGTCGGCGGCTGGCCAACCTAGTCCCGAGGTCGTGGGGACGACCCTATAGTCGTCGGACTTGACGGTGGCGGGCCAATCTAGTCCCGGGGTCGTGGGGACGACCCTACAGTCGTCGGACATTTCGGCGGCTTGCCAACTTTGGCCCGGGGTCGTGGGACGACCCTATAGTCGTCGGACTTGACGGTAGCGGGCCAATCTAGTCCCGAGGTCGTGGGGACGACCCTATAGTCGTCGGACTTGACGGTGGCGGGCCAACCTAGTCCCGGGGTCGTGGGGACGACCCTACAGTCGTCGGACATTTCGGCGGCTTGCCAACTTTGGCCCGGTGTCGTGGGGACGACTCTATAGTCGTCGTAAATGTCGGCGGCTGGCCAACTTTGGCCCGTGGTTGTGGGGACGACCCTATAGTCGTTGGACATGACGGTGGCGGGCCAATCTAGTCCCGGGGTCGTGGGTAAGACCCTATAGTCGTCGGACAAGACGGCGGCTGGACATCTTTGGCCCGGGGTCGTGGGGACGACCCTATAGTCGTCGGACAAGTCGGCGGCGAGCCAATCTAGCCCCGCGGTCGTGGGGACGACCCTATAGTCGTCGGACAAGTCAGCGGCTGGCCAACATTGGCCCGTGGTACGTGGGGACGACCCTATAGTCGTCGGATATGTCGGCGGCTGGCCAACTTTGGCCCGTGGTCGTGGGGACGACCCTATAGTCGTCGGACATGTCGGCGCCTGGCCAACTTTGGCCCGGGGTCGTGGGGACGACCCTATATTCGTCGGACATGTTGGCGGCTTGTCAGCCAAGTCCCGGGGTCGTGGGTACGACCCTATAGTCGTCGGACAAGTCGGCGGCGGGTCAACCTTGTCCCGGGGTCGTGGGGACGACCCTATAGTCGTCGGACATGTCGGCGGCTGGCCAACTTTGGCCCGGTGTCGTGGGGACGACTCTATAGTCGTCGGAAATGTCGGCGGCTGGCCAACCTGGACCCGGGGTCGTGGGGACGACCCTATTGTCGTCGGACATGACGGTGGCGGGCCAATCTAGTCTCGCTGTCGTGGGGACGACCCTATAATCGTCGGGCATGACGGTGGCGGGCCAATCTAGTCCCGGGGTCGTGCGGACGACCCTATAGTCGTCGGACATGTCGGCGGCTGGCCAACTTTGGCCCGGTGTCGTGGGGACGACTCTATAGTCGTCGGAAATGTCGGTGGCTGGCCAACCTGGACCCGGGGTCGTGGGGACGACCCTATAGTCGTCGGACATGACGGTGGCGGGCTAATCTAGTCTCGCTGTCGTGGGGACGACCCTATAATCGTCGGGCATGACGGTGGCGGGCCAATCTAGCCCCCCGGGGTCGTGCGGACGACCCTATAGTCGTCGGACATGTCGGCGGCTGGCCAACTTTGGCCCGGTGTCGTGGGGACGACTCTATAGTCGTCGGAAATGTCGGCGGCTGGCCAACTTTGGCCCGTGGTCGTGGGGACAACCCAATAGTGGTCGGACATGTCGGCGGCTGGCCAACCTAGTCCCGAGGTCGTGGGGACGACCCTATAGTCGTCGGACTTGACGGTGGCGGGCCAATCTAGTCCCGGGGTCGTGGGGACGACCCTACAGTCCTCGGACATTTCGGCGGCTTGCCAACTTTGGCCCGGGGTCGTGGGACGACCCTATAGTCGTCGGACTTGACGGTAGCGGGCCAATCTAGTCCCGAGGTCGTGGGGACGACCCTATAGTCGTCGGACTTGACGGTGGCGGGCCAATCTAGTCCCGGGGTCGTGGGGACGACCCTACAGTCGTCGGACATTTCGGCGGCTTGCCAACATTGGCCCGGTGTCGTGGGGACGACTCTATAGTCGTCGGAAATGTCGGCGGCTGGCCAACTTTGGCCCGTGGTTGTGGGGACGTCCCTATAGTCGTTGGACATGACGGTGGCGGGCCAATCTAGTCCCGGGGTCGTGGGTAAGACCCTATAGTCGTCGGACAAGACGGCGGCTGGACATCTTTGGCCCGGGGTCGTGGGGACGACCCTATAGTCGTCGGACATGTTGGCGGGTTGTCAGCCTAGTCCCGGGGTCGTGGGTACGACCCTATAGTCGTCGGACAAGTCGGCGGCGGGCCAACCTTGTCCCGGGGTCGTGGGGACGACCCTATAGTCGTCGGACATGTCGGCGGCTGGCCAACTTTGGCCCGTGGTCGTGGGGACGATCCAATAGTCGTCGGACATGTCGGCGGCTGGCCAACTTTGGCGCGTGGTCGTGGGGACGATCCGATTGTCGTCGGACATGTCGGCGGCTGGCCAACCTAGACCCGGGGTCGTGGGGACGATCCAATAGTCGTCGGACATGTTGGCGGCTGGTCAACTTTGGCCCGTGGTCGTGGGGACGACCCTATAGTCGTCGGAAATGACGGTGGCGGGCCAATCTAGTCCCGGGGTCATGGGGACGACCCTACAGTCGTCGGACAAGTCGGCGGCGAGCCAATCTAATCCCGCGGTCTTGGGGACGACCCTATAGTCGTCGGACAAGTCAGCGGCTGGCCAACATTGGCCCGTGGTCGTGGGGACTACCATATAGTCGTCGGACATGACGGTGGCGGGCCACTCTAGTCCCGGGTCGTGGGGACGACCCTATAGTCGTCGGACATGTCGGCGGCTGGCCAACTTTGGCCCGGGGTCGTGGGGACGACCCTATAGTCGTCGGATATGTCGGCGGCTGGCCAACTTTGGCCCGTGGTCGTGGGGACGACCCTATAGTCGTCGGACATGACGGTGGCGGGCCAGTCTAGTCCCGGGTCATGGGGACGACCCTATAGTCGTCGGACAAGTCGGCGGCTGGCCAACTTTGGCCCGTGGTCGTGGGGACGACCCTATAGTCGTCAGACATGACGGTGGCGAGCCAACCTACTCCCGGGGTCGTGGGGACGACCCTATAGTCGTCGGACAAGTCGGCGGCGGGGCAACATAGTCCCGGGGTCGTGGGGACCACCCTATAGTCGTCGGACATGACGGTGGTGGGCCAGTCTAGTCCCGGGTCGTGGGGACGACCCTATAGTCGTCGGACATGTCGGCGGCTGGCCAACTTTGGCCCGTGGTCGTGGGGAGGACCCTATACTCGTCGGACAAGTCGGCGGCGAGCCAACCTAGTCCGGGGGTCGTGGGGACGACCCTATAGTCGTCGGAGAATTCTGCGGCGGGCCAACCTAGTCCCGGGGTCGTAGGGACGACCCTATAGTCGTCGGACATGTCGCCGGCTGGCCAACTTTGGCCCGTGGTCGTGGGGACGACCCTATAGTCGTCGGACAAGTCGGCGGCGGGTCAACCTTGTCCCGGGGTCGTGGGGACGACCCTATAGTCGTCGGACATGTCGGCGGCTGGCCAACTTTGGCCCGGTGTCGTGGGGACGACTCTATAGTCGTCGGAAATGTCGGCGGCTGGCCAACCTGGACCCGGGGTCGTGGGGACGACCCTATTGTCGTCGGACATGACGGTGGAGGGCCAATCTAGTCTCGCGGTCGTGGGGACGACCCTATAATCGTCGGGCATGACGGTGGCGGGCCAATCTAGTCCCGGGGTCGTGCGGACGACCCTATAGTCGTCGGACACGTCGGCGGCTGGCCAACTTTGGCCCGGTGTCGTGGGGACGACTCTATAGTCGTCGGAAATGTCGGCGGCTGGCCAACCTGGACCCGGGGTCGTGGGGACGACCCTATTGTCGTCGGACATGACGGTGGCGGGCCAATCTAGTCTCGGGGTCGTGGGGACGACCCTATAGTCGTCGGACATGTCGGCGGCTGGCCAACTTTGGCCCGGGGTTGTGGGGACGACCCTATAGTCGTCGGACATGACGGTGGCGGGCTAATCTAGTCCCGGGGTCGAGGGGACGACCCTATAGGCGTCGGACAAGACGGCGGCTGGACATCTTTGGCCCGGGGTCGTGGGGACGACCCTATAGTCGTCGGACATGTCGGCGGCTGGCCAACTTTGGCCCGTGGTCGTGGGGACAACCCAATAGTGGTCGGACATGTCGGCGGCTGGCCAACCTAGTCCCGAGGTCGTGGGGACGACCCTATAGTCGTCGGACTTGACGGTGGCGGGCCAATCTAGTCCCGGGGTCGTGGGGACGACCCTACATTCGTCGGACATTTCGGCGGCTTGCCAACTTTGGCCCGGGGTCGTGGGACGACCCTATAGTCGTCGGACTTGACGGTAGCGGGCCAATCTAGTCCCGAGGTCGTGGGGACGACCCTATAGTCGTCGGACTTGACGGTGGCGGGCCAACCTAGTCCCGGGGTCGTGGGGACGACCCTACAGTCGTCGGACATTTCGGCGGCTTGCCAACTTTGGCCCGGTGTCGTGGGGACGACTCTATAGTCGTCGGAAATGTCGGCGGCTGGCCAACTTTGGCCCGTGGTTGTGGGGACGACCCTATAGTCGTTGGACATGACGGTGGCGGGCCAATCTAGTCCCGGGGTCGTGGGTAAGACCCTATAGTCGTCGGACAAGACGGCGGCTGGACATCTTTGGCCCGGGGTCGTGGGGACGACCCTATAGTCGTCGGACAAGTCGGCGGCGAGCCAATCTAGCCCCGCGGTCGTGGGGACGACCCTATAGTCGTCGGACAAGTCAGCGGCTGGCCAACATTGGCCCGTGGTACGTGGGGACGACCCTATAGTCGTCGGACAAGTCGGCGGCGGGCCTACCTAGTCCCGGGGTCGTGGGGACGACCCTATAGTCGTCGGACTTGTCGGTGGCGGGCCAATCTAGTCCGGGGGTCGTGGGGACGACCCTATAGTCGTCGGACATGTCGGCGGCTGGCCAACTTTGGCCCGGGGTCGTGGGGACGACCCTATACTCGTCGGACTTGACGGTGGCGGGCCAATCTAGTCCCGGGGTTGTGGGGACGACCCTACAGTCGTCGGACATTTCGGCGGCTTGCCAACTTTGGCCCGGGGTCGTGGGGACGACCCTATAGTCGTCGGACTTGACGTTGGCGGGCCAATCTAGTCCCGAGGTCGTAGGGACGACCCTACAGTCGTCGGACATTTCGGCGGTTTGCCAACTTTGGCCCGGGGTCGTGGGGACGACCCTATAGTCGTCGGACATGTCGGCGGCTGGCCAAAATGGGCCCGAGGTCGTGGGGACGACCCTATAGTCGTCGGACATGTCGGCGGCTGGCCAACCTAGTCCCGAGGTCGTCGGACTTGACGGTGGCGGGCCAATCTAGTCCCGGGGTCGTGGGGACGACCCTACAGTCGTCGGACATTTCGGCGGCTTGCCAACTTTGGCCCGGGTTCGTGTGGACGACCCTATAGTCGTCGGACATGACGGTGGCGGACCAATCTAGTCCCGGGGTCGTGGGGACGACCCTATAGTCGTCGGATATGTCGGCGGCTGGCCAACTTTGGCCCGTGGTCGTGGGGACGATCCAATAGTCGTCGGACATGTCGGCGGCTGGCCAGCTTTGGCCCGGTGTCGTGGGGACGACTCTATAGTCGTCGGAAATGTCGGCGGCTGGCCAACCTGGACCCGGGGTCGTGACGACGACCCTATAGTCGTCGGACAAGACGGCGGCTGGACATCTTTGGCCCGGGGTCGTGGGGACGACCCTATAGTCGTCGGACATGACGGTGGCGGACCAATCTAGTCCCGGGGTCGTGGGGACGACCCTATAGTCGTCGGACATGTCGGCGGCTGGCCAACTTTGGCCCGTGGTCGTGGGGACGATCCAATAGTCGACGGACATGTCGGCGGCTGGCCAACTTTGGCCCGTGGTTGTGGGGACGACCCTATAGTCGTTGGACATGACGGTGGCGGGCCAATCTAGTCCCGGGGTCGTGGGTACGACCCTACAGTCGTCGGACATTTCGGCGGCTTGCCAACTTTGGCCCGGGGTCGTGGGGACGACCCTATAGTCGTCGGACATGACGGTGGCGGGCCAGTCTAGTCCCGGGTCGTGGGACGACCCTATAGTCGTCGGACATGTCGGCGGCTGGCCAACTTTGGCCCGTGGTCGTGGGGACGATCCAATAATCGTCGGACATGTCGGCGGCTGGCCAACTTTGGCCCGTGGTTGTGGGGACGACCCTATAGTCGTTGGACATGACGGTGGCGGGCCAATCTAGTCCCGGGATCGTGGGGACGACCCTATAGTCGTCGGACAAGACGGCGGCTGGACATCTTTGGCCCGGGGTCGTGGGGACGACCCTACAGTCGTCGGACATTTCGGCGGCTTGCCAACTTTGGCCCGGGGTCGTGGGGACGACCCTATAGTCGTCGGACATGTCGGCGGCTGGCCAACTTTGGCCCGTGGTTGTGGGGACGACCCTATAGTCGTTGGACATGACGGTGGCGGGCCAATCTAGTCTCGGGGTCGTGGGTAAGACCCTATAGTCGTCGGATAAGACGGCGGCTGGACATCTTTGGCCCGGGGTCGTGGGGACGACCCTATATTCGTCGGACATGTTGGCGGCTTGTCAGCCTAGTCCCGGGGTCGTGGGTACGACCCTATAGTCGTCGGACAAGTCGGCGGCGGGTCAACCTTGTCCCGGGGTCGTGGGGACGACCCTATAGTCGTCGGACATGTCGGCGGCTGGCCAACTTTGGCCCGGTGTCGTGGGGACGACTCTATAGTCGTCGGAAATGTCGGCGGCTGGCCAACCTGGACCCGGGGTCGTGGGGACGACCCTATTGTCGTCGGACATGACGGTGGCGGGCCAATCTAGTCTCGCTGTCGTGGGGACGACCCTATAATCGTCGGGCATGACGGTGGCGGGCCAATCTAGTCCCGGGGTCGTGCGGACGACCGTATAGTCGTCGGACATGTCGGCGGCTGGCCAACTTTGGCCCGGTGTCGTGGGGACGACTCTATAGTCGTCGGAAATGTCGGTGGCTGGCCAACCTGGACCCGGGATCGTGGGGACGACCCTATAGTCGTCGGACATGACGGTGGCGGGCTAATCTAGTCCCGGGGTCGAGGGGACGACCCTATAGGCGTCGGACAAGACGGCGGCTGGACATCTTTGGCCCGGGGTCGTGGGGACGACCCTATAGTCGTCGGACATGTCGGCGGCTGGCCAACTTTGGCCCGTGGTCGTGGGGACAACCCAATAGTGGTCGGACATGTCGGCGGCTGGCCAACCTAGTCCCGAGGTCGTGGGGACGACCCTACAGTCCTCGGACATTTCGGCGGCTTGCCAACTTTGGCCCGGGGTCGTGGGACGACCCTATAGTCGTCGGACTTGACGGTAGCGGGCCAATCTAGTCCCGAGGTCGTGGGGACGACCCTATAGTCGTCGGACTTGACGGTGGCGGGCCAATCTAGTCCCGGGGTCGTGGGGACGACCCTACAGTCGTCGGACATTTCGGCGGCTTGCCAACATTGGCCCGGTGTCGTGGGGACGACTCTATAGTCGTCGGAAATGTCGGCGGCTGGCCAACTTTGGCCCGTGGTTGTGGGGACGTCCCTATAGTCGTTGGACATGACGGTGGCGGGCCAATCTAGTCCCGGGGTCGTGGGTAAGACCCTATAGTCGTCGGACAAGACGGCGGCTGGACATCTTTGGCCCGGGGTCGTGGGGACGACCCTATAGTCGTCGGACATGTTGGCGGGTTGTCAGCCTAGTCCCGGGGTCGTGGGTACGACCCTATAGTCGTCGGACAAGTCGGCGGCGGGCCAACCTTGTCCCGGGGTCGTGGGGACGACCCTATAGTCGTCGGACATGTCGGCGGCTGGCCAACTTTGGCCCGTGGTCGTGGGGACGATCCAATAGTCGTCGGACATGTCGGCGGCTGGCCAACTTTGGCGCGTGGTCGTGGGGACGATCCGATTGTCGTCGGACATGTCGGCGGCTGGCCAACCTAGACCCGGGGTCGTGGGGACGACCCTATTGTCGTCGGACAAGGCGGTGGCGGGCCAATCTAGTCCCGGGGTCGTGGGGACGATCCGATGGTCGTTGGACATGACGGTGGCGGGCCAATCTAGTCCCGGGGTCGTGGGGACGACCCTATAGTCGTCGGACTTGTCGGTGGCGGGCCAATCTAGTCCGGGGGTCGTGGGGACGACCCTACAGTCGTCGGACATTTCGGCGGCTTGCCAACTTTGGCCCGGGGTCGTGGGGACGATCCAATAGTCGTCGGACATGTTGGCGGCTGGTCAACTTTGGCCCGTGGTCGCGGGGACGACCCTATAGTCGTCGGAAATGACGGTGGCGGGCCAATCTAGTCCCGGGGTCATGGGGACGACCCTACAGTCGTCGGACAAGTCGGCGGCGAGCCAATCTAGTCCCGCGGTCTTGGGGACGACCGTATAGTCGTCGGACAAGTCAGCGGCTGGCCAACATTGGCCCGTGGTCGTGGGGACTACCATATAGTCGTCGGACATGACGGTGGCGGGCCACTCTAGTCCCGGGTCGTGGGGACGACCCTATAGTCGTCGGACATGTCGGCGGCTGGCCAACTTTGGCCCGTGGTCGTGGGGACGACCCTATAGTCGTCAGACATGACGGTGGCGAGCCAACCTACTCCCGGGGTCGTGGGGACGACCCTATAGTCGTCGGACAAGTCGGCGGCGGGGCAACATAGTCCCGGGGTCGTGGGGACCACCCTATAGTCGTCGGACATGACGGTGGTGGGCCAGTCTAGTCCCGGGTCGTGGGGACGACCCTATAGTCTTCGGACATGTCGGCGGCTGGCCAACTTTGGCCCGTGGTCGTGGGGACGATCCAATAGTCGTCGGACATGTCGGCGGCTGGCCAGCTTTGGCCCGGGGTCGTTGGGACGACCCTATAGTCGTCGGACATGTCGGCGATTGGCCAACATTGGCCCGGGGTCGTGGGGACGACATTATAGTCGTCGGACATGTCGGCGGCTGTCGAACCTAGTCCCGAGGTCGTGGGGACGACCCTATAGTCGTCGGACTTGACGGTGGCGGGCCAATCCAGTCCCGGGGTCGTTGGGACGACCCTACAGTCGTCGGACATTTCGGCGTCTTGCCATCTTTGGCCCGGGGTCGTGTGGACGTCCCTATAGTCGTCGGACATGTCGGCGGGTGGCCAACCTAGTCCCGAGGTCGTGGGGACGACCCTATAGTCGTCGGAAATGACGGTGGCGGGCCAATCTAGTCCCGTGGTCGTGGGGACGACCCTACAGTCGTCGGATATGTCGGCGGCTGGCCAACTTTGGCCCGTGGTCGTGGGGACGACCCTATAGTCGTCGGAAATGACGGTGGCGGGCCAATCTAGTCCCGTGGTCGTGGGGACGACCCTACAGTCGTCGGACAAGTCGGCGGCGAGCCAATCTAGTCCCGCGGTCGTGGGGACGACCCTATAGGCGTCGGACAAGTCAGCGGCTGGCCAACTTTGGCCCGGGGTCGTGGGGACGACCCTATAGTCGTCGGATATGTCGGCGGCTGGCCAACTTTGGTCCGTGGTCGTGGGGACGACCCTATAGTCGTCGGACATGACGGTGGCGGGCCAGTCTAGTCCCGGGTCATGGGGACGACCCTATAGTCGTCGAACAAGTCGGCGGCTGGCCAACTTTGGCCCGGTGTCGTGGGGACGACCCAATAGTCGTCGGACATGTCGGCGGCTGGCCAACTTTGGCCCGGTGTCGTGGGGCGACTCTATAGTCGTCGGACATGTCGGCGGCTGGCCAACCTAGACCCGGGGTCGTGGGGACGACCCTATAGTCGTCGGACATGTCGGCGGCTTGCCAACTTTGGCCCGGGGTCGTGGGGACGATCCAATAGTCGTCGGACATGTCGGCGGCTGGTCAACTTTGGCCCGTGGTCGTGGGGACGATCCGATAGTCGTTGGACATGACGGTGGCGGACCAATCTAGTCCCGGGGTCGTGGGGACGACCCTATAGTCGTCGGACATGTCGGCGGCTGGCCAACTTTGGCCCGTGGTCGTGGGGACGACCCTGTAGTAGTCGGACATGTCGCCGGCTGTCCAACTTTGGCCCGGCGTCGTGGGGACGACTCTATAGTCGTCGGACATGTCGGCGGCTGGCCAACCTAGACCTGGGGTCGTGGGGACGACCCTATTGTCGTCGGACATGACGGTGGCGGGCCAATCTAGTCCCGGGGTCGTGGGGACGACCCTATAGTCGTCGGACAAGTCGGCGGCGGGCCAAGCTTGTCCCGGGGTCGTGGGGACGACCCTATAGTCGTCGGACATGTCGGCGGCTGGCCAACTTTGGCCCGGGGTCGTGGGGGCGACCCTATAGTCGTCGGACTTGACGCTGGCGGGCCAATCTAGTCCCGGGGTCGTGGGGTCGACCCTACAGTCGTCGGACATTTCGGCGGCTTGCCAACTTTGGCCCGGGGTCGTGGGGACGACCCTATAGTCGTCGGACATGTTGGCGGCTTGTCAGCCTAGTCCCGGGGTCGTGGGTACGACCCTACAGTCGTCGGACATTTCGGCGGCTTGCCAACTTTGGCCCGGGGTCGTGGGGACGACCCTATAGTCGTCGGACATGACGGTGGCGGGCCAATCTAGTCCCGGGGTCGTGGGGACGACCCTATAGTCGTCGGACAAGTCGGCGGCGGGCCAAGCTTGTCCCGGGGTCGTGGGGACGACCCTATAATCGTCGGACATGACGGTGGCGGGCCAATCTAGTCCCGGGGTCGTGGGGACGACCCTATAGTCGTCGGACAAGTCGGCGGCGGGCCAAGCTTGTCCCGGGGTCGTGGGGACGAGCCTATAATCATCGGAAATGTCGACGGCTGGCCAACATTGGCCCGTGGTCGTAAAGACAACCCTATAGTCGTCGGAGATGACGGTGGCGGGCCAATCGAGTCCCGGGGTCGTAGGGACGATCCAATAGTCGTCGGACATGTCGGCGGCTGGCCAGCTTTGGCCCGTGGTCGTGGGGACGACCCTATAGTCGTCGGACATGTCGGCGGCTAGCCAACATTGGCCCGTGGTCGTGGGGACGACCCAATAGTCGTTGGAAATGTCAGCGGCTGGCCAACTTTGACCCGGTGTCGTGGGGACGACTCTATAGTCGTCGGACATGTCGGCGGCTGGCCAATCTAGTCCCGGGGTCGTGGGGACGACCCTATAGTCTTCCGACATGTCGGCGGCTGGCCAACTTTGGCCCGTGGTCGTGGGGACGACCCTATAGTCTTCGGACATGACGGTAGCGGGTCAATCTAGACCCGAGGTCGTGGGGACGACCCTATAGTAGTCGGACATGTCGGCGGCTGTCCAACTTTGGCCCGGTGTCGTGGGGACGACTCTATAGTCGTCGGACTTGTCGGCGGCTGGCCAACCTAGACCTGGGGTCGTGGGGACGACCCTATAGTCGTCGGACATGACGGTGGCGGGCCAATCTAGTCCCGGGGTCGTGGGGACGACCCTATAGTCGTCGGACATGTCGGCGGCTGGCCAACTTTGGCCCGTGGTCGTGGGGACGATCCAATAGTCGTCGGACAAGGCGGCGGCTGGCCAACTTTGGCCCGGGGTCGTGGGGACGACCCTATAGTCGTCGGATATGTCGGCGGCTGGCCAACTTTGGCCCGTGGTCGTGGGGACGACCCTATAGTCGTCGGACATGACGGTGGCGGGCCAGTCTAGTCCCGGGTCATGGGGACGACCCTATAGTCGTCGAACAAGTCGGCGGCTGGCCAACTTTGGCCCATGGTCGTGGGGACGACCCTATAGTCGTTGGACATGTCAGCGGCTGGCCAACTTTGGCCCGGTGTCGTGGGGACGACCCAATAGTCGTCGGACATGTCGGCGGCTGGCCAACTTTGACCCGTGGTCGTGGGGACGACCCTATTGTCGTCGGAAATGACGGTGGCGGGCCAATCTATTCACGGGGTCGTGGGGACGACCCTATAGTCGTCGGACAAGTCGGCAGCTTGCCAACTTTGGCACGGAGTCGTGGGGACGACCCTACAGTCGTCGGACAAGTCGGCGGCGAGCCAATCTAGCCCCGCGGTCGTGGTGACGACCCTATAGTCGTCGGACAAGTCAGCGGCTGGCCAACATTGGCCCGTGGTACGTGGGGACGACCCTATAGTCGTCGGATATGTCGGCGGCTGGCCAACTTTGGCCCGTGGTCCTGGGGACGACCCTATAGTCGTCGGACAAGTCAGCGGCTAGCCAACACTGGCCCGTGGTCGTGGGGAAGAGCCTATAGTCGTCGGACAAGTCAGCGGCTGGCCAACATTGGCCCGTGATCGTGGGGACGACCCTACAGTCGTCGGATATGTCGGCGGCTGGCCAACTTTGGCCCGTGGTCGTGGGGACGACCCTATAGTCGTCGGAAATGTCGGCGGCTGGCCAACTTTGGCCCGTGGTCGTGGGGACGACCCTATAGTCGTCGGACATGACGGTGGCGGGCCAGTCTAGTCCCGGGTCATGGGGACGACCCTATAGTCGTCGAACAAGTCGGCGGCTGGCCAACTTTGGCCCGGTGTCGTGGGGACGACCCAATAGTCGTCGGACATGTCGGCGGCTGTCCAACTTTGGCCCGGTGTCGTGGGGCGACTCTATAGTCGTCGGACATGTCGGCGGCTGGCCAACCTAGACCCGGGGTCGTGGGGACGACCCTATAGTCGTCGGACATGTCGGCGGCTTGCCAACTTTGGCCCGGGGTCGTGAGGACGATCCAATAGTCGTCGGACATGTCGGCGGCTGGTCAACTTTGGCCCGTGGTCGTGGGGACGATCCGATAGTCGTTGGACATGAGGGTGGCGGGCCAATCTAGTCCCGGGGTCGTCGGGACGACCCTATAGTCGTCGGACATGTCGGTGGCTGGCCAACTTTCGCCCGGTGTTGTGGGGACGACTCTATAGTCGTCGGACATGTCGGCGGCTGGCCAACTTTGGCCCGTGGTCGTGGGGACGATCCGATAGTCGTCGGACATGAAGGTGGCGGGCCAATCTAGTCCCAGGGTCGTGGGAACGACCCTATAGTCTTCGGACATGTCGGCGGCTGGCCAACTTTGGCCCGTGGTCGTGGGGACGACTCTATAGTCGTCGGACATGTCGGCGGCTGGCCAACCTAGACCCGGGGTCGTGGGGACGACCCTATTGTCGTCGGACATGACGGTGGCGGGCCAATCTACTCCCGGGGTCGTGGGGACGACCCTATAGTCGTCGGACATGTCGGCGGCTGGCCATTCTAGTCCCGGGGTCGTGAGGACGACCCTATAGTCGTCGGACATGTCGGCGGCGGGCCAACTTTGGCCCGGGGTCGTGGAGACAACCCTATAGTCATCGGACATGTCGGCGATTGGCCATTATTGGCCCGGGGTCGTGGGGACGACCGTATATTCGTCGGACATGACGGTGGCGGGCCAATCTAGTCCCGGGGTCGTGGGGACGACCCTATAGTCGTCGGATATGTCGGCGGCTGGCCTACTTTGGCCCGTCGTCGTGGGGACGACTCTATAGTCGTTGGACATGTCGGCGGCTGGCCAATCTAGTCCCGGGGACGTGGGGACGACCCTATAGTCTTCGGACATGTCGGCGGCTGGCCAACTTTGGCCCGTGGTCGTGGGGACGACCCTATAGTCGTTGGACATGATGGTGGCGGGCCAATCTAGTCCCGGGGTCGTGGGGACGACCCTATAGTCGTCGGAACAAACGGCGGCTGGACATCTTTGGCCCGGGGTCGTCGGGACGACCCTATAGTCGTCGGACATGTCGGTGGCTGGCCAACTTTCGCCCGGTGTCGTGGGGACGACTCTATAGTCGTCGGACATGTCGGCGGCTGGCCAACTTTGGCCCGTGGTCGTGGGGACGACCCAATAGTCGTCGGGCATGTCGGCGGCTGGCCAACTTTGGCCCGTGGTCGTGGGGACGACCCAATAGTCGTCGGACATGTCGGCGGCTGGCCAACTTTGGCCCGTGGTCGTGGGGACGATCCGATAGTCGTTGGACATGACGGTGGCGGGCCAATCTAGTCCCGGGGTCGTCGGGACGACCCTATAGTCGTCGGACATGTCGGCGGCTGGCCAACTTTGGCCCGGTGTCGTGGGGACGACTCTATAGTCGTCGGGCATGTCGGCGGCTGGCCAACTTTGGCCCGTGGTCGTGGGGACGATCCGATAGTGGTCGGACATGTCGGCGGATGGCCTACTTTGGCCCTGTGTCTTGGGGACGACTCTATAGTCGTCGGACATGTCGGCGGCTGGCCAACCTAGACCCGGGGTCGTGGGGACGACCCTATAGTCCACGGACAAGTCGGCGGCTGGCCAACTTTGGCCGGTGGTCGTGGGAACGACCCTATAGTCGTTGGACATGACGGTGGCGGGCCAATCTAGTCCCGTGGTCGCGGGGACGACCCTACAGTCGTCGGACATTTCGGCGGCAGGCCAACTTTGGCCCGTGGTCGTGGGGACGACCCTATAGTCGTCGGACATGACGGTAGCGGGCCAATCTAGTCCCGAGGTCGTAGGGCGACCCTATAGTCGTCGAACATGTCAACGGCGGGCCAGCGTAGGCTCGGGGTCGTGCGCAGGACTATATAGTCGTCGGACATGACGGCCACGGGCTAACATAGGATCAGGGTCACGGGGACGACCCTATAGTCGTCGAACATGTCGACGGCTGGCCAACGTAGTCCCGGGGTCGTGGGGACGACCCTATTGTCGTCGGACATGGCGGTGGCGGGCCAATCTAGTCCCGTGGTCGCGGGGACGACCCTACAGTCGTCGGACATGTTGGCGGCAGGTCAACCTAGTCCCGGGGTCGTGGGGACGACCCTATTGTCGTCGGATATGGCGGTGGCGGGCCAATCTAGTCCCGTGGTCGCGGGGACGACCCTACAGGCGTCGGACATTTCGGCGGCAGGCCAACTTTGGCCCGGGGTCGTGGGGACGACCCTATAGTCGTTGGACATGACGGTGGCGGGCCAATCTAGTCCCGGGGTCGTAGGGACGACCCTATAGTGGTCGGACATGTCGGCGATTGGCCAACATTGGCCCGGGGTCGTGGGGACGACCCTATAGTCGTCGGACATGTCGGCGGCTGGCCAACCTAGTCCCGAGGTCGTGGGGACGACCCTATAATCGTCGGACTTCACGGTGGCGGGCCAATCAAGTCCCGGGGTCGTGGGGACGACCCTACAGTCGTCGGACATTTCGGCGGCTTGCCAACTTTGGCCCGGGGTCGTGGGGACGACCCTATAGTCGTCGGACTTCACGGTGGCGGGTCAATCTAGTCCCGCGGTCGTGGGGACGACCCTACAGTCGTCGGACATTTCGGCGGCTTGCCAACTTTGGCCCGGGGTCGTGGGGACGACCCTATAGTCGTCGGACATGACGGTGGCGGACCAATCTAGTCCCGGGGTCGTGGGGACGACCCTATAGTCGTCGGACATGTCGGCGGCTGGCCAACTTTGGCCCGTGGTCGTGGGGACGATCCAATAGTCGTCGGACATGTCGGCGGCTGGCCAACTTTGGCCCGTGGTCGTGGGGACGACCCTATAGTCGTAGGACATGTCAGCGGCTGGCCAACTTTGGCCCGGTGTCGTGGGGACGACCCTATAGTCGTCAGACATGTCGGCGGCTGGCCAACGTTGGCCCGTGGTCGTGGAGACGATCCTATAGTCGTCGGACTTGACGGTGCCGGGCCAATCTGGTCCCGGGGTCGTGGGGACGACCCTACAGTCGTCGGACATTTCGGCGGCTTGCCAACTTTGGCCCGGGGTCGTGGGGACGACCCTATAGTCGTCGGACTTCACGGTGGCGGGCCAATCTAGTCCCGCGGTCGTGGGGACGACCCTACAGTCGTCGGACATTTCGGCGGCTTGCCAACTTTGGCCCGGGGTCGTGGGGACGACCCTACAGTCGTCGGACAAGTCGGCGGCGAGCCAATCTAGCCCCGCGGTCGTGGGGACGACCCTATAGTCGTCGGACAAGTCAGCGGCTGGCCAACATTGGCCCGTGGTACGTGGGGACGACCCTATAGTCGTCGGATATGTCGGCGGCTGGCCAACTTTGGCCCGTGGTCCTGGGGACGACCCTATAGTCGTCGGACAAGTCAGCGGCTAGCCAACACTGGCCCGTGGTCGTGGGGAAGAGCCTATAGTCGTCGGACAAGTCAGCGGCTGGCCAACATTGGCCCGTGATCGTGGGGACGACCCTACAGTCGTCGGATATGTCGGCGGCTGGCCAACTTTGGCCCGTGGTCGTGGGGACGACCCTATAGTCGTCGGAAATGTCGGCGGCTGGCCAACTTTGGCCCGTGGTCGTGGGGACGACCCTATAGTCGTCGGACATGACGGTGGCGGGCCAGTCTAGTCCCGGGTCATGGGGACGACCCTATAGTCGTCGAACAAGTCGGCGGCTGGCCAACTTTGGCCCGGTGTCGTGGGGACGACCCAATAGTCGTCGGACATGTCGGCGGCTGGCCAACTTTGGCCCGGTGTCGTGGGGCGACTCTATAGTCGTCGGACATGTCGGCGGCTGGCCAACCTAGACCCGGGGTCGTGGGAACGACCCTATAGTCGTCGGACATGTCGGCGGCTTGCCAACTTTGGCCCGGGGTCGTGAGGACGATCCAATAGTCGTCGGACATGTCGGCGGCTGGTCAACTTTGGCCCGTGGTCGTGGGGACGATCCGATAGTCGTTGGACATGAGGGTGGCGGGCCAATCTAGTCCCGGGGTCGTCGGGACGACCCTATAGTCGTCGGACATGTCGGTGGCTGGCCAACTTTCGCCCGGTGTTGTGGGGACGACTCTATAGTCGTCGGACATGTCGGCGGCTGGCCAACTTTGGCCCGTGGTCGTGGGGACGATCCGATAGTCGTCGGACATGAAGGTGGCGGGCCAATCTAGTCCCAGGGTCGTGGGAACGACCCTATAGTCTTCGGACATGTCGGCGGCTGGCCAAATTTGGCCCGTGGTCGTGGGGACGACTCTATAGTCGTCGGACATGTCGGCGGCTGGCCAACCTAGACCCGGGGTCGTGGGGACGACCCTATTGTCGTCGGACATGACGGTGGCGGGCCAATCTACTCCCGGGGTCGTGGGGACGACCCTATAGTCGTCGGACATGTCGGCGGCTGGCCATTCTAGTCCCGGGGTCGTGAGGACGACCCTATAGTCGTCGGACATGTCGGCGGCGGGCCAACTTTGGCCCGGGGTCGTGGAGACAACCCTATAGTCATCGGACATGTCGGCGATTGGCCATTATTGGCCCGGGGTCGTGGGGACGACCGTATATTCGTCGGACATGACGGTGGCGGGCCAATCTAGTCCCGGGGTCGTGGGGACGACCCTATAGTCGTCGGATATGTCGGCGGCTGGCCTACTTTGGCCCGTCGTCGTGGGGACGACTCTATAGTCGTTGGACATGTCGGCGGCTGGCCAATCTAGTCCCGGGGACGTGGGGACGACCCTATAGTCTTCGGACATGTCGGCGGCTGGCCAACTTTGGCCCGTGGTCGTGGGGACGACCCTATAGTCGTTGGACATGACGGTGGCGGGCCAATCTAGTCCCGGGGTCGTGGGGACGACCCTATAGTCGTCGGAACAAACGGCGGCTGGACATCTTTGGCCCGGGGTCGTCGGGACGACCCTATAGTCGTCGGACATGTCGGTGGCTGGCCAACTTTCGCCCGGTGTCGTGGGGACGACTCTATAGTCGTCGGACATGTCGGCGGCTGGCCAACTTTGGCCCGTGGTCGTGGGGACGACCCAATAGTCGTCGGGCATGTCGGCGGCTGGCCAACTTTGGCCCGTGGTCGTGGGGACGACCCAATAGTCGTCGGACATGTCGGCGGCTGGCCAACTTTGGCCCGTGGTCGTGGGGACGATCCGATAGTCGTTGGACATGACGGTGGCGGGCCAATCTAGTCCCGGGGTCGTCGGGACGACCCTATAGTCGTCGGACATGTCGGCGGCTGGCCAACTTTGGCCCGGTGTCGTGGGGACGACTCTATAGTCGTCGGGCATGTCGGCGGCTGGCCAACTTTGGCCCGTGGTCGTGGGGACGATCCGATAGTGGTCGGACATGTCGGCGGATGGCCTACTTTGGCCCTGTGTCTTGGGGACGACTCTATAGTCGTCGGACATGTCGGCGGCTGGCCAACCTAGACCCGGGGTCGTGGGGACGACCCTATAGTCCACGGACAAGTCGGCGGCTGGCCAACTTTGGCCGGTGGTCGTGGGAACGACCCTATAGTCGTCGGACATGACGGTGGCGGACCAATCTAGTCCCGGGATCGTGGGGACGACCCTATAGTCGTCGGAGATGTCGGCGGCTGGCCAACTTTGGCCCGTAGTCGTGGGGACGATCCGATAGTCGCCGGACATGACGGTGGCGGGCCAATCTATTCCCGGGGTCGTGGGGACGACCCTATAGTCGTCGGACAAGTCGACGGCTGGCCAACTTTGGCCCGTGGTTGTGGGGACGACCCTATAGTCGTCGACAAGTCGGCGTCGAGCCAACCTAGTCCCGGGGTCGTGGGGACGACCCTATAGTCTTCGGACATGTCGGCGGCTGGCCAACTTTGGCCCGTAGTCGTGGGGACGATCCGATAGTCGCCGGACATGACGGTGGCGGGCCAATCTATTCCCGGGGTCGTGGGGACGACCCAATAGTCCTCGGACATGTCGGCTGCAGGCCAACTTTGGCCCGTGGTCGTGGGGACGACCCAATAGTCGTTGGACATGTCGGCGGCTGGCCAACTTTGGCCCGTGGCTGTGGGGACGACCCTATAGTCGTTGGACATGACGGTGGCGGGCCAATCTAGTCCCGTGGTCGCGGGGACGACCCTACAGTCGTCGGACATTTCGGCGGCAGGCCAACTTTGGCCCGTGGTCGTGGGGACGACCCTATAGTCGTCGGACATGACGGTAGCGGGCCAATCTAGTCCCGAGGTCGTAGGGCGACCCTATAGTCGTCGAACATGTCAACGGCGGGCCAGCGTAGGCTCGGGGTCGTGCGCAGGACTATATAGTCGTCGGACATGACGGCCACGGGCTAACATAGGATCAGGGTCACGGGGACGACCCTATAGTCGTCGAACATGTCGACGGCTGGCCAACGTAGTCCCGGGGTCGTGGGGACGACCCTATTGTCGTCGGACATGGCGGTGGCGGGCCAATCTAGTCCCGTGGTCGCGGGGACGACCCTACAGTCGTCGGACATGTTGGCGGCAGGTCAACCTAGTCCCGGGGTCGTGGGGACGACCCTATTGTCGTCGGATATGGCGGTGGCGGGCCAATCTAGTCCCGTGGTCGCGGGGACGACCCTACAGGCGTCGGACATTTCGGCGGCAGGCCAACTTTGGCCCGGGGTCGTGGGGACGACCCTATAGTCGTTGGACATGACGGTGGCGGGCCAATCTAGTCCCGGGGTCGTAGGGACGACCCTATAGTGGTCGGACATGTCGGCGATTGGCCAACATTGGCCCGGGGTCGTGGGGACGACCCTATAGTCGTCGGACATGTCGGCGGCTGGCCAACCTAGTCCCGAGGTCGTGGGGACGACCCTATAATCGTCGGACTTAACGGTGGCGGGCCAATCTAGTCCCGGGGTCGTGGGGACGACCCTACAGTCGTCGGACATTTCGGCGGCTTGCCAACTTTGGCCCGGGGTCGTGGGGACGACCCTATAGTCGTCGGACTTCACGGTGGCGGGTCAATCTAGTCCCGCGGTCGTGGGGACGACCCTACAGTCGTCGGACATTTCGGCGGCTTGCCAACTTTGGCCCGGGGTCGTGGGGACGACCCTATAGTCGTCGGACATGACGGTGGCGGACCAATCTAGTCCCGGGGTCGTGGGGACGACCCTATAGTCGTCGGACATGTCGGCGGCTGGCCAACTTTGGCCCGTGGTCGTGGGGACGATCCAATAGTCGTCGGACATGTCGGCGGCTGGCCAACTTTGGCCCGTGGTCGTGGGGACGACCCTATAGTCGTAGGACATGTCAGCGGCTGGCCAACTTTGGCCCGGTGTCGTGGGGACGACCCTATAGTCGTCAGACATGTCGGCGGCTGGCCAACGTTGGCCCGTGGTCGTGGAGACGATCCTATAGTCGTCGGACTTGACGGTGCCGGGCCAATCTAGTCCCGGGGTCGTGGGGACGACCCTACAGTCGTCGGACATTTCGGCGGCTTGCCAACTTTGGCCCGGGGTCGTGGGGACGACCCTATAGTCGTCGGACTTCACGGTGGCGGGCCAATCTAGTCCCGCGGTCGTGGGGACGACCCTACAGTCGTCGGACATTTCGGCGGCTTGCCAACTTTGGCCCGGGGTCGTGGGGACGACCCTATAGTCGTCGGACATGACGGTGGCTGGCCGACCTAGTCCCGAGGTCGTGGGGACGACCGTATAGTCGTCGGATATGTTGGCGGCTGGCCAACTTTGGCCCGTGGTCGTGGGGACGATCCGATAGTCGTCGGACGTGACGGTGGCTAGCCAATCTAGTCCCGGGATCGTGGGTACGACCCTATAGTCGTCGGAGATGTCGGCGGCTGGCCTACTTTGGCCCTGTGTCTTGGGGACGACCCTATAGTCGTCGGACAAATCGGCGGCTGGCCAACTTTGGCGCGGGGTCGTGGGGACGACGCTATTGTGGTCGGACAAGTCGGCGGTGAGCCAACCTAGTCCAGGGGTCGTGGGGACGACCCTATATTCGTCGGACATGTCGGCGGCTTGCCAACTTTGGCCCGGGGTCGTTGGCACGACCCTATAGTCGTCGGACATGTTGCCGGCTGGTCAACCTAGTCCCGGGGTCGTGGGGACGACCCTATAGTCGTCGGAAATGTCGGCGGCTGGCCAATTTTGGCCCGTGATCGTGAAGACGACCCTATAGTCGTCGGACATGACGGTGGCGGGCCAATCTAGTCCCGGGGTCGTGGGGACGACCCTATAGTCGTCGGACATGTCGGCGGCTGGCCAGCTTTGGCCCGTGGTCGTGGGGACGAAACAATAGTCGTCGGACATGTCGGCGGCTGGCCAACTTTGGCCCGTGGTCGTGGGGACGATCCGATAGTCGATGGACATGACCGTGCCGGGCCAATCAAGTCCCGGGGTCGTAGCTACGACCCTATAGTCATCGGGCATGTCGGCGATTGGCCATTATAGGCCCGGGGTCGTGGGGACGACCGTATATTCGTCGGACATGACGTTGGCGGGCCAATCTAGTCCCAGGGTCGTTGGGACGACCCTATAGTCGTCGGACATGTCGGCGGCTGGCCAACTTTGGCCCGTGGTCGTGGGGACGACTCTATAGTCGTCGGACATGTCGGCGGCTGGCCAACCTAGACTCGGGGTCGTGGGGACGACCCTATTGTCGTCGGACATGACGGTGGCGGGCCAATCTAGTCCCGGGGTCGTCGGGACGACCCTATAGTCGTCGGACATGTCTGCGGCTGGCCAACTTTGGCCCGTGGCCGTGGGGACGACCCTATAGTCGTTGGACATGTCAGCGGCTGGCCAACTTTGGCCCGTGGTCGTGGGGACGATCCGATAGTCGTTGGGCATGACGGTGGCGGGCCAATCTAGTCCCGGGGTCGTCGGGACGACCCTATAGTCGTCGGACAACACGGCGGCTGGACATCTTTGGCCCGCGGTCGTGGGGACGACTCTATAGTCGTCGGACAACACGGCGGCTGGACATCTTTGGCCCGCGGTCGTGGGGACGACCCTATAGTCGTCGGACATGACGTTGGCGGGCCAATCTAGTCCCAGGGTCGTTGGGACGACCCTATAGTCGTCGGACATGTCGGCGGCTGGCCAACTTTGGCCCGTGGTCGTGGGGACGACTCTATAGTCGTCGGACATGTCGGCGGCTGGCCAACCTAGACTCGGGGTCGTGGGGACGACCCTATTGTCGTCGGACATGACGGTGGCGGGCCAATCTAGTCCCGGGGTCGTCGGGACGACCCTATAGTCGTCGGACATGTCTGCGGCTGGCCAACTTTGGCCCGTGGCCGTGGGGACGACCCTATAGTCGTTGGACATGTCAGCGGCTGGCCAACTTTGGCCCGTGGTCGTGGGGACGATCCGATAGTCGTTGGGCATGACGGTGGCGGGCCAATCTAGTCCCGGGGTCGTCGGGACGACCCTATAGTCGTCGGACATGTCGGCGGCTGGCCAACTTTGGCCCGGTGACGTGGGGACGACTCTATAGTCGTCGGACATGTCGGCGGCTGGCCAACTTTGGCCCGTGATCGTGGGGACGATCCAATAGTCGTCGGACATGTCGGCGACTGGCCAACTTTGGCCCTTGGTCGTGGGGACGACCGTATAGTCGTTGGACATGTCAGCGGCTGGCCAACTTTGGCCCGGTGTCGTGGGGACGACTCTATAGTCGTCGGACATGTCGGCGGCTGGCCAACCCAGACCCGGGCTCGTGGGGACGACCCTATTGTCGTCGAACATGTCGGTGGCGGGCAAATCTATTCCCGGGGTCGTAGGGACGACCCTATAGTCGTCGGACATGTTGGCGATTGGCCAACATTGGCCCGGTGTCGTCGGGACGACCCTATAGTCGTCGTACATGTCGGCGGCTGGCAAACCTAGTCCCGAGGTCGTGGGGACGACCCTATAGTCGTCGGACTTGACGGTGGCGGGCCAATCTAGTCCCGGGGTCGTGGGGACGACCCTATAGTCGTCGGACATGTCGGCGGCTGGCCAACTTTGGCCCGTGGTCGCGGGGACGACCCAATAGTCGTGGGACATGTCGGCGGCTGGCGAACTTTGGCCCGTGGTTGTGGGGACGACCCTATAGTCGTTGGACATGACGGTGGCGGGCCAATCTAGTCCCGGGGTCGTGGGGACGACCCTATAGTCGTCGGACAAGACGGCGGCTGGACATCTTTGGCCCGGGGCCGTGGGGACGACCCTATAGTCGTCGGACCTGTCGGCGGCTGGCCATCTTTGGCCCGTGGTCGTGGGGACGATCCGATAGTCGTTGGACATGACGGTGCCGGGGCAATCGAGTCCCGGGGTCGTAGGTACGACCCTATAGTCGTCGGACATGTCGGCGGCTGGCCAACTTTGGCCCGTGGTCGTTGGGACGACCCAATAGTCGTCGGACATGTAGGCGGCTGGCCAACTTTGGCCCGTGGTCGTGGGGACGATCCGATAGTCGTCGGACGTGACGGTGGCTAGCCAATCTAGTCCCGGGATCGTGGGGACGACCCTATAGTCGTCGGACATGTCGGCGTTTGGCCATCTTTGGCCCGTGGTCGTGAAGACGACCCTATAGTCGTCGGACATGTCGGCGTTTGGCCATCTTTGGCCCGTGGTCGTGAAGACGACCCTATAGTCGTCGGACATGACGGTGGCGGGCCAATCTAGTCCCGGGGTCGTGGGGACGACCATATAGTCATCGGACATGTCGGCGGCTGGTCAACTTTGGCCCGTGGTCGTGGGGCGACCCAATAGTCGTTGGACATGTCGGCGGCTGGCCAACTTTGGCCCGTGGTCGTGGGGACGATCCGATAATCGTCGGACGTGACGGTGGCTAGCCAATCTAGTCCCAGGGTCGTGGGGATGACCAAATAGTCGTCGGACATGTCGGCGGCTGGCCAACTTTGGCCCGTGGTCGTAGGGACGATCCGATAGTCGTTGGACATGAAGGTGCCGGGCCAATCAAGTCCCGGGGTCGTAGGTACGACCCAATAGTCGTCGGACATGTCGGCGGCTGGCCAACTTTGGCCCGTGGTCGTGGGGACGATCCGATAGTCGTCGGACGTGACGGTGGCTAGCCAATCTAGTCCCGGGATCGTGGGGACGACCCTATAGTCGTCGGAGATGTCGGCGGCTGGCCTACTTTGGCCCTGTGTCTTGGGGACGACCCTATAGTCGTCGGACAAATCGGCGGCTGGCCAACTTTGGCCCGGGGTCGTGGGGACGACGCTATTGTCGTCGGACAAGTCGGCGGTGAGCCAACCTAGTCCAGGGGTCGTGGGGACGACCCTATATTCGTCGGACATATCGGCGGCTTGCCAAATTTGGCCCGGGGTCGTGGGGACGACCCTATAGTCGTCGGAAATGTCGGCGGCTGGCCAATTTTGGCGCGTGGTCGTGAAGACGACCCTATAGTCGTCGGACATAACGGTGGCGGGCCAATCTAGTCCCGGGGTCGTGGGGACGACCCTATAGTCGCCGGACATGTCGGCGGCTGGCCAGCTTTGGCCCGTGGTCGTGGGGACGAAACAATAGTCGTCGGACATGTCGGCGGCTGGCCAACTTTGGCCCGTGGTCGTGGGGACGATCCGATAGTCGATGGACATGACCGTGCCGGGCCAATCAAGTCCCGGTGTCGTAGCTACGACCCTATAGTCATCGGACATGTCGGCGATTGGCCATTATATGCCCGGGGTCGTGGGGACGACCGTATATTCGTCGGACATGACGGTGGCGGGCCAATCTAGTCCCGGGGTCGTGGGGACGACCCTATAGTCGTCGGACAACACGGCGGCTGGACATCTTTGGCCCGCGGTCGTGGGGACGACTCTATAGTCGTCGGACAACACGGCGGCTGGTCATCTTTGGCCCGCGGTCGTGGGGACGACCCTATAGTCGTCGGACATGACGTTGGCGGGCCAATCTAGTCCCAGGGTCGTTGGGACGACCCTATAGTCGTCGGAGATGTCGGCGGCTGGCCTACTTTGGCCCTGTGTCTTGGGGACGACCCTATAGTCGTCGGACAAATCGGCGGCTGGCCAACTTTGGCCCGGGGTCGTGGGGACGACGCTATTGTCGTCGGACAAGTCGGCGGTGAGCCAACCTAGACCAGGGGTCGTGGGGACGACCCTATATTCGTCGGACATGTCGGCGGCTTGCCAACTTTGGCCCGGGGTCGTGGGGACGACCCTATAGTCGTCGGAAATGTCGGCGGCTGGCCAATTTTGGCCCGTGGTCGTGAAGACGACCCTATAGTCGTCGGACATGACGGTGGCGGGCCAATCTAGTCCCGGGGTCGTGGGGACGACCCTATAGTCGTCGGACATGTCGGCGGCTGGCCAACTTTGGCCCGTGGTCGTGGGGACGACCCTATAGTCGTCGGACATGTCGGCGGCTGGCCAACCTAGTCCCAACGTCGTGGGAACGACCCTATAGTGGTCGGACAAGTCGGCGGCTGGACATCTTTGGCCCGCGGTCGTGGGGACGACCCTATAGTCGTCGGACAACACGGCGGCCGGACATCTTTGGCCCGCGGTCGTGGGGCGACCCAATAGTCGTTGGACATGTCGGCGGCTGGCCAACTTTGGCCCGTGGTCGTGGGGCGACCCAATAGTCGTTGGACATGTCGGCGGCTGGCCAACTTTGGCCCGTGGTCGTGGGGCAACCCAATAGTCGTTTGACATGTCGGCGGCTGGCCATCTTTGGCCCGTGGTCGTGGGGACGACCCTATAGTCGTCGGACATGTCGGCGGCTGGCCAACCTAGTCCCAACGTCGTGGGAACGACCCTATAGTGGACGGACAAGTCGGCGGCTGGACATCTTTGGCCCGCGGTCGTGGGGACGACCCTATAGTCGTCGGACAACACGGCGGCCGGACATCTTTGGCCCGCGGTCGTGGGGACGACCCTATAGTCGTCGGACATGACGGTGGCGGGCCAATCTAGTCCCAGGGTCGTTGGGACGACCCTATAGTCGTCGGACATGTCGGCGGCTGGCCAACTTTGGCCCGAGGTCGTGGGGACGACCCTATAGTCGTCGGACAACACGGCGGCTGGACATCTTTGGCCCGCGGTCGTGGGGACGACCCTATAGTCGTCGGACAAGTCGGCGGCTGGACATCTTTGGCCCGCGGTCGTGGGGACGACCCTATAGTCGTCGGACATGTCGGCGGCTGGCCAACCTAGTCCCAACGTCGTGGGAACGACCCTATAGTGGTCGGACAAGTCGGCGGCTGGACATCTTTGGCCCGCGGTCGTGGGGACGACCCTATAGTCGTCGGACAACACGGCGGCTGGACATCTTTGGCCCGCGGTCGTGGGGACGACCCTATAGTCGTCGGACAAGTCGGCGGCGAGCCAACCTATTCCCGGGGTCGTGGGGAGGACCGTATAGTCGTCGGACATGAAGGTGGCGGGCCAATCTAGTCCCAGGGTCGTTGGGACGACCCTATAGTCGCCGGACATGTCGGCGGCTGGCCAACTTTGGCCCGAGGTCGTGGGGACGACTCTATAGTCGTCGGACATGTCGGCGGCTGGCCAACATAGACCCGGGGTCGTGGGGACGACCCTATTGTCGTCGGACATGACGGTGGCGGGCCAATCTAGTCCCGGGGTCGTGGGGACGACCCCATAGTCGTCGGACATGTCGGCGGCTGGCCATCTTTGGCCCGTGGTCGTGAAGACGACCCTATAGTCGTCGGACATGACGGTGGCGGGCCAATCTAGTCCCGGGGTCGTGGGGACGACCATATAGTCATCGGACATGTCGGCGGCTGGCCAACCTAGACCCGGGGTCGTGGGGACGACCCTATTGTCGTCGGACATGACGGTGGCGGGCCAATCTAGTCCCAGGGTCGTGGGGACGACCCTATAGTCGTCGGACAAGTCGGCGGCGGGCCAACCTAGTCCCGGGGTCATGGGGACGACCCTATAGTCGTCGGATATGTCGGCGGCTGTCCAACTTTGGTCCGTGGTCGTGGGGACGACCCTATAGTCGTCAGAAATAACGGTGGCGGGGCAATCAACTCCCGGGGTCGTGGGGTCGACCCTATAGTCGTCGGACATGATGGTGGCGGGCCAATCTAGTCCCGAGGTCATGGGGACGACTGTTTAGTCGTCGGACATTTCGGCGGCTGGCCAACCTGGACCTGGGGTCGTGGGGACGGCCCTATAGTCGTCGGACATGTCGGTGGCGGGCCAATCTAGTCCCGGGTTGTGGGGACATGTCGGCGACTTGCCAAATGTGCCCGGGGTGGTGGGGACGACCCTATATTGGTCGGACAACTCGGCGGCTGGCCAACCTAGTCCGGGGGTCGTGGGGACGACCCTATAGTCGTCGGACAAGTCGGCGGCGGGCCAACCTAGTCCCGGGGTCATAGGGAAGACCCTATAGTCGTCGGATATGTCGGCGGCTGTCCAACTTTGGTCCGTGGTCGTGGGGACGACCCTATAGTCGTCAGAAATAACGGTGGCGGGGCAATCAACTCCCGGGGTCGTGGGGTCGACCCTATAGTCGTCGGACATGTCGGCGGCTGGCCAACTTTGGCCCGGTGTCGTGGGGACGACTCTATAGTCGTCGGACATGTCGGCGGCTGGCCAACTTTGGCCCGGGGTCGTGGGGACGACTCTATAGTCGTCGGAAATGTCGGCGGCTGGCCAACCTGGACTCGGGGTCGTGGGGACGACCCTATAGTCGTCGGACAAGACGGCGGCTGGACATCTTTGGCCCGGGGTCGTGGGGACGACCCTATAGTCGTCGGACATGTCGGCGGCTGGCCAACTTTGGCGCGTGGTCGTGGGGACGATCCGATTGTCGTCGGACATGTCGGCGGCTGGCCAACTTTGGCCCGTGGTCGTGGGGACGACTCTATAGTCGTCGGAAATGTCGGCGGCGGGCCAACTTTGGCCCGTGGTTGTGGGGACGACCCTATAATCGTTGGACATGACGGTGGCGGGCCAATCTAGTCCCGGGGTCGTGGGGACGACCCTATAGTCGTCGGACAAGACGGCGGCTGGACATCATTGGCCCGGGGTCGTGGGGACGACCCTATAGTCGTCGGACATGTTGGCGGTTTGTCAGCCTAGTCCCGGGGTCGTGGGTACGACCATATAGTCGTCGGACAAGTCGGCGGCGGGCCAACCTTGTCCCGGGGTCGTGGGGACGACCCTATAGTCGTCGGACATGTCGGCGGCTGGCCAACTTTGGCCCGGTGTCGTGGGGACGACTCTATAGTCGTCGGAAATGTCGGCCACTGGCCAACCTGGTCCGGGGTCGTGGGGACGACCCTATAGTCGTCGGACATGACGGTGGCGGGCCAATCTAGTCCCGGGGTCGTGGGGACGACCCTATAGTCGTCGGACATGTCGGCGGCTGGCCAACTTTGGCCCGGTGTCGTGGGGACGACTCTATAGTCGTCGGACAAGTCGGCGGCTGGCCAACTTTGGCCCGGGGTCGTGGGGACGACTCTATAGTCGTCGGAAATGTCGGCGGCTGGCCAACCTGGACTCGGGGTCGTGGGGACGACCCTATAGTCGTCGGACATGACGGTGGCGGGCCAATCTAGTCTCGCGGTCGTGGGGACGACCCTATAATCGTCGGACATGACAGTGGCGGGCCAATCTAGTCCCGGGGTCGTGGGGACGACCCTATAGTCGTCGGACATGTCGGCGGCTGGTCAACTTTGGCCCGGGGTCGTGGGGACGACCCTATAGTCGTCGGACAACACGGCGGCTGGACATCATTGGCCCGGGGTCGTGTGGACGACCCTATAGTCGTCGGACATGTTGGCGGCTTGTCAGCCTAGTCCCGGGGTCGTGGGTACGACCCTATAGTCGTCGGACAAGTCGGCGGCGGTCCAAACTTGTCCCGGGGTCGTGGGGACGACCCTATAGTCGTCGGACATGTCGGCGGCTGGCCAACTTTGGCCCGGTGTCGTGGGGACGACTCTATAGTCGTCGGAAATGTCGGCCGCTGGCCAACCTGGTCCGGGGTCGTGGGGACGACCCTATTGTCGTCGGACATGACGGTGGCGGGCCAATCTAGTCTCGGGGTCGTGGGGACGACCCTATAGTCGTCGGACATGTCGGCGGCTGCCCAACTTTGGCCCGGGGTCGTGGGGACGACCCTATAGTCGTCGGACATGTCGGCGGCTGGCCAACTTTGGCCCGTGGTTGTGGGGACGACCCTATAATCGTTGGACATGACGGTGGCGGGCCAATCTAGTCCCGGGGTCGTGGGGACGACCCTATAGTCGTCGGACAAGACGGCGGCTGGACATCTTTGGCCCGGGGTCGTGGGGACGACCCTATAGTCGTCGGACATGTTGGCGGCTTGCCAACTTTGGCCCGGGGTCGTGGGGACGACCCTATAGTCGTCGGACATGACGGTGGCGGGCCAATCTAGTCCCGGGGTCGTGGGGACGACCCTATAGTCGTCGGACATGTCGGCGGCTGGCCAACTTTGGCCCGGTGTCGTGGGGACGACTCTATAGTCGTCGGACATGTCGGCGGCTGGCCAACTTTGGCCCGGGGTCGTGGGGACGACTCTATAGTCGTCGGAAATGTCGGCGGCTGGCCAACCTGGACTCGGGGTCGTGGGGACGACCCTATAGTCGTCGGACAAGACGGCGGCTGGACATCTTTGGCCCGGGGTCGTGGGGACGACCCTATAGTCGTCGGACATGTCTGCGGCTGGCCAACTTTGGCGCGTGGTCGTGGGGACGATCCGATTGTCGTCGGACATGTCGGCGGCTGGCCAACTTTGGCCCGTGGTCGTGGGGACGACTCTATAGTCGTCGGAAATGTCGGCGGCGGGCCAACTTTGGCCCGTGGTTGTGGGGACGACCCTATAATCGTTGGACATGACGGTGGCGGGCCAATCTAGTCCCGGGGTCGTGGGGACGACCCTATAGTCGTCGGACAAGACGGCGGCTGGACATCATTGGCCCGGGGTCGTGGGGACGACCCTATAGTCGTCGGACATGTTGGCGGTTTGTCAGCCTAGTCCCGGGGTCGTGGGTACGACCCTATAGTCGTCGGACAAGTCGGCGGCGGGCCAACCTTGTCCCGGGGTCGTGGGGACGACCCTATAGTCGTCGGACATGTCGGCGGCTGGCCAACTTTGGCCCGGTGTCGTGGGGACGACTCTATAGTCGTCGGAAATGTCGGCCACTGGCCAACCTGGTCCGGGGTCGTGGGGACGACCCTATAGTCGTCGGACATGACGGTGGCGGGCCAATCTAGTCCCGGGGTCGTGGGGACGACCCTATAGTCGTCGGACATGTCGGCGGCTGGCCAACTTTGGCCCGGTGTCGTGGGGACGACTCTATAGTCGTCGGACAAGTCGGCGGCTGGCCAACTTTGGCCCGGGGTCGTGGGGACGACTCTATAGTCGTCGGAAATGTCGGCGGCTGGCCAACCTGGACTCGGGGTCGTGGGGACGACCCTATAGTCGTCGGACATGACGGTGGCGGGCCAATCTAGTCTCGCGGTCGTGGGGACGACCCTATAATCGTCGGACATGACGGTGGCGGGCCAATCTAGTCCCGGGGTCGTGGGGACGACCCTATAGTCGTCGGACATGTCGGCGGCTGGTCAACTTTGGCCCGGGGTCGTGGGGACGACCCTATAGTCGTCGGACAACACGGCGGCTGGACATCATTGGCCCGGGGTCGTGTGGACGACCCTATAGTCGTCGGACATGTTGGCGGCTTGTCAGCCTAGTCCCGGGGTCGTGGGTACGACCCTATAGTCGTCGGACAAGTCAGCGGCGGGCCAACCTTGTCCCGGGGTCGTGGGGACGACCCTATAGTCGTCGGACATGTCGGCGGCTGGCCAACTTTGGCCCGGTGTCGTGGGGACGACTCTATAGTCGTCGGAAATGTCGGCCGCTGGCCAACCTGGTCCGGGGTCGTGGGGACGACCCTATTGTCGTCGGACATGACGGTGGCGGGCCAATCTAGTCTCGGGGTCGTGGGGACGACCCTATAGTCGTCGGACATGTCGGCGGCTGCCCAACTTTGGCCCGGGGTCGTGGGGACGACCCTATAGTCGTCGGACATGTCGGCGGCTGGCCAACTTTGGCCCGTGGTTGTGGGGACGACCCTATAATCGTTGGACATGACGGTGGCGGGCCAATCTAGTCCCGGGGTCGTGGGGACGACCCTATAGTCGTCGGACAAGACGGCGGCTGGACATCATTGGCCCGGGGTCGTGGGGACGACCCTATAGTCGTCGGACATGTTGGCGGTTTGTCAGCCTAGTCCCGGGGTCGTGGGTACGACCCTATAGTCGTCGGACAAGTCGGCGGCGGGCCAACCTTGTCCCGGGGTCGTGGGGACGACCCTATAGTCGTCGGACATGTCGGCGGCTGGCCAACTTTGGCCCGGGGTCGTGGGGACGACTCTATAGTCGTCGGAAATGTCGGCGGCTGGCCAACCTGGACTCGGGGTGGTGGGTACGACCCTATAGTCGTCGGACAAGTCGGCGGCGGGCCAAACTTGTCCCGGGGTCGTGGGGACGACCCTATTGTCGTCGGACATAACGGTGGCGGGCCAATCTAGTCTCGCGGTCGTGGGGACGACCCTATAATCGTCGGACATGACTGTGGCGGGCCAATCTAGTCCCGGGGTCGTGGGGACGACCCTATAGTCGTCGGACATGTCGGCGGCTGGTCAACTTTGGCCCGGGGTCGTGGGGACGACCCCATCGTCGTCGGACAAGACGGTGGCGGGCCAATCTAGTCCCGGGGTCGTGGGGACGACCCTATAGTCGTCGGACATGTCGGCGGGTGGCCAACTTTGGCCCGTGGTCGTGGGGACGACCCTATTGTCGTCGGACATGACGGTGGCGGGCCAATCTAGTCTCGGGGTCGTGCGGACGACCCTATAGTCGTCGGACATGTCGGCGGCTGGCCAACTTTGGCCCGGGGTCGTGGGGGCGACCCTATAGTCGTCGGACATGTTGGCGGCTTGTCAGCCTAGTCCCGGGGTCGTGGGTACGACCCTACAGTCGTCGGACATTTCGGCGGCTTGCCAACTTTGGCCCGGGGTCGTGGGGACGACCCTATAGTCGTCGGACTTGACGGTGGCGGGCCAATCTAGTCCCGAGGTCCTGGGGACGACCCTATAGTCGTCGGACAAGTCGGCGGCTGGCCAACCTAGACCCGGGGTCGTGGGGACGACCCTATTGTCGTCGGACATGACGGTGGCGGGCCAATCTAGTCCCGGGGTCGTGGGGACGACCCTATAGTCGTCGAACAATTCGGCGGCGGGCCAAGCTTGTCCCGGGGTCGTGGGGACGACCCCATAATCGTCGGACATGACGGTGGCGGGCCAATCTAGTCCCGGGGTCGTGGGGACGACCCTATAGTCGTCGGACATGTCGGCGGCTGGCCAACTTTGGCCCGGTGTCGTGGGGACGACTCTATAGTCGTCGGACAAGTCGGCGGCTGGCCAACTTTGGCCCGGGGTCGTGGGGACGAGTCTATAGTCGTCGGAAATGTCGGCGGCTGGCCAACCTGGACTCGGGGTCGTGGGGACGACCCTATAGTCGTCGGACAAGACGGCGGCTGGACATCTTTGGCCCGGGGTCGTGGGGACGACCCTATAGTCGTCGGACATGTTGGCGGCTTGCCAACTTTGGCCCGGGGTCGTGGGGACGACCCTATAGTCGTCGGACATGACGGTGGCGGGCCAATCTAGTCCCGGGGTCGTGGGGACGACCCTATAGTCGTCGGACAAGACGGCGGCTGGACATCTTTGGCCCGGGGTCGTGGGGACGACCCTATAGTCGTCGGACATGTTGGCGGCTTGCCAACTTTGGCCCGGGGTCGTGGGGACGACCCTATAGTCGTCGGACATGACGGTGGCGGGCCAATCTAGTCCCGGGGTCGTGGGGACGACCCTATAGTCGTCGGACATGTCGGCGGCTGGCCAACTTTGGCCCGGTGTCGTGGGGACGACTCTATAGTCGTCGGACATGTCGGCGGCTGGCCAACTTTGGCCCGGGGTCGTGGGGACGACTCTATAGTCGTCGGAAATGTCGGCGGCTGGCCAACCTGGACTCGGGGTCGTGGGGACGACCCTATAGTCGTCGGACAAGACGGCGGCTGGACATCTTTGGCCCGGGGTCGTGGGGACGACCCTATAGTCGTCGGACATGTCGGCGGCCGGCCAACTTTGGCGCGTGGTCGTGGGGACGATCCGATTGTCGTCGGACATGTCGGCGGCTGGCCAACTTTGGCCCGTGGTCGTGGGGACGACTCTATAGTCGTCGGAAATGTCGGCGGCGGGCCAACTTTGGCCCGTGGTTGTGGGGACGACCCTATAATCGTTGGACATGACGGTGGCGGGCCAATCTAGTCCCGGGGTCGTGGGGACGACCCTATAGTCGTCGGACAAGACGGCGGCTGGACATCATTGGCCCGGGGTCGTGGGGACGACCCTATAGTCGTCGGACATGTTGGCGGTTTGTCAGCCTAGTCCCGGGGTCGTGGGTACGACCCTATAGTCGTCGGACAAGTCGGCGGCGGGCCAACCTTGTCCCGGGGTCGTGGGGACGACCCTATAGTCGTCGGACATGTCGGCGGCTGGCCAACTTTGGCCCGGGGTCGTGGGGACGACTCTATAGTCGTCGGAAATGTCGGCCACTGGCCAACCTGGTCCGGGGTCGTGGGGACGACCCTATAGTCGTCGGACATGACGGTGGCGGGCCAATCTAGTCCCGGGGTCGTGGGGACGACCCTATAGTCGTCGGACATGTCGGCGGCTGGCCAACTTTGGCCCGGTGTCGTGGGGACGACTCTATAGTCGTCGGACAAGTCGGCGGCTGGCCAACTTTGGCCCGGGGTCGTGGGGACGACTCTATAGTCGTCGGAAATGTCGGCGGCTGGCCAACCTGGACTCGGGGTCGTGGGGACGACCCTATAGTCGTCGGACATGACGGTGGCGGGCCAATCTAGTCTCGCGGTCGTGGGGACGACCCTATAGTCGTCGGACATGTCGGCGGCTGGTCAACTTTGGCCCGGGGTCGTGGGGACGACCCTATAGTCGTCGGACAACACGGCGGCTGGACATCATTGGCCCGGGGTCGTGTGGACGACCCTATAGTCGTCGGACATGTTGGCGGCTTGTCAGCCTAGTCCCGGGGTCGTGGGTACGACCATATAGTCGTCGGACAAGTCAGCGGCGGGCCAACCTTGTCCCGGGGTCGTGGGGACGACCCTATAGTCGTCGGACATGTCGGCGGCTGGCCAACTTTGGCCCGGTGTCGTGGGGACGACTCTATAGTCGTCGGAAATGTCGGCCGCTGGCCAACCTGGTCCGGGGTCGTGGGGACGACCCTATTGTCGTCGGACATGACGGTGGCGGGCCAATCTAGTCTCGGGGTCGTGGGGACGACCCTATAGTCGTCGGACATGTCGGCGGCTGCCCAACTTTGGCCCGGGGTCGTGGGGACGACCCTATAGTCGTCGGACATGTCGGCGGCTGGCCAACTTTGGCCCGTGGTTGTGGGGACGACCCTATAATCGTTGGACATGACGGTGGCGGGCCAATCTAGTCCCGGGGTCGTGGGGACGACCCTATAGTCGTCGGACAAGACGGCGGCTGGACATCATTGGCCCGGGGTCGTGGGGACGACCCTATAGTCGTCGGACATGTTGGCGGTTTGTCAGCCTAGTCCCGGGGTCGTGGGTACGACCCTATAGTCGTCGGACAAGTCGGCGGCGGGCCAACCTTGTCCCGGGGTCGTGGGGACGACCCTATAGTCGTCGGACATGTCGGCGGCTGGCCAACTTTGGCCCGGGGTCGTGGGGACGACTCTATAGTCGTCGGAAATGTCGGCGGCTGGCCAACCTGGACTCGGGGTGGTGGGTACGACCCTATAGTCGTCGGACAAGTCGGCGGCGGGCCAACCTTGTCCCGGGGTCGTGGGGACGACCCTATTGTCGTCGGACATAACGGTGGCGGGCCAATCTAGTCTCGCGGTCGTGGGGACGACCCTATAATCGTCGGACATGACTGTGGCGGGCCAATCTAGTCCCGGGGTCGTGGGGACGACCCTATAGTCGTCGGACATGTCGGCGGCTGGTCAACTTTGGCCCGGGGTCGTGGGGACGACCCCATCGTCGTCGGACAAGACGGTGGCGGGCCAATCTAGTCCCGGGGTCGTGGGGACGACCCTATAGTCGTCGGACATGTCGGCGGGTGGCCAACTTTGGCCCGTGGTCGTGGGGACGACCCTATTGTCGTCGGACATGACGGTGGCGGGCCAATCTAGTCTCGGGGTCGTGCGGACGACCCTATAGTCGTCGGACATGTCGGCGGCTGGCCAACTTTGGCCCGGGGTCGTGGGGGCGACCCTATAGTCGTCGGACATGTTGGCGGCTTGTCAGCCTAGTCCCGGGGTCGTGGGTACGACCCTACAGTCGTCGGACATTTCGGCGGCTTGCCAACTTTGGCCCGGGGTCGTGGGGACGACCCTATAGTCGTCGGACTTGACGGTGGCGGGCCAATCTAGTCCCGAGGTCCTGGGGACGACCCTATAGTCGTCGGACAAGTCGGCGGCTGGCCAACCTAGACCCGGGGTCGTGGGGACGACCCTATTGTCGTCGGACATGACGGTGGCGGGCCAATCTAGTCCCGGGGTCGTGGGGACGACCCTATAGTCGTCGAACAATTCGGCGGCGGGCCAAGCTTGTCCCGGGGTCGTGGGGACGACCCCATAATCGTCGGACATGACGGTGGCGGGCCAATCTAGTCCCGGGGTCATGGGGACGACCCTATAGTCGTCGGACATGTCGGCGGCTGGCCAACTTTGGCCCGGTGTCGTGGGGACGACTCTATAGTCGTCGGACAAGTCGGCGGCTGGCCAACTTTGGCCCGGGGTCGTGGGGACGACTCTATAGTCGTCGGAAATGTCGGCGGCTGGCCAACCTGGACTCGGGGTCGTGGGGACGACCCTATAGTCGTCGGACAAGACGGCGGCTGGACATCTTTGGCCCGGGGTCGTGGGGACGACCCTATAGTCGTCGGACATGTTGGCGGCTTGCCAACTTTGGCCCGGGGTCGTGGGGACGACCCTATAGTCGTCGGACATGACGGTGGCGGGCCAATCTAGTCCCGGGGTCGTGGGGACGACCCTATAGTCGTTGGACATGACGGTGGCGGGCTAATCTAGTCCCTGGGTCGTAGGGACGACCCGATAGTCGTTGGACATGTCGGCGATTGGCCAACATTGGCCCGGGGTCGTGGGGACGACTCTATAGTCGTCGGACATGTCGGCGGCTGGCCAACTTTGGCCCGGGGTCGTGGGGACGACTCTATAGTCGTCGGAAATGTCGGCGGCTGGCCAACCTGGACTCGGGGTCGTGGGGACGACCCTATAGTCGTCGGACAAGACGGCGGCTGGACATCTTTGGCCCGGGGTCGTGGGGACGACCCTATAGTCGTCGGACATGTTGGCGGCTTGCCAACTTTGGCCCGGGGTCGTGGGGACGACCCTATAGTCGTCGGACATGACGGTGGCGGGCCAATCTAGTCCCGGGGTCGTGGGGACGACCCTATAGTCGTCGGACATGTCGGCGGCTGGCCAACTTTGGCCCGGTGTCGTGGGGACGACTCTATAGTCGTCGGACATGTCGGCGGCTGGCCAACTTTGGCCCGGGGTCGTGGGGACGACTCTATAGTCGTCGGAAATGTCGGCGGCTGGCCAACCTGGACTCGGGGTCGTGGGGACGACCCTATAGTCGTCGGACAAGACGGCGGCTGGACATCTTTGGCCCGGGGTCGTGGGGACGACCCTATAGTCGTCGGACAAGTCGGCGGCGAGCCCACCTAGTCGGGGGGTCGTGGGGACGACCCTATAGTCGTCGGACAAGTCGGCGGCCGGCCAACCTAGTCCGGGGGTCGTGGGGACGACCCTATAGTCGTCGGACCTGACGGTGGCGGGCCAGTCTAGTCCCGGGTCGTGGGGACGACCCTATAGTCGTCGGACATGTCGGCGGCTGGCCAACTTTGGCCCGTGGTCGTGGGGACGACCCTATAGTCGTCAGACATGACGGTGGCGAGCCAACCTAGTCCCGGGGTCGTGGGGACGACCCTATAGTCGTCGGACAAGTCGGCGGCGAGCCCACCTAGTCGGGGGGTCGTGGGGACGACCCTATAGTCGTCGGACAAGTCGGCGGCCGGCCAACCTAGTCCGGGGGCCGTGGGGACGACCCTATAGTCGTCGGACATGACGGTGGCGGGCCAGTCTAGTCCCGGGTCGTGGGGACGACCCTATAGTCGTCGGACATGTCGGCGGCGGGCCAGTCTAGTCCCGGGTCGTGGGGACGACCCTATAGTCGTCGGACATGTCGGCGGCTGGCCAACTTTGGCCCGTGGTCGTGGGGACGACCCTATAGTCGTCGGAAATGTCGGTGGCTGTCCAACTTTGGCCCGGGGGTCGTGGGGACGACCCTATAGTCGTCGGACATGTCGGCGGCGAGCCAACATTGACCCGGGGTCGTGGGGACGACTCTATAGTCGTCGGACATGTCGGTGGCGGGCCAGTCTAGTCCCGGGTCGTGGGGACGACCCTATAGTCGTCGGACATGTCGGCGGCTGGCCAACTTTGGCCCGTGGTCGTGGGGAGGACCCTATACTCGTCGGACAAGTCGGCGGCGTACCAACCTAGTCCGGGGGTCGTGGGGACGACCCTATAGTCGTCGGACATGACGGTGGCGGGCCAGTCTAGTCCCGGGTCATGGGGACGACCCTATAGTCGTCGGACAAGTCGGCGGCTGGCCAACTTTGGCCCGTGGTCGTGGGGACGACCCTATAGTCGTCGGAAATGACGGTGGCGGGCCAATCTAGTCCCGCGGTCGTGGGGACGACCCTACAGTCGTCGGACAAGTCGGCGGCGAGCCAATCTAGTCCCGCGGTCGTGGGGACGACCCTATAGTCGTCGGACAAGTCAGCGGCTAGCCAACATTGGCCCGTGGTCGTGGGGACGACCGTATAGTCGTCGGACATGACGGTGGCGAGCCAATCTAGTCCCGGGTCATGGGGACGACCCTATAGTCGTCGGACAAGTCGGCGGCTGGCCAACTTTGGCCCGTGGTCGTGGGGACGACCCTATAGTCGTCGGACAAGTCGGCGGCTGGCCAACTTTGGCCCGTGGTCGTGGGGACGACCCTATAGTCGTCGGAAATGACGGTGGCGGGCCAATCTAGTCCCGGGGTCGTGGGGACGACCCTACAGTCGTCGGACATGTCGGCGGCTGGCCAACTTTGGCCCGCGGTCGTGGGGAGGACCCTATACTCGTCGGACAAGTCGGCGGCGTACCAACCTAGTCCGGGGGTCGTGGGGACGACCCTATAGTCGTCGGACATGCCGGTGGCGGGCCAATCTAGTCCCGGGTCATGGGGACGACCCTATAGTCGTCGGACAAGTCGGCGGCTGGCCAACTTTGGCCCGTGGTCGTGGGGACGACCCTATAGTCGTCGGATATGACGGTGGCGGGCCAATCTAGTCCCGGGGTCGTGGGGACGACCCTACAGTCGTCGGACAATTCGGCGGCGAGCCAATCTAGTCCCGCGGTCGTGGGGACGACCCTATAGTCGTCGGACAAGTCAGCGGCTGGCCAACATTGGCCCGTGGTCGTGGGGACGACCATATAGTCGTCGGACATGACGGTGGCGGGCCACTCTAGTCCCGGGTCATGGGGACGACCCTATAGTCGTCGGACAAGTCGGCGGCTGGCCAACTTTGGCCCGGGGTCGTGGGGACGACCCTATAGTCGTCGGATATGTCGGCGGCAGGCCAACTTTGGCCCGCGGTCGTGGGGACGACCCTATAGTCGTCGGACAAGTCGGCGGCGTACCAACCTAGTCCGGGGGTCGTGGGGACGACCCTATAGTCGTCGGACATGACGGTGGCGGGCCACTCTAGTCCCGGGTCATGGGGACGACCCTATAGTCGTCGGACATGTCGGCGGCTGGCCAACTTTGGCCCGTGGTCGTGGGGACGACCCTATAGTCGTCGGAAATGACGGTGGCGGGCCAATCTAGTGCCGGGGTCGTGGGGACGACCCTATAGTCGTCGGACATGTCGGCGGCTGGCCAACTATGGCCCGGGGTCGTGGGGACGACCCTATAGTCGTCGGATATGTCGTCGGCAGGCCAACTTTGGCCCGCGGTCGTGGGGACGACCCTATAGTCGTCGGACAAGTCGGCGGCGGGCCAACCTAGTCCCGGGGTCGTGGGGACGACCCTATAATCGTCGGACAAGCCGGCGGCTGGCCAACTTTGGCCCGTGGTCGTGGGGACGACCCTATAGTCGTCAGACATGACGGTGGCGAGCCAACCTAGTCCCGGGGTCGTGGAGACGACCCTATAGTCGTCGGACAAGTCGGCGGCGAGCCCACCTAGTCGGGGGGTCGTGGGGACGACCCTATAGTCGTCGGACAAGTCGGTGGCGGGCCAGTCTAGTCCCGGGTCGTGGGGACGACCCTATAGTCGTCGGACTTGACGGTGGCGGGCCAATCTAGTCCCGGGGTCGTGGGGACGACCCTATAGTCGTCGGACTTGACGGTGGCGGGCCAGTCTACTCCAGGGTCGTGGGCACGACCCTATAGTCGTCGGAAATGACGCCGGCTGGCCAACTTTGTCCCGTGGTCGTGGGGACGACCCTATAGTCGTCAGACATGACGGTGGCGAGCCAACCTAGTCCCGGGGTCGTGGGGACGACCCTATAATCGTCGGACAAGTCGGCGGCGAGCCCACATAGTCGGGGGGTCGTGGGGACGACCCTATAGTCGTCGGACAAGTCGGCGGCCGGCCAACCTAGTCCGGGGGTCGTGGGGACGACCCTATAGTCGTCGGACATGACGGTGGCGGGCCAGTCTAGTCCCGGGTCGTGGGGACGACCCTATAGTCGTCGGACAAGTCAGCGGCTGGCCAACATTGGCCCGTGGTCGTGGGGACGACCGTATAGTCGTCGGACAAGTCGGCGGCGGGCCAAGCTTGTCCGGGGGTCGTGGGGACGACCCTATAATCGTCGGACATGACGGTGGCGGGCCAATCTAGTCCCGGGGTCGTGGGGACGACCCTATAGTCGTCGAACAATTCGGCGGCGGGCCAAGCTTGTCCCGGGGTCGTGGGGACGACCCTATAATCGTCGGACATGACGGTGGCGGGCCAATCTAGTCCCGGGGTCGTGGGGACGACCCTATAGTCGTCGGACATGTCGGCGGCTGGCCAACTTTGGCCCGGTGTCGTGGGGACGACTCTATAGTCGTCGGACATGTCGGCGGCTGGCCAACTTTGGCCCGGGGTCGTGGGGACGACTCTATAGTCGTCGGACATGACGGTGGCGGGCCAGTCTAGTCCCGGGTCATGGGGACGACCCTATAGTCGTCGGACAAGTCGGCGGCTGGCCAACTTTGGCCCGTGGTCGTGGGGACGACCCTATAGTCGTCGGAAATGACGGTGGCGGGCCAATCTAGTCCCGCGGTCGTGGGGACGACCCTACAGTCGTCGGACAAGTCGGCGGCGAGCCAATCTAGTCCCGCGGTCGTGGGGACGACCCTATAGTCGTCGGACAAGTCAGCGGCTAGCCAACATTGGCCCGTGGTCGTGGGGACGACCGTATAGTCGTCGGACATGACGGTGGCGAGCCAATCTAGTCCCGGGTCATGGGGACGACCCTATAGTCGTCGGACAAGTCGGCGGCTGGCCAACTTTGGCCCGTGGTCGTGGGGACGACCCTATAGTCGTCGGACAAGTCGGCGGCTGGCCAACTTTGGCCCGTGGTCGTGGGGACGACCCTATAGTCGTCGGAAATGACGGTGGCGGGCCAATCTAGTCCCGGGGTCGTGGGGACGACCCTACAGTCGTCGGACATGTCGGCGGCTGGCCAACTTTGGCCCGCGGTCGTGGGGAGGACCCTATACTCGTCGGACAAGTCGGCGGCGTACCAACCTAGTCCGGGGGTCGTGGGGACGACCCTATAGTCGTCGGACATGCCGGTGGCGGGCCAATCTAGTCCCGGGTCATGGGGACGACCCTATAGTCGTCGGACAAGTCGGCGGCTGGCCAACTTTGGCCCGTGGTCGTGGGGACGACCCTATAGTCGTCGGATATGACGGTGGCGGGCCAATCTAGTCCCGGGGTCGTGGGGACGACCCTACAGTCGTCGGACAATTCGGCGGCGAGCCAATCTAGTCCCGCGGTCGTGGGGACGACCCTATAGTCGTCGGACAAGTCGGCGGCGAGCCCACCTAGTCGGGGGGTCGTGGGGACGACCCTATAGTCGTCGGACAAGTCGGCGGCCGGCCAACCTAGTCCGGGGGTCGTGGGGACGACCCTATAGTCGTCGGACCTGACGGTGGCGGGCCAGTCTAGTCCCGGGTCGTGGGGACGACCCTATAGTCGTCGGACATGTCGGCGGCTGGCCAACTTTGGCCCGTGGTCGTGGGGACGACCCTATAGTCGTCAGACATGACGGTGGCGAGCCAACCTAGTCGCGGGGTCGTGGGGACGACCCTATAGTCGTCGGACAAGTCGGCGGCGAGCCCACCTAGTCGGGGGGTCGTGGGGACGACCCTATAGTCGTCGGACAAGTCGGCGGCCGGCCAACCTAGTCCGGGGGCCGTGGGGACGACCCTATATTCGTCGGACATGACGGTGGCGGGCCAGTCTAGTCCCGGGTCGTGGGGACGACCCTATAGTCGTCGGACATGTCGGCGGCGGGCCAGTCTAGTCCCGGGTCGTGGGGACGACCCTATAGTCGTCGGACATGTCGGCGGCTGGCCAACTTTGGCCCGTGGTCGTGGGGACGACCCTATAGTCGTCGGAAATGTCGGTGGCGGTCCAACTTTGGCCCGGGGGTCGTGGGGACGACCCTATAGTCGTCGGACATGTCGGCGGCGAGCCAACATTGACCCGGGGTCGTGGGGACGACTCTATAGTCGTCGGACATGTCGGTGGCGGGCCAGTCTAGTCCCGGGTCGTGGGGACGACCCTATAGTCGTCGGACATGTCGGCGGCTGGCCAACTTTGGCCCGTGGTCGTGGGGAGGACCCTATACTCGTCGGACAAGTCGGCGGCGTACCAACCTAGTCCGGGGGTCGTGGGGACGACCCTATAGTCGTCGGACATGACGGTGGCGGGCCAGTCTAGTCCCGGGTCATGGGGACGACCCTATAGTCGTCGGACAAGTCGGCGGCTGGCCAACTTTGGCCCGTGGTCGTGGGGACGACCCTATAGTCGTCGGAAATGACGGTGGCGGGCCAATCTAGTCCCGCGGTCGTGGGGACGACCCTACAGTCGTCGGACAAGTCGGCGGCGAGCCAATCTAGTCCCGCGGTCGTGGGGACGACCCTATAGTCGTCGGACAAGTCAGCGGCTAGCCAACATTGGCCCGTGGTCGTGGGGACGACCGTATAGTCGTCGGACATGACGGTGGCGGGCCAATCTAGTCCCGGGGTCGTGGGGACGACCCTACAGTCGTCGGACATGTCGGCGGCAGGCCAACTTTGGCCCGCGGTCGTGGGGAGGACCCTATACTCGTCGGACAAGTCGGCGGCGTACCAACCTAGTCCGGGGGTCGTGGGGACGACCCTATAGTCGTCGGACATGCCGGTGGCGGGCCAATCTAGTCCCGGGTCATGGGGACGACCCTATAGTCGTCGGACAAGTCGGCGGCTGGCCAACTTTGGCCCGTGGTCGTGGGGACGACCCTATAGTCGTCGGACAAGTCGGCGGCTGGCCAACTTTGGCCCGTGGTCGTGGGGACGACCCTATAGTCGTCGGACAAGTCGGCGGCGTACCAAGCTAGTCCGGGGGTCGTGGGGACGACCCTATAGTCGTCGGACATGACGGTGGCGGGCCACTCTAGTCCCGGGTCATGGGGACGACCCTATAGTCGTCGGACATGTCGGCGGCTGGCCAACTTTGGCCCGTGGTCGTGGGGAGGACCCTATACTCGTCGGACAAGTCGGCGGCGTACCAACCTAGTCCGGGGGTCGTGGGGACGACCCTATAGTCGTCGGACAAGTCGGCGGCGGGCCAACCTAGTCCCGGGGTCGTGGGGACGACCCTATAATCGTCGGACAAGCCGGCGGCTGGCCAACTTTGGCCCGTGGTCGTGGGGACGACCCTATAGTCGTCAGACATGACGGTGGCGAGCCAACCTAGTCCCGGGGTCGTGGAGACGACCCTATAGTCGTCGGACAAGTCGGCGGCGAGCCCACCTAGTCGGGGGGTCGTGGGGACGACCCTATAGTCGTCGGACAAGTCGGTGGCGGGCCAGTCTAGTCCCGGGTCGTGGGGACGACCCTATAGTCGTCGGACTTGACGGTGGCGGGCCAATCTAGTCCCGGGGTCGTGGGGACGACCCTATAGTCGTCGGACTTGACGGTGGCGGGCCAGTCTACTCCAGGGTCGTGGGCACGACCCTATAGTCGTCGGAAATGACGCCGGCTGGCCAACTTTGGCCCGTGGTCGTGGGGACGACCCTATAGTCGTCAGACATGACGGTGGCGAGCCAACCTAGTCCCGGGGTCGTGGGGACGACCCTATAGTCGTCGGACAAGTCAGCGGCTGGCCAACATTGGCCCGTGGTCGTGTGGACGACCCCATAGTCGTCCGACATGACGGTGGCGGGCCAATCTAGTCCCGGGGTCGTGGGGACGACGCCATAGTCGTTAGACATATCGGTGGCGGGCCAGTCTAGTCCCGGGTCGTGGGGACGACCCTATAGTCGTCGGACATGTCGGCGGCTGGCTAACTTTGGCCCGCGGTCGTGGGGAGGACCCTATACTCGTCGGACAAGTCGGCGGCGTACCAACCTAGTCCGGGGGTCGTGGGGACGACCCTGTAGTCGTCGGACATGGCGGTGGCGGGCCAGTCTAGTCCCGGGTCATGGGGACGACCCTATAGTCGTCGGACAAGCCGGCGGCTGGCCAGCTTTGGCCCGTGGTCGTGGGGACGACCCTATAGTCGTCGGAAATGACGGTGGCGGGCCAATCTAGCCCCGGGGTCGTGGGGACGACCCTAGAGTCGTCGGACAAGTCGGCGGCGAGCCAATCTAGTCCCGCGGTCGTGGGGACGACCCTATAGTCGTCGGACAAGTCAGCGGCTAGCCAACATTGGCCCGTGGTCGTGGGGACGACCCTATAGTCGTCGGACATGTCGGCGGCGAGCCAACATTGACCCGGGGTCGTGGGGACGACTCTATAGTCGTCGGAAATGTCGGCGGCTGGCCAACCTGGACTCGGGGTCGTGGGGACGACCCTATTGTCGTCGGACATGACGGTGGCGGGCCAATCTAGTCCCGGGGTCGTGGGGACGACCGTATAGTCGTCGGAAATGTCGGTGGCTGTCCAACTTTGGCCCGGGGGTCGTTGGGACGACCCTATAGTCGTCGGACATGTCGGCGGCTGGCCAACCTAGACCCGGGGTCGTGGGGACGACCCTATTGTCGTCGGACATGGCGGTGGCGGGCCAATCTAGTCCCGTGGACGTGGGGACGACCCTATAGTCTTCGGACATGACGGTAGCGGGCCAATCTAGACCCGAGGTCCTGGGGACGACCCTATAGTAGTCGGACATGTCGGCGGCTGTCCAACTTTGGCGCGGTGTCGTGGGGACGACTCTATAGTCGTCGGACATGTCGGCGGCTGGCCAACCTAGACCCGGGGTCGTGGGGACGACCCTATTGTCGTCGGACATGACGGTGGCGGGCCAATCTAGTCCCGGGGTCGTGGGGACGACCGTATAGTCGTCGGACAAGTCGGCGGCGGGCCAAGCTTGTCCCGGGGTCGTGGGGACGACCCTATAATCGTCGGACATGACGGTGGCGGGCCAATCTAGTCCCGGGGTCGTGGGGACGACCCTATAATCGTTGGACATGACGGTGGCGGGCCAATCTAGTCCCGGGGTCGTAGGGACGACCCTATAGTTGTCGGACATGTTGGCGATTGGCCAACATTGGCCCGGGGTCGTCGGGACGCCCCTATAGTCGGCGGACATGTCGGCGGCTGGCCAACCTAGTCCCGGGGTCGTGGGGACGACCCTATAGTCGTCGGACATTTCGGCGGCTTGCCAACTTTGGCCCGGGGTCGTGGGGACGACTCTATAGTCGTCGGAAATGTTGGCCGCTGGCCAACCTGGACTCGGGGTCGTGGGGACGACCCTATAGTCGTCGGACAAGACGGCGGCTGGACATCTTTGGCCCGGGGTCGGGGGACGACCCTATTGTCGTCGGACATGACGGTGGCGGGCCAATCTAGTCCCGGGGTCGTGGGGACGACCCTATAGTCGTCGAACAATTCGGCGGCGGGCCAAGCTTGTCCCGGGGTCGTGGGGACGACCCTATAATCGTCGGACATGACGGTGGCGGGCCAATCTAGTCCCGGGGTCGTGGGGACGACCCTATAGTCGTCGGACATGTCGGCGGCTGGCCAACTTTGGCCCGGTGTCGTGGGGACGACTCTATAGTCGTCGGACATGTTGGCGGCTTGCCAACTTTGGCCCGGGGTCGTGGGGACGACTCTATAGTCGTCGGAAATGTCGGCGGCTGGCCAACCTGGACTCGGGGTCGTGGGGACGACCCTATAGTCGTCGGACAAGACGGCGGCTGGACATCTTTGGCCCGGGGTTGTGGGGACGACCCTATAGTCGTCGGACATGTTGGCGGCTTGCCAACTTTGGCCCGGGGTCGTGGGGACGACCCTATAGTCGTCGGACATGACGGTGGCGGGCCAATCTAGTCCCGGGGTCGTGGGGACGACCCTATAGTTGTCGGACATGTTGGCGATTGGCCAACATTGGCCCGGGGTCGTCGGGACGCCCCTATAGTCGGCGGACATGTCGGCGGCTGGCCAACCTAGTCCCGGGGTCGTGGGGACGACCCTATAGTCGTCGGACAAGTCGGCGGCTGGCCAACCTAGACCCGGGGTCGTGGGGACGACCCTATAGTCGTCGGACGAGACGGCGGCTGGACATCTTTGGCCCGGGGTCGTGGGGACGACCCTATAGTCGTCGGACATGTTGGCGGCTTGCCAACTTTGGCCCGGGGTCGTGGGGACGACCCTATAGTCGTCGGACATGACGGTGGCGGGCCAATCTAGTCCCGGGGTCGTGGGGACGACCCTATAGTCGTCGGACATGTCGGCGGCTGGCCAACTTTGGCCCGGTGTCGTGGGGACGACTCTATAGTCGTCGGACATGTCGGCGGCTGGCCAACTTTGGCCCGGGGTCGTGGGGACGACTCTATAGTCGTCGGAAATGTCGGCGGCTGGCCAACCTGGACTCGGGGTCGTGGGGACGACCCTATAGTCGTCGGACAAGACGGCGGCTGGACATCTTTGGCCCGGGGTCGTGGGGACGACCCTATAGTCGTCGGACATGTTGGCGGCTTGCCAACTTTGGCCCGGGGTCGTGGGGACGACCCTATAGTCGTCGGACATGACGGTGGCGGGCCAATCTAGTCCCGGGGTCGTGGGGACGACCCTATAGTCGTTGGACATGACGGTGGCGGGCTAATCTAGTCCCTGGGTCGTAGGGACGACCCGATAGTCGTTGGACATGTCGGCGATTGGCCAACATTGGCCCGGGGTCGTGGGGACGACTCTATAGTCGTCGGACATGTCGGCGGCTGGCCAACTTTGGCCCGGGGTCGTGGGGACGACTCTATAGTCGTCGGAAATGTCGGCGGCTGGCCAACCTGGACTCGGGGTCGTGGGGACGACCCTATAGTCGTCGGACAAGACGGCGGCTGGACATCTTTGGCCCGGGGTCGTGGGGACGACCCTATAGTCGTCGGACATGTTGGCGGCTTGCCAACTTTGGCCCGGGGTCGTGGGGACGACCCTATAGTCGTCGGACATGACGGTGGCGGGCCAATCTAGTCCCGGGGTCGTGGGGACGACCCTATAGTCGTCGGACATGTCGGCGGCTGGCCAACTTTGGCCCGGTGTCGTGGGGACGACTCTATAGTCGTCGGACATGTCGGCGGCTGGCCAACTTTGGCCCGGGGTCGTGGGGACGACTCTACAGTCGTCGGACATGTCGGCGGCGGCCCAATCTAGTACCGGGGTCGTGAGGACGACACTATAGTCGTCGGACATGTCGGCGGCGGGCCAACTTTGGCCCGGGGTCGTGGAGACGACCCTATAGTCATCGGACATATCGGCGATTGGCCATTATTGGCCCGGGGTCGTGGGGACGACCGTATATTCGTCGGACATGACGGTGGCGGGCCAATCTAGTCCCGGGGTCGTGGGGACGACCCTATAGTCGTCGGACATATCAGCGGCTGGCCAACTTTTGCCCGGGGTCGTGGGGACGACCCTATAGTCGTCGGACATGTCGGCGGCTTGCCAACTTTGGCCCGGGGTCGTGGGGACGACCCTATAGTCGTCGGACATGTCGGCGGCTGGCCAACTTTGGCCCGGTGTCGTGGGGACGACTCTACAGTCGTCGGACATGTCGGCGGCGGCCCAATCTAGTACCGGGGTCGTGAGGACGACACTATAGTCGTCGGACATGTCGGCGGCTGGCCAACTTTGGCCCATGGTCGTGGGGACGACCCAATAGTCGTTGGACATGTCGGCGGCTGGCCAGCTTTGGCCCGTGGTTGTGGGGACGACCCTATAGTCGTTGGACATGACGGTGGCGGGCCAATCTAGTCCCGGGGTCGTGGGGACGACCCTATAGTCGTCGGACATGTCGGCGGCTGGCCAACTTTGGCCCGTAGTCGTGGGGACGATCCGATAGTCGCCGGACATGACGGTGGCGGGCCAATCTATTCCCGGGGTCGTGGGGACGACCCTATAGTCGTCGGACATGTCGGCGGCTGGCCAACTTTGGCCCGTGGTCGTGGGGACGACCCAATAGTCGTTGGACATGTCGGCGGCTGGCCAACTTTGGCCTGTGGTTGTGGGGACGACCCTATAGTCGTTGGACATGACGGTGGCGGGCCAATCTAGTCCCGGGGTCGTGGGGACGACCCTATAGTCGTCGGACAAGACGGCGGCTGGACATCTTTCGCCCGGGGTCGTGGGGACGACACTATAGTCGTCGGACATATCAGCGGCTGGCCAACTTTTGCCCGGGGTCGTGGGGACGACCCTATAGTCGTCGGACATGTCGGCGGCTTGCCAACTTTGGCCCGGGGTCGTGGGGACGACCCTATAGTCGTCGGACATGACGGTGGCGGGCCAATCTAGTCCCAGGGTCGTGGGAACGACCCTATAGTCTTCGGACATGTCGGCGGCTGGCCAACTTTGGCCCGTGGTCGTGGGGACGACCCAATAGTCGTCGGACATGTCGGCGGCTGGCCATTCTAGTCCCGGGGTCGTGGGGACGACTCCATAGTCGTCGGACATGTCGGCGGCGGGCCAACCTAGTCCCGGGGTTGTGGGGACGACCCTATAGTCGTCGGACATGTCAGCGGCTGGCCAACTTTGCCCCGGTGTCGTGGTGACGACTCTATAGTCGTCGGACATGTCGGCGGCTGGCCAATCTAGTCGCGGGGTCGTGGGGACGACCCTATAGTCTTCGGACATGTCGGCGGCTGGCCAACTTTGGCCCGTGGTCGTGGGGACGACCCAATAGTCGTCGGACATGTCGGCGGCTGGCCAACTTTGGCCCGTAGTCGTGGGGACGATCCGATAGTCGCCGGACATGACGGTGGCGGGCCAATCTATTCCCGGGGTCGTGGGGACGACCCTATAGTCGTCGGACATGTCGGCGGCTGGCCAACTTTGGCCCGGTGTCGTGGGGACGACCCTATTGTCGTCGGACATGACGGTGGCGGGCCAATCTAGTCCCGGGGTCGTGGGGACGACCCTATAGTCGTCGGACATGTCGGCGGCTGGCCAACTTTGACCCGTGATCGTGGGGACGACCGTATAGTCGTCGGACATGTCGGCGGCTGGCCATTCTAGTCCCGGGGTCGTGGGGACGACCCTATAGTCGTCGGACATGTCGGCGGCGGGCCAACTTTGTCCCGGGGTCGTGGAGACGACCCTATAGTCATCGGACATGTCGGCGATTGGCCATTATTGGCCCGGGGTCGTGGGGACGACCGTATATTCGTCGGACATGACGGTGGCGGGCCATTCTAGTCCCGGGATTGTGGGGACATGTCGGCGACTTGCCAAATGTGCCCGGGGTCGTGGGGACGACCCTATAGTGGTCGGACAAGTCGGCGGCTGGCCAACCTAGTCCGGGGGTCGTGGGGACGACTCTATAGTCGTCGGACATGTCGGCGGCGGGCCAACCTAGTCCCGGGGTTGTGGGAACGACCCTATAGTCATCGGATATGTCGGCGGCTGGCCTACTTTGGCCCGTCGTCGTGGGGACGACCCAATTGTCGTCGGACTAGACGGTGGCGGGCCAATCTAGTCCCGTGGTCGTGGGCACGACCCTATAGTCGTCGGACAAGTCGGCGGCGGGCCAACCTAGTCCGGGGTCATGGGGACGACCCTATAGTCGTCGGATATGTCGGCGGCTGTCCAACTTTGGTCCGTGGTCGTGGGGACGACTGTTTAGTCGTCGGACATTTCGGCGGCTGGCCAACCTAGACCCGGGGTCGTGGGGACGACCCTATTGTCGTCGGACATGTTGGCGGCTGGTCAACCTAGTCCCGGGGTCGTGGGGACGACCCTATAGTCGTCGGACAAGTCGGCGGAGGGCCAACCTAGTCCCGCGGTATGGGGACGACCCTATAGTCGTCGGACAAGTCGGCAGCTTGCAAACTTTGGTCCGGGGTCGTGGGGACGACCCTATAGTCGTCGGACATGATGGTGGCGGGCCAATCTAGTCCCAGGGTCGTGGGGACGACCCTATAGTCATCGGACATGTCGGCGGCTGGCCAACTTTGGCCCGGTGTCCTGGGGACGACTCTATAGTCGTCGGACATGTCGGCGGCGGGCCAATCTACTACCGGGGTCGTGGGGACGACACTATAGTCGTCGGACATGTCGGCGGCTGGCCAACTTTGGCCCGTGGTCGTGGGGACGACCCAATAGTCGTCGGACATGTCGGCGGCTGGCCAACTTTGGCCCGTAGTCGTGGGGACGATCCGATTGTCGCCGGACATGACGGTGGCGGGCCAATCTATTCCCAGTGTCTTGGGGACGACCCTATAGTCGTCGGACATGTCGGTGGCGGGTCAATCTAGTCCCGGGGTCATGGGAACGACCCTATAGTCGTCGGATATTTCGGCGGTGGCCAACTTTGGCCCGTGGTCGTGGGGACGACTCTATAGTCGTCGGACATGTCGGCGGCTGGCCAACCTAGACCCGGGGTCGTGGGGACGACTCTATAGTCGTCGGACATGTCGGTGGCGGGTCAATCTAGTCCAGGGGTCATGGGGACGACCCTATAGTCTTCGGACATGTCGGCGGCTGGCCAACTTTGGCCCGTGGTCGTGGGGACGACCCAATAGTCGTCGGACATGTCGGCGGCTGGCCAACTTTGGCCCGAAGTCGTGGGGACGATCCGATATTCGCCGGACATGACGGTGGCGGGCCAATCTATTCCCGGGGTCGTGGGGACGACCCTATAGTCGACGGACTTGTCGGCGGCTGGCCAACTTTGGCCCGGTGTCGTGGGGACGACTCTATAGTCGTCGGACATGTCAGTGGCGGGCCAATCTAGTCCCGGGGTCATGGGAACGACCCTATAGTCGTCGGATATTTCAGCGGCCGGCCAACTTTGGCCCGTGGTCGTGGGGACGACCCTATAGTCGTCGGACATGTCGGCGGCTGGCCAACTTTGGCCTGTGGTCGTGGGGACGACCCTATAGCCGTCGGACATGTCGGCGGCTGGCCAACTTTGGCCCGTGGTCGTGGGGACGAACCAATAGTCATCGGACATGTCGGCGGCTGGCCAACTTTGGCCCGTGGTCGTGGGGACGACCCAATAGTCGTCGGACATGTCGGCGGCTGGCCAACTTTGGCCCGTAGTCGTGGGGACGATCCGATATTCGCCGGACATGACGGTGCCGGGCCAATCAAGTCCCGGGGTCGTAGGTGCGACCCTATAGTCATCGGACATGTCGGCGATTGGCCATTATTGGCCCGGGGTCGTGGGGACGACCGTATAATCGTCGGACATGACGGTGGCGGGCCAATCTAGTCCCGGGGTCGTGGGGACGAGCCTATAGTCGTCGGACAACACGGCGGCTGGACATCTTTGGCCCGCGGTCGTGGGGACGACCCTATAGTCGTCGGACATGACGGTGGCGGGCAAATCTAGTCCCAGGGTCGTTGGGACGACCCTATAGTCTTCGGACATGTCGGCGGCTGGCCAACTTTGGCCCGTGGTCGTGGGGACGACCCAATAGTCGTCAGACATGTCGGCGGCTGGCCAACTTTGGCCCGTAGTCGTGGGGACGATCCGATATTCGCCGGACATGACGGTGGCGGGCCAATCTATTCCCGGGGTCGTGGGGACGACCCTATAGTCGACGGACATGTCGGCGGCTGGCCAACTTTGGCCCGGTGTCGTGGGGACGACTCTATAGTCGTCGGACATGTCGGTGGCGGGCCAATCTAGTCCCGGGGTCATGGGAACGACCCTATAGTCGTCGGATATTTCGGCGGCCGGCCAACTTTGGCCCGTGGTCGTGGGGACGACCCTATAGTCGTCGGACATGTCGGCGGCTGGCCAACTTTGGCCTGTGGTCGTGGGGACGACCCTATAGTCGTCGGACATGTCGGCGGCTGGCCAACTTTGGCCCGTGGTCGTGGGGACGAACCAATAGTCATCGGACATGTCGGCGGCTGGCCAACTTTGGCCCGTGGTCGTGGGGACGATCCGATAGTCGATGGATATGACGGTGCCGGGCCAATCAAGTCCCGGGGTCGTAGGTACGACCCTATAGTCATCGGACATGTCGGCGATTGGACATTATTGGCCCGGGGTCGTGGGGACGACCGTAAATTCGTCGGACATGACGGTGGCGGGCCAATCTAGTCCCGGGGTCGTGGGGACGACCCTATAGTCGTCGGACAACACGGCGGCTGGACATCTTTGGCCCGCGGTCGTGGGGACGACCCTATAGTCGTCGGACATGACGGTGGCGGGCCAACCTAGACCCGGGGTCGTGGGGACGACCCTATAGTCGTCGGACATGTCGGCGGCGGGCCAACTTTGGCCCGGGGTCGTGGAGACGACCCTATAGTCATCGGACATGTCGGTGGCGGGCCAATCTAGTCCCGGGGTCATGGGAACGACCCTATAGTCGTCGGATATTTCGGCGGCCGGCCAACTTTGGCCCGTGGTCGTGGGGACGACCCTATAGTCGTCGGACATGTCGGCGGCTGGCCAACTTTGGCCTGTGGTCGTGGGGACGACCCTATAGTCGTCGGACATGTCGGCGGCTGGCCAACTTTGGCCCGTGGTCGTGGGGACGAACCAATAGTCATCGGACATGTCGGCGGCTGGCCAACTTTGGCCCGTGGTCGTGGGGACGATCCGATAGTCGATGGATATGACGGTGCCGGGCCAATCAAGTCCCGGGGTCGTAGGTACGACCCTATAGTCATCGGACATGTCGGCGATTGGACATTATTGGCCCGGGGTCGTGGGGACGACTGTATATTCGTCGGACATGACGGTGGCGGGCCAATCTAGTCCCGGGGTCGTGGGGACGACCCTATAGTCGTCGGACAACACGGCGGCTGGACATCTTTGGCCCGCGGTCGTGGGGACGACCCTATAGTCGTCGGACATGACGGTGGCGGGCCAACCTAGACCCGGGGTCGTGGGGACGACCCTATAGTCGTCGGACATGTCGGCGGCGGGCCAACTTTGGCCCGGGGTCGTGGAGACGACCCTATAGTCATCGGACATGTCGGCGATTGGCCATTATTGGCCCGGGGTCGTGGGGACGACCGTATAGTCGTCGGACTTGACGGTGGTGGGCCAATCTAGTCCCGGGGTCCTGGGGACGACCCTACAGTCGTCGGACATTTCGGCGGCTTGCCAACTTGGGCCCGGGGTCGTGGGGACGACTCTATAGTCGTCGGACTTGACGGTGGCGGGCCAATCTAGTCCCGGGGCCGTGTGGACGACCCTACAGTCGTCGGACATTTCGGCGGCTTGCCAACTTTGGCCCGGGGTCGTGGGGACGACCCTATAATCGTCGGACATGTCGGCGGGTGGCCAACCTAGTCCCGAGGTCTTGGGGGCGACCCTATAGTCGTCGGACAAGACGGCGGCTGGACATCTTTGGCCCGGGGTCGTGGGGACGACCCTATAGTCGTCGGACATGTCGGCGGCTGGCCAACTTTGGCCCGTGGTCGTGGGGACGATCCAATAGTCGTCGGACATGTCGGTGGCTGGCCAACTTTGGCCCGGTGTCGTGGGGACGACTCTATAGTCGTCGGACATGTCGGCGGCTGGCCAACCTAGACCCGGGGTCGTGGGGACGACCCTATTGTCGTCGGAGATGACGGTGGCGGGCCAATCTAGTCCCGGGGTCGTGGGGACGATCCGATAGTCGTTGGACATGACGGTGGCGGGCCAATCTAGTCCCGGGGTCGTCGGGACGACCCTATAGTCGTCGGACATGTCGGCGGCTGGCCAATCTAGTCCCGGGGTCGTGGGGACGATCCTATAGTCTTCGGACATGTCGGCGGCTGGCCAACTTTGGCCCGTGGTCGTGGGGACGACCCAATAGTCGTCGGACATGTCGGCGGCAGGCCAACTTTGGCCCGTAGTCGTGGGGACGATCCGATATTCGCCGGACATGACGGTGGCGGGCCAATATATTCCCGGGGTCGTGGGGACGACCCTATAGTCGTCGAACAATTCGGCGGCGGGCCAAGCTTGTCCCGGGGTCGTGGGGACGACCCTATAATCGTCGGACATGACGGTGGCGGGCCAATCTAGTCCCGGGGTCGTGGGGACGACCCTATAGTCGTCGGACATGTCGGCGGCTGGCCAACTTTGGCCCGGTGTCGTGGGGACGACTCTATAGTCGTCGGACAAGTCGGCGGCTGGCCAACTTTGGCCCGGGGTCGTGGGGACGACTCTATAGTCGTCGGAAATGTCGGCGGCTGGCCAACCTGGACTCGGGGTCGTGGGGACGACCCTATAGTCGTCGGACAAGACGGCGGCTGGACATCTTTGGCCCGGGGTCGTGGGGACGACCCTATAGTCGTCGGACATGTTGGCGGCTTGCCAACTTTGGCCCGGGGTCGTGGGGACGACCCTATAGTCGTCGGACATGACGGTGGCGGGCCAATCTAGTCCCGGGGTCGTGGGGACGACCCTATAGTCGTCGGACATGTCGGCGGCTGGCCAACTTTGGCCCGGTGTCGTGGGGACGACTCTATAGTCGTCGGACATGTCGGCGGCTGGCCAACTTTGGCCCGGGGTCGTGGGGACGACTCTATAGTCGTCGGAAATGTCGGCGGCTGGCCAACCTGGACTCGGGGTCGTGGGGACGACCCTATAGTCGTCGGACAAGACGGCGGCTGGACATCTTTGGCCCGGGGTCGTGGGGACGACCCAATAGTCGTCGGACATGTCGGCGGCTGGCCAACTTTGGCGCGTGGTCGTGGGGACGATCCGATTGTCGTCGGACATGTCGGCGGCTGGCCAACTTTGGCCCGTGGTCGTGGGGACGACTCTATAGTCGTCGGAAATGTCGGCGGCGGGCCAACTTTGGCCCGTGGTTGTGGGGACGACCCTATAATCGTTGGACATGACGGTGGCGGGCCAATCTAGTCCCGGGGTCGTGGGGACGACCCTATAGTCGTCGGACAAGACGGCGGCTGGACATCATTGGCCCGGGGTCGTGGGTACGACCCTATAGTCGTCGGACAAGTCGGCGGCGGGCCAACCTTGTCCCGGGGTCGTGGGGACGACCCTATAGTCGTCGGACATGTCGGCGGCTGGCCAACTTTGGCCCGGTGTCGTGGGGACGACTCTATAGTCGTCGGAAATGTCGGCCACTGGCCAACCTGGTCCGGGGTCGTGGGGACGACCCTATAGTCGTCGGACATGACGGTGGCGGGCCAATCTAGTCCCGGGGTCGTGGGGACGACCCTATAGTCGTCGGACATGTCGGCGGCTGGCCAACTTTGGCCCGGTGTCGTGGGGACGACTCTATAGTCGTCGGACAAGTCGGCGGCTGGCCAACTTTGGCCCGGGGTCGTGGGGACGACTCTATAGTCGTCGGAAATGTCGGCGGCTGGCCAACCTGGACTCGGGGTCGTGGGGACGACCCTATAGTCGTCGGACATGACGGTGGCGGGCCAATCTAGTCTCGCGGTCGTGGGGACGACCCTATAATCGTCGGACATGACGGTGGCGGGCCAATCTAGTCCCGGGGTCGTGGGGACGACCCTATAGTCGTCGGACATGTCGGCGGCTGGTCAACTTTGGCCCGGGGTCGTGGGGACGACCCTATAGTCGTCGGACAACACGGCGGCTGGACATCATTGGCCCGGGGTCGTGTGGACGACCCTATAGTCGTCGGACATGTTGGCGGCTTGTCAGCCTAGTCCCGGGGTCGTGGGTACGACCCTATAGTCGTCGGACAAGTCGGCGGCGGGCCAACCTTGTCCCGGGGTCGTGGGGACGACCCTATAGTCGTCGGACATGTCGGCGGCTGGCCAACTTTGGCCCGGTGTCGTGGGGACGACTCTATAGTCGTCGGAAATGTCGGCCGCTGGCCAACCTGGTCCGGGGTCGTGGGGACGACCCTATTGTCGTCGGACATGACGGTGGCGGGCCAATCTAGTCTCGGGGTCGTGGGGACGACCCTATAGTCGTCGGACATGTCGGCGGCTGCCCAACTTTGGCCCGGGGTCGTGGGGACGACCCTATAGTCGTCGGACATGTCGGCGGCTGGCCAACTTTGGCCCGTGGTTGTGGGGACGACCCTATAATCGTTGGACATGACGGTGGCGGGCCAATCTAGTCCCGGGGTCGTGGGGACGACCCTATAGTCGTCGGACAAGACGGCGGCTGGACATCTTTGGCCCGGGGTCGTGGGGACGACCCTATAGTCGTCGGACATGTTGGCGGCTTGCCAACTTTGGCCCGGGGTCGTGGGGACGACCCTATAGTCGTCGGACATGACGGTGGCGGGCCAATCTAGTCCCGGGGTCGTGGGGACGACCCTATAGTCGTCGGACATGTCGGCGGCTGGCCAACTTTGGCCCGGTGTCGTGGGGACGACTCTATAGTCGTCGGACATGTCGGCGGCTGGCCAACTTTGGCCCGGGGTCGTGGGGACGACTCTATAGTCGTCGGAAATGTCGGCGGCTGGCCAACCTGGACTCGGGGTCGTGGGGACGACCCTATAGTCGTCGGACAAGACGGCGGCTGGACATCTTTGGCCCGGGGTCGTGGGGACGACCCTATAGTCGTCGGACATGTCGGCGGCTGGCCAACTTTGGCGCGTGGTCGTGGGGACGATCCGATTGTCGTCGGACATGTCGGCGGCTGGCCAACTTTGGCCCGTGGTCGTGGGGACGACTCTATAGTCGTCGGAAATGTCGGCGGCGGGCCAACTTTGGCCCGTGGTTGTGGGGACGACCCTATAATCGTTGGACATGACGGTGGCGGGCCAATCTAGTCCCGGGGTCGTGGGGACGACCCTATAGTCGTCGGACAAGACGGCGGCTGGACATCATTGGCCCGGGGTCGTGGGGACGACCCTATAGTCGTCGGACATGTTGGCGGTTTGTCAGCCTAGTCCCGGGGTCGTGGGTACGACCCTATAGTCGTCGGACAAGTCGGCGGCGGGCCAACCTTGTCCCGGGGTCGTGGGGACGACCCTATAGTCGTCGGACATGTCGGCGGCTGGCCAACTTTGGCCCGGTGTCGTGGGGACGACTCTATAGTCGTCGGAAATGTCGGCCACTGGCCAACCTGGTCCGGGGTCGTGGGGACGACCCTATAGTCGTCGGACATGACGGTGGCGGGCCAATCTAGTCCCGGGGTCGTGGGGACGACCCTGTAGTCGTCGGACATGTCGGCGGCTGGCCAACTTTGGCCCGGTGTCGTGGGGACGACTCTATAGTCGTCGGACAAGACGGCGGCTGGCCAACTTTGGCCCGGGGTCGTGGGGACGACTCTATAGTCGTCGGAAATGTCGGCGGCTGGCCAACCTGGACTCGGGGTCGTGGGGACGACCCTATAGTCGTCGGACATGACGGTGGCGGGCCAATCTAGTCTCGCGGTCGTGGGGACGACCCTATAATCGTCGGACATGACGGTGGCGGGCCAATCTAGTCCCGGGGTAGTGGGGACGACCCTATAGTCGTCGGACATGTCGGCGGCTGGTCAACTTTGGCCCGGGGTCGTGGGGACGACCCTATAGTCGTCGGACAACACGGCGGCTGGACATCATTGGCCCGGGGTCGTGTGGACGACCCTATAGTCGTCGGACATGTTGGCGGCTTGTCAGCCTAGTCCCGGGGTCGTGGGTACGACCCTATAGTCGTCGGACAAGTCAGCGGCGGGCCAACCTTGTCCCGGGGTCGTGGGGACGACCCTATAGTCGTCGGACATGTCGGCGGCTGGCCAACTTTGGCCCGGTGTCGTGGGGACGACTCTATAGTCGTCGGAAATGTCGGCCGCTGGCCAACCTGGTCCGGGGTCGTGGGGACGACCCTATTGTCGTCGGACATGACGGTGGCGGGCCAATCTAGTCTCGGGGTCGTGGGGACGACCCTATAGTCGTCGGACATGTCGGCGGCTGCCCAACTTTGGCCCGGGGTCGTGGGGACGACCCTATAGTCGTCGGACATGTCGGCGGCTGGCCAACTTTGGCCCGTGGTTGTGGGGACGACCCTATAATCGTTGGACATGACGGTGGCGGGCCAATCTAGTCCCGGGGTCGTGGGGACGACCCTATAGTCGTCGGACAAGACGGCGGCTGGACATCATTGGCCCGGGGTCGTGGGGACGACCCTATAGTCGTCGGACATGTTGGCGGTTTGTCAGCCTAGTCCCGGGGTCGTGGGTACGACCCTATAGTCGTCGGACAAGTCGGCGGCGGGCCAACCTTGTCCCGGGGTCGTGGGGACGACCCTATAGTCGTCGGACATGTCGGCGGCTGGCCAACTTTGGCCCGGGGTCGTGGGGACGACTCTATAGTCGTCGGAAATGTCGGCGGCTGGCCAACCTGGACTCGGGGTGGTGGGTACGACCCTATAGTCGTCGGACAAGTCGGCGGCGGGCCAACCTTGTCCCGGGGTCGTGGGGACGACCCTATTGTCGTCGGACATAACGGTGGCGGGCCAATCTAGTCTCGCGGTCGTGGGGACGACCCTATAATCGTCGGACATGACTGTGGCGGGCCAATCTAGTCCCGGGGTCGTGGGGACGACCCTATAGTCGTCGGACATGTCGGCGGCTGGTCAACTTTGGCCCGGGGTCGTGGGGACGACCCCATCGTCGTCGGACAAGACGGTGGCGGGCCAATCTAGTCCCGGGGTCGTGGGGACGACCCTATAGTCGTCGGACATGTCGGCGGGTGGCCAACTTTGGCCCGTGGTCGTGGGGACGACCCTATTGTCGTCGGACATGACGGTGGCGGGCCAATCTAGTCTCGGGGTCGTGCGGACGACCCTATAGTCGTCGGACATGTCGGCGGCTGGCCAACTTTGGCCCGGGGTCGTGGGGGCGACCCTATAGTCGTCGGACATGTTGGCGGCTTGTCAGCCTAGTCCCGGGGTCGTGGGTACGACCCTACAGTCGTCGGACATTTCGGCGGCTTGCCAACTTTGGCCCGGGGTCGTGGGGACGACCCTATAGTCGTCGGACTTGACGGTGGCGGGCCAATCTAGTCCCGAGGTCCTGGGGACGACCCTATAGTCGTCGGACAAGTCGGCGGCTGGCCAACCTAGACCCGGGGTCGTGGGGACGACCCTATTGTCGTCGGACATGACGGTGGCGGGCCAATCTAGTCCCGGGGTCGTGGGGACGACCCTATAGTCGTCGAACAATTCGGCGGCGGGCCAAGCTTGTCCCGGGGTCGTGGGGACGACCCCATAATCGTCGGACATGACGGTGGCGGGCCAATCTAGTCCCGGGGTCGTGGGGACGACCCTATAGTCGTCGGACATGTCGGCGGCTGGCCAACTTTGGCCCGGTGTCGTGGGGACGACTCTATAGTCGTCGGACAAGTCGGCGGCTGGCCAACTTTGGCCCGGGGTCGTGGGGACGACTCTATAGTCGTCGGAAATGTCGGCGGCTGGCCAACTTTGGCGCGTGGTCGTGGGGACGATCCGATTGTCGTCGGACATGTCGGCGGCTGGCCAACTTTGGCCCGTGGTCGTGGGGACGATCCAATAGTCGTCGGACATGTCGGCGGCTGGCCAACTTTGGCGCGTGGGCGTGGGGACGATCCGATTGTCGTCGGACATGTCGGCGGCTGGCCAACCTAGACCCGGGGTCGTGGGGACGACCCTATTGTCGTCGGACATGACGGTGGCGGGCCAATCTAGTCTCGGGGTCGTGGGGACGACCCTATAGTCGTCGGACATGTCGGCGGCTGGCCAACCTAGACCCGGGGTCGTGGGGACGACCCTATAGTCGTCGGACATTTCGGCGGCTTGCCAACTTTGGCCCGGGGTCGAGGGGACGACTCTATAGTCGTCGGACAAGCCGGCGGCGGGCCAAGCTTGTCCCGGGGTCGTGGGGACGACCCTATAATCGTCGGACATGACGGTGGCGGGCCAATCTAGTCCCGGGGTCGTGGGGACGACCCTATAATCGTCGGACATGACGGTGGCGGGCCAATCTAGTCCCGGGGTCGTGGGGACGACCCTATAGTCGTCGGACATGTCGGCGGCTGGCCAACTTTGGCCCGGTGTCGTGGGGACGACTCTATAGTCGTCGGACATGTCGGCGGCTGGCCAACTTTGGCCCGGGGTCGTGGGGACGACTCTATAGTCGTCGGAAATGTCGGCGGCTGGCCAACCTGGACTCGGGGTCGTGGGGACGACCCTATAGTCGTCGGACATGTTGGCGGCTTGCCAACTTTGGCCCGGGGTCGTGGGGACGACCCTATAGTCGTCGGACATGACGGTGGCGGGCCAATCTAGTCCCGGGGTCGTGGGGACGACCCTATAGTCGTCGGACATGTCGGCGGCTGGCCAACTTTGGCCCGGTGTCGTGGGGACGACTCTATAGTCGTCGGACATGTCGGCGGCTGGCCAACTTTGGCCCGGGGTCGTGGGGACGACTCTATAGTCGTCGGAAATGTCGGCGGCTGGCCAACCTGGACTCGGGGTCGTGGGGACGACCCTATAGTCGTCGGACAAGACGGCGGCTGGACATCTTTGGCCCGGGGTCGTGGGGACGACCCTATAGTCGTCGGACATGTCGGCGGCTGGCCAACTTTGGCGCGTGGTCGTGGGGACGATCCGATTGTCGTCGGACATGTCGGCGGCTGGCCAACTTTGGCCCGTGGTCGTGGGGACGACTCTATAGTCGTCGGAAATGTCGGCGGCGGGCCAACTTTGGCCCGTGGTTGTGGGGACGACCCTATAATCGTTGGACATGACGGTGGCGGGCCAATCTAGTCCCGGGGTCGTGGGGACGACCCTATAGTCGTCGGACAAGACGGCGGCTGGACATCATTGGCCCGGGGTCGTGGGGACGACCCTATAGTCGTCGGACATGTTGGCGGTTTGTCAGCCTAGTCCCGGGGTCGTGGGTACGACCCTATAGTCGTCGGACAAGTCGGCGGCGGGCCAACCTTGTCCCGGGGTCGTGGGGACGACCCTATAGTCGTCGGACATGTCGGCGGCTGGCCAACTTTGGCCCGGTGTCGTGGGGACGACTCTATAGTCGTCGGAAATGTCGGCCACTGGCCAACCTGGTCCGGGGTCGTGGGGACGACCCTATAGTCGTCGGACATGACGGTGGCGGGCCAATCTAGTCCCGGGGTCGTGGGGACGACCCTATAGTCGTCGGACATGTCGGCGGCTGGCCAACTTTGGCCCGGTGTCGTGGGGACGACTCTATAGTCGTCGGACAAGACGGCGGCTGGCCAACTTTGGCCCGGGGTCGTGGGGACGACTCTATAGTCGTCGGAAATGTCGGCGGCTGGCCAACCTGGACTCGGGGTCGTGGGGACGACCCTATAGTCGTCGGACATGACGGTGGCGGGCCAATCTAGTCTCGCGGTCGTGGGGACGACCCTATAATCGTCGGACATGACGGTGGCGGGCCAATCTAGTCCCGGGGTAGTGGGGACGACCCTATAGTCGTCGGACATGTCGGCGGCTGGTCAACTTTGGCCCGGGGTCGTGGGGACGACCCTATAGTCGTCGGACAACACGGCGGCTGGACATCATTGGCCCGGGGTCGTGTGGACGACCCTATAGTCGTCGGACATGTTGGCGGCTTGTCAGCCTAGTCCCGGGGTCGTGGGTACGACCCTATAGTCGTCGGACAAGTCAGCGGCGGGCCAACCTTGTCCCGGGGTCGTGGGGACGACCCTATAGTCGTCGGACATGTCGGCGGCTGGCCAACTTTGGCCCGGTGTCGTGGGGACGACTCTATAGTCGTCGGAAATGTCGGCCGCTGGCCAACCTGGTCCGGGGTCGTGGGGACGACCCTATTGTCGTCGGACATGACGGTGGCGGGCCAATCTAGTCTCGGGGTCGTGGGGACGACCCTATAGTCGTCGGACATGTCGGCGGCTGCCCAACTTTGGCCCGGGGTCGTGGGGACGACCCTATAGTCGTCGGACATGTTGGCGGTTTGTCAGCCTAGTCCCGGGGTCGTGGGTACGACCCTATAGTCGTCGGACAAGTCGGCGGCGGGCCAACCTTGTCCCGGGGTCGTGGGGACGACCCTATAGTCGTCGGACATGTCGGCGGCTGGCCAACTTTGGCCCGGGGTCGTGGGGACGACTCTATAGTCGTCGGAAATGTCGGCGGCTGGCCAACCTGGACTCGGGGTGGTGGGTACGACCCTATAGTCGTCGGACAAGTCGGCGGCGGGCCAACCTTGTCCCGGGGTCGTGGGGACGACCCTATTGTCGTCGGACATAACGGTGGCGGGCCAATCTAGTCTCGCGGTCGTGGGGACGACCCTATAATCGTCGGACATGACTGTGGCGGGCCAATCTAGTCCCGGGGTCGTGGGGACGACCCTATAGTCGTCGGACATGTCGGCGGCTGGCCAACCTGGACTCGGGGTCGTGGGGACGACCCTATAGTCGTCGGACGAGACGGCGGCTGGACATCTTTGGCCCGGGGTCGTGGGGACGACCCTATAGTCGTCGGACATGTTGGCGGCTTGCCAACTTTGGCCCGGGGTCGTGGGGACGACCCTATAGTCGTCGGACATGACGGTGGCGGGCCAATCTAGTCCCGGGGTCGTGGGGACGACCCTATAGTCGTCGGACATGTCGGCGGCTGGCCAACTTTGGCCCGGTGTCGTGGGGACGACTCTATAGTCGTCGGACATGTCGGCGGCTGGCCAACTTTGGCCCGGGGTCGTGGGGACGACTCTATAGTCGTCGGAAATGTCGGCGGCTGGCCAACCTGGACTCGGGGTCGTGGGGACGACCCTATAGTCGTCGGACAAGACGGCGGCTGGACATCTTTGGCCCGGGGTCGTGGGGACGACCCTATAGTCGTCGGACAAGTCGGCGGCGAGCCCACCTAGTCGGGGGGTCGTGGGGACGACCCTATAGTCGTCGGACAAGTCGGCGGCCGGCCAACCTAGTCCCGGGGTCGTGGGGACGACCCTATAGTCGTCGGACCTGACGGTGGCGGGCCAGTCTAGTCCCGGGTCGTGGGGACGACCCTATAGTCGTCGGACATGTCGGCGGCTGGCCAACTTTGGCCCGTGGTCGTGGGGACGACCCTATAGTCGTCAGACATGACGGCGGCGAGCCAACCTAGTCCCGGGGTCGTGGGGACGACCCTATAGTCGTCGGACAAGTCGGCGGCGAGCCCACCTAGTCGGGGGGTCGTGGGGACGACCCTATAGTCGTCGGACAAGTCGGCGGCCGGCCAACCTAGTCCGGGGGCCGTGGGGACGACCCTATAGTCGTCGGACATGACGGTGGCGGGCCAGTCTAGTCCCGGGTCGTGGGGACGACCCTATAGTCGTCGGACATGTCGGTGGCGGGCCAGTCTAGTCCCGGGTCGTGGGGACGACCCTATAGTCGTCGGACATGTCGGCGGCTGGCCAACTTTGGCCCGTGGTCGTGGGGAGGACCCTATACTCGTCGGACAAGTCGGCGGCGTACCAACCTAGTCCGGGGGTCGTGGGGACGACCCTATAGTCGTCGGACATGACGGTGGCGGGCCAGTCTAGTCCCGGGTCATGGGGACGACCCTATAGTCGTCGGACAAGTCGGCGGCTGGCCAACTTTGGCCCGTGGTCGTGGGGACGACCCTATAGTCGTCGGAAATGACGGTGGCGGGCCAATCTAGTCCCGCGGTCGTGGGGACGACCCTACAGTCGTCGGACAAGTCGGCGGCGAGCCAATCTAGTCCCGCGGTCGTGGGGACGACCCTATAGTCGTCGGACAAGTCAGCGGCTAGCCAACATTGGCCCGTGGTCGTGGGGACGACCGTATAGTCGTCGGACATGACGGTGGCGAGCCAATCTAGTCCCGGGTCATGGGGACGACCCTATAGTCGTCGGACAAGTCGGCGGCTGGCCAACTTTGGCCCGTGGTCGTGGGGACGACCCTATAGTCGTCGGACAAGTCGGCGGCTGGCCAACTTTGGCCCGTGGTCGTGGGGACGACCCTATAGTCGTCGGAAATGACGGTGGCGGGCCAATCTAGTCCCGGGGTCGTGGGGACGACCCTACAGTCGTCGGACATGTCGGCGGCTGGCCAACTTTGGCCCGCGGTCGTGGGGAGGACCCTATACTCGTCGGACAAGTCGGCGGCGTACCAACCTAGTCCGGGGGTCGTGGGGACGACCCTATAGTCGTCGGACATGCCGGTGGCGGGCCAATCTAGTCCCGGGTCATGGGGACGACCCTATAGTCGTCGGACAAGTCGGCGGCTGGCCAACTTTGGCCCGTGGTCGTGGGGACGACCCTATAGTCGTCGGATATGACGGTGGCGGGCCAATCTAGTCCCGGGGTCGTGGGGACGACCCTACAGTCGTCGGACAATTCGGCGGCGAGCCAATCTAGTCCCGCGGTCGTGGGGACGACCCTATAGTCGTCGGACAAGTCAGCGGCTGGCCAACATTGGCCCGTGGTCGTGGGGACGACCATATAGTCGTCGGACATGACGGTGGCGGGCCACTCTAGTCCCGGGTCATGGGGACGACCCTATAGTCGTCGGACAAGTCGGCGGCTGGCCAACTTTGGCCCGGGGTCGTGGGGACGACCCTATAGTCGTCGGATATGTCGGCGGCAGGCCAACTTTGGCCCGCGGTCGTGGGGACGACCCTATAGTCGTCGGACAAGTCGGCGGCGTACCAACCTAGTCCGGGGGTCGTGGGGACGACCCTATAGTCGTCGGACATGACGGTGGCGGGCCACTCTAGTCCCGGGTCATGGGGACGACCCTATAGTCGTCGGACATGTCGGCGGCTGGCCAACTTTGGCCCGTGGTCGTGGGGACGACCCTATAGTCGTCGGAAATGACGGTGGCGGGCCAATCTAGTGCCGGGGTCGTGGGGACGACCCTATAGTCGTCGGACATGTCGGCGGCTGGCCAACTATGGCCCGGGGTCGTGGGGACGACCCTATAGTCGTCGGATATGTCGTCGGCAGGCCAACTTTGGCCCGGGTCGTGGGGACGACCCTATAGTCGTCGGACATGTCGGCGGCTGGCCAACTTTGGCCCGCGGTCGTGGGGAGGACCCTATACTCGTCGGACAAGTCGGCGGCGTACCAACCTAGTCCGGGGGTCGTGGGGACGACCCTATAGTCGTCGGACATTTCGGCGGCTTGCCAACTTTGGCCCGGGGTCGAGGGGACGACTCTATAGTCGTCGGACAAGCCGGCGGCGGGCCAAGCTTGTCCCGGGGTCGTGGGGACGACCCTATAATCGTCGGACATGACGGTGGCGGGCCAATCTAGTCCCGGGGTCGTGGGGACGACCCTATAATCGTCGGACATGACGGTGGCGGGCCAATCTAGTCCCGGGGTCGTGGGGACGACCCTATAGTCGTCGGACATGTCGGCGGCTGGCCAACTTTGGCCCGGTGTCGTGGGGACGACTCTATAGTCGTCGGACATGTCGGCGGCTGGCCAACTTTGGCCCGGGGTCGTGGGGACGACTCTATAGTCGTCGGAAATGTCGGCGGCTGGCCAACCTGGACTCGGGGTCGTGGGGACGACCCTATAGTCGTCGGACAAGACGGCGGCTGGACATCTTTGGCCCGGGGTCGTGGGGACGACCCTATAGTCGTCGGACAAGTCGGCGGCTGGCCAACCTAGACCCGGGGTCGTGGGGACGACCCTATTGTCGTCGGACATGACGGTGGCGGGCCAATCTAGTCCCGGGGTCGTGGGGACGACCCTATAGTCGTCGAACAATTCGGCGGCGGGCCAAGCTTGTCCCGGGGTCGTGGGGACGACCCTATAATCGTCGGACATGACGGTGGCGGGCCAATCTAGTCCCGGGGTCGTGGGGACGACCCTATAGTCGTCGGACATGTCGGCGGCTGGCCAACTTTGGCCCGGTGTCGTGGGGACGACTCTATAGTCGTCGGACATGTCGGCGGCTGGCCAACTTTGGCCCGGGGTCGTGGGGACGACTCTATAGTCGTCGGAAATGTCGGCGGCTGGCCAACCTGGACTCGGGGTCGTGGGGACGACCCTATAGTCGTCGGACGAGACGGCGGCTGGACATCTTTGGCCCGGGGTCGTGGGGACGACCCTATAGTCGTCGGACATGTTGGCGGCTTGCCAACTTTGGCCCGGGGTCGTGGGGACGACCCTATAGTCGTCGGACATGACGGTGGCGGGCCAATCTAGTCCCGGGGTCGTGGGGACGACCCTATAGTCGTCGGACATGTCGGCGGCTGGCCAACTTTGGCCCGGTGTCGTGGGGACGACTCTATAGTCGTCGGACATGTCGGCGGCTGGCCAACTTTGGCCCGGGGTCGTGGGGACGACTCTATAGTCGTCGGAAATGTCGGCGGCTGGCCAACCTGGACTCGGGGTCGTGGGGACGACCCTATAGTCGTCGGACAAGACGGCGGCTGGACATCTTTGGCCCGGGGTCGTGGGGACGACCCTATAGTCGTCGGACAAGTCGGCGGCGAGCCCACCTAGTCGGGGGGTCGTGGGGACGACCCTATAGTCGTCGGACAAGTCGGCGGCCGGCCAACCTAGTCCCGGGGTCGTGGGGACGACCCTATAGTCGTCGGACCTGACGGTGGCGGGCCAGTCTAGTCCCGGGTCGTGGGGACGACCCTATAGTCGTCGGACATGTCGGCGGCTGGCCAACTTTGGCCCGTGGTCGTGGGGACGACCCTATAGTCGTCAGACATGACGGCGGCGAGCCAACCTAGTCCCGGGGTCGTGGGGACGACCCTATAGTCGTCGGACAAGTCGGCGGCGAGCCCACCTAGTCGGGGGGTCGTGGGGACGACCCTATAGTCGTCGGACAAGTCGGCGGCCGGCCAACCTAGTCCGGGGGCCGTGGGGACGACCCTATAGTCGTCGGACATGACGGTGGCGGGCCAGTCTAGTCCCGGGTCGTGGGGACGACCCTATAGTCGTCGGACATGTCGGTGGCGGGCCAGTCTAGTCCCGGGTCGTGGGGACGACCCTATAGTCGTCGGACATGTCGGCGGCTGGCCAACTTTGGCCCGTGGTCGTGGGGAGGACCCTATACTCGTCGGACAAGTCGGCGGCGTACCAACCTAGTCCGGGGGTCGTGGGGACGACCCTATAGTCGTCGGACATGACGGTGGCGGGCCAGTCTAGTCCCGGGTCATGGGGACGACCCTATAGTCGTCGGACAAGTCGGCGGCTGGCCAACTTTGGCCCGTGGTCGTGGGGACGACCCTATAGTCGTCGGAAATGACGGTGGCGGGCCAATCTAGTCCCGCGGTCGTGGGGACGACCCTACAGTCGTCGGACAAGTCGGCGGCGAGCCAATCTAGTCCCGCGGTCGTGGGGACGACCCTATAGTCGTCGGACAAGTCAGCGGCTAGCCAACATTGGCCCGTGGTCGTGGGGACGACCGTATAGTCGTCGGACATGACGGTGGCGAGCCAATCTAGTCCCGGGTCATGGGGACGACCCTATAGTCGTCGGACAAGTCGGCGGCTGGCCAACTTTGGCCCGTGGTCGTGGGGACGACCCTATAGTCGTCGGACAAGTCGGCGGCTGGCCAACTTTGGCCCGTGGTCGTGGGGACGACCCTATAGTCGTCGGAAATGACGGTGGCGGGCCAATCTAGTCCCGGGGTCGTGGGGACGACCCTACAGTCGTCGGACATGTCGGCGGCTGGCCAACTTTGGCCCGCGGTCGTGGGGAGGACCCTATACTCGTCGGACAAGTCGGCGGCGTACCAACCTAGTCCGGGGGTCGTGGGGACGACCCTATAGTCGTCGGACATGCCGGTGGCGGGCCAATCTAGTCCCGGGTCATGGGGACGACCCTATAGTCGTCGGACAAGTCGGCGGCTGGCCAACTTTGGCCCGTGGTCGTGGGGACGACCCTATAGTCGTCGGATATGACGGTGGCGGGCCAATCTAGTCCCGGGGTCGTGGGGACGACCCTACAGTCGTCGGACAATTCGGCGGCGAGCCAATCTAGTCCCGCGGTCGTGGGGACGACCCTATAGTCGTCGGACAAGTCAGCGGCTGGCCAACATTGGCCCGTGGTCGTGGGGACGACCATATAGTCGTCGGACATGACGGTGGCGGGCCACTCTAGTCCCGGGTCATGGGGACGACCCTATAGTCGTCGGACAAGTCGGCGGCTGGCCAACTTTGGCCCGGGGTCGTGGGGACGACCCTATAGTCGTCGGATATGTCGGCGGCAGGCCAACTTTGGCCCGCGGTCGTGGGGACGACCCTATAGTCGTCGGACAAGTCGGCGGCGTACCAACCTAGTCCGGGGGTCGTGGGGACGACCCTATAGTCGTCGGACATGACGGTGGCGGGCCACTCTAGTCCCGGGTCATGGGGACGACCCTATAGTCGTCGGACATGTCGGCGGCTGGCCAACTTTGGCCCGTGGTCGTGGGGACGACCCTATAGTCGTCGGAAATGACGGTGGCGGGCCAATCTAGTGCCGGGGTCGTGGGGACGACCCTATAGTCGTCGGACATGTCGGCGGCTGGCCAACTATGGCCCGGGGTCGTGGGGACGACCCTATAGTCGTCGGATATGTCGTCGGCAGGCCAACTTTGGCCCGCGGTCGTGGGGACGACCCTATAGTCGTCGGACAAGTCGGCGGCGGGCCAACCTAGTCCCGGGGTCGTGGGGACGACCCTATAATCGTCGGACAAGCCGGCGGCTGGCCAACTTTGGCCCGTGGTCGTGGGGACGACCCTATAGTCGTCAGACATGACGGTGGCGAGCCAACCTAGTCCCGGGGTCGTGGAGACGACCCTATAGTCGTCGGACAAGTCGGCGGCGAGCCCACCTAGTCGGGGGGTCGTGGGGACGACCCTATAGTCGTCGGACAAGTCGGTGGCGGGCCAGTCTAGTCCCGGGTCGTGGGGACGACCCTATAGTCGTCGGACTTGACGGTGGCGGGCCAATCTAGTCCCGGGGTCGTGGGGACGACCCTATAGTCGTCGGACTTGACGGTGGCGGGCCAGTCTACTCCAGGGTCGTGGGCACGACCCTATAGTCGTCGGAAATGACGCCGGCTGGCCAACTTTGGCCCGTGGTCGTGGGGACGACCCTATAGTCGTCAGACATGACGGTGGCGAGCCAACCTAGTCCCGGGGTCGTGGGGACGACCCTATAATCGTCGGACAAGTCGGCGGCGAGCCCACATAGTCGGGGGGTCGTGGGGACGACCCTATAGTCGTCGGACAAGTCGGCGGCCGGCCAACCTAGTCCGGGGGTCGTGGGGACGACCCTATAGTCGTCGGACATGACGGTGGCGGGCCAGTCTAGTCCCGGGTCGTGGGGACGACCCTATAGTCGTCGGACAAGTCAGCGGCTGGCCAACATTGGCCCGTGGTCGTGGGGACGACCGTATAGTCGTCGGACAAGTCGGCGGCGGGCCAAGCTTGTCCGGGGGTCGTGGGGACGACCCTATAATCGTCGGACATGACGGTGGCGGGCCAATCTAGTCCCGGGGTCGTGGGGACGACCCTATAATCGTTGGACATGACGGTGGCGGGCCAATCTAGTCCCGGGGTCGTAGGGACGACCCTATAGTTGTCGGACATGTTGGCGATTGGCCAACATTGGCCCGGGGTCGTCGGGACGCCCCTATAGTCGTCGGACATGTCGGCGGCTGGCCAACCTAGTCCCGGGGTCGTGGGGACGACCCTATAGTCGTCGGACATTTCGGCGGCTTGCCAACTTTGGCCCGGGGTCGAGGGGACGACTCTATAGTCGTCGGACAAGCCGGCGGCGGGCCAAGCTTGTCCCGGGGTCGTGGGGACGACCCTATAATCGTCGGACATGACGGTGGCGGGCCAATCTAGTCCCGGGGTCGTGGGGACGACCCTATAATCGTTGGACATGACGGTGGCGGACCAATCTAGTCCCGGGGTCGTAGGGAGGACCCTATAGTTGTCGGACATGTTGGCGATTGGCCAACATTGGCCCGGGGTCGTCGGGACGTCCCTATAGTCGTCGGACATGTCGGCGGCTGGCCAACCTAGTCCCGGGGTCGTGGGGACGACCCTATAGTCGTCGGACATTTCGGCGGCTTGCCAACTTTGGCCCGGGGTCGTGGGGACGACTCTATAGTCGTCGGAAATGTTGGCCGCTGGCCAACCTGGACTCGGGGTCGTGGGGACGACCCTATAGTCGTCGGACAAGACGGCGGCTGGACATCTTTGGCCCGGGGACGGGGGACGACCCTATTGTCGTCGGACATGACGGTGGCGGGCCAATCTAGTCCCGGGGTCGTGGGGACGACCCTATAGTCGTCGAACAATTCGGCGGCGGGCCAAGCTTGTCCCGGGGTCGTGGGGACGACCCTATAATCGTCGGACATGACGGTGGCGGGCCAATCTAGTCCCGGGGTCGTGGGGACGACCCTATAGTCGTCGGACATGTCGGCGGCTGGCCAACTTTGGCCCGGTGTCGTGGGGACGACTCTATAGTCGTCGGACATGTCGGCGGCTGGCCAACTTTGGCCCGGGGTCGTGGGGACGACTCTATAGTCGTCGGAAATGTCGGCGGCTGGCCAACCTGGACTCGGGGTCGTGGGGACGACCCTATAGTCGTCGGACAAGACGGCGGCTGGACATCTTTGGCCCGGGGTCGTGGGGACGACCCTATAGTCGTCGGACAAGTCGGCGGCTGGCCAACCTAGACCCGGGGTCGTGGGGACGACCCTATTGTCGTCGGACATGACGGTGGCGGGCCAATCTAGTCCCGGGGTCGTGGGGACGACCCTATAGTCGTCGAACAATTCGGCGGCGGGCCAAGCTTGTCCCGGGGTCGTGGGGACGACCCTATAATCGTCGGACATGACGGTGGCGGGCCAATCTAGTCCCGGGGTCGTGGGGACGACCCTATAGTCGTCGGACATGTCGGCGGCTGGCCAACTTTGGCCCGGTGTCGTGGGGAGGACCCTATAGTTGTCGGACATGTTGGCGATTGGCCAACATTGGCCCGGGGTCGTCGGGACGCCCCTATAGTCGTCGGACATGTCGGCGGCTGGCCAACCTAGTCCCGGGGTCGTGGGGACGACCCTATAGTCGTCGGACATTTCGGCGGCTTGCCAACTTTGGCCCGGGGTCGTGGGGACGACCCTATAGTCGTCGGACATGTTGGCGGCTTGCCAACTTTGGCCCGGGGTCGTGGGGACGACCCTATAGTCGTCGGACATGACGGTGGCGGGCCAATCTAGTCCCGGGGTCGTGGGGACGACCCTATAGTCGTCGGACATGTCGGCGGCTGGCCAACTTTGGCCCGGTGTCGTGGGGACGACTCTATAGTCGTCGGACATGTCGGCGGCTGGCCAACTTTGGCCCGGGGTCGTGGGGACGACTCTATAGTCGTCGGAAATGTCGGCGGCTGGCCAACCTGGACTCGGGGTCGTGGGGACGACCCTATAGTCGTCGGACAAGACGGCGGCTGGACATCTTTGGCCCGGGGTCGTGGGGACGACCCTATAGTCGTCGGACATGTTGGCGGCTTGCCAACTTTGGCCCGGGGTCGTGGGGACGACCCTATAGTCGTCGGACATGACGGTGGCGGGCTAATCTAGTCCCTGGGTCGTAGGGACGACCCGATAGTCGTTGGACATGTCGGCGATTGGCCAACATTGGCCCGGGGTCGTGGGGACGACCCTATAGTCGTCGGACATGTCGGCGGCTGGCCAACTTTGGCGCGTGGTCGTGGGGACGATCCGATTGTCGTCGGACATGTCGGCGGCTGGCCAACTTTGGCCCGTGGTCGTGGGGACGATCCAATAGTCGTCGGACATGTCGGCGGCTGGCCAACTTTGGCGCGTGGGCGTGGGGACGATCCGATTGTCGTCGGACATGTCGGCGGCTGGCCAACCTAGACCCGGGGTCGTGGGGACGACCCTATTGTCGTCGGACATGGCGGTGGCGGGCCAATCTAGTCCCGTGGACGTGGGGACGACCCTATAGTCTTCGGACATGACGGTAGCGGGCCAATCTAGACCCGAGGTCCTGGGGACGACCCTATAGTAGTCGGACATGTCGGCGGCTGTCCAACTTTGGCGCGGTGTCGTGGGGACGACTCTATAGTCGTCGGACATGTCGGCGGCTGGCCAACCTAGACCCGGGATCGTGGGGACGACCCTATAGTCGTCGGACATTTCGGCGGCTTGCCAACTTTGGCCCGGGGTCGAGGGGACGACTCTATAGTCGTCGGACAAGCCGGCGGCGGGCCAAGCTTGTCCCGGGGTCGTGGGGACGACCCTATAATCGTCGGACATGACGGTGGCGGGCCAATCCAGTCCCGGGGTCGAGGGGACGACCCTATAATCGTTGGACATGACGGTGGCGGGCCAATCTAGTCCCGGGGTCGTGGGGACGACCGTATAGTCGTCGGACAAGTCGGCGGCGGGCCAAGCTTGTCCCGGGGTCGTGGGGACGACCCTATAATCGTCGGACATGACGGTGGCGGGCCAATCTAGTCCCGGGGTCGTGGGGACGACCCTATAATCGTTGGACATGACGGTGGTGGGCCAATCTAGTCCCGGGGTCGTAGGGACGACCCTATAGTTGTCGGACATGTTGGCGATTGGCCAACATTGGCCCGGGGTCGTCGGGACGCCCCTATAGTCGTCGGACATGTCGGCGGCTGGCCAACCTAGTCCCGGGGTCGTGGGGACGACCCTATAGTCGTCGGACATTTCGGCGGCTTGCCAACTTTGGCCCGGGGTCGAGGGGACGACTCTATAGTCGTCGGACAAGCCGGCGGCGGGCCAAGCTTGTCCCGGGGTCGTGGGGACGACCCTATAATCGTCGGACATGACGGTGGCGGGCCAATCTAGTCCCGGGGTCGTGGGGACGACCCTATAATCGTTGGACATGACGGTGGCGGGCCAATCTAGTCCCGGGGTCGTAGGGAGGACCCTATAGTTGTCGGACATGTTGGCGATTGGCCAACATTGGCCCGGGGTCGTCGGGACGCCCCTATAGTCGTCGGACATGTCGGCGGCTGGCCAACCTAGTCCCGGGGTCGTGGGGACGACCCTATAGTCGTCGGACATGACGGTGGCGGGCCAATCTAGTCCCGGGGTCGTGGGGACGACCCTATAGTCGTCGGACATGTCGGCGGCTGGCCAACTTTGGCCCGGTGTCGTGGGGACGACTCTATAGTCGTCGGACATGTCGGCGGCTGGCCAACTTTGGCCCGGGGTCGTGGGGACGACTCTATAGTCGTCGGAAATGTCGGCGGCTGGCCAACCTGGACTCGGGGTCGTGGGGACGACCCTATAGTCGTCGGACGAGACGGCGGCTGGACATCTTTGGCCCGGGGTCGTGGGGACGACCCTATAGTCGTCGGACATGTTGGCGGCTTGCCAACTTTGGCCCGGGGTCGTGGGGACGACCCTATAGTCGTCGGACATGACGGTGGCGGGCCAATCTAGTCCCGGGGTCGTGGGGACGACCCTATAGTCGTCGGACATGTCGGCGGCTGGCCAACTTTGGCCCGGTGTCGTGGGGACGACTCTATAGTCGTCGGACATGTCGGCGGCTGGCCAACTTTGGCCCGGGGTCGTGGGGACGACTCTATAGTCGTCGGAAATGTCGGCGGCTGGCCAACCTGGACTCGGGGTCGTGGGGACGACCCTATAGTCGTCGGACAAGACGGCGGCTGGACATCTTTGGCCCGGGGTCGTGGGGACGACCCTATAGTCGTCGGACATGTTGGCGGCTTGCCAACTTTGGCCCGGGGTCGTGGGGACGACCCTATAGTCGTCGGACATGACGGTGGCGGGCCAATCTAGTCCCGGGGTCGTGGGGACGACCCTATAGTCGTCGGACATGTCGGCGGCTGGCCAACTTTGGCCCGGTGTCGTGGGGACGACTCTATAGTCGTCGGACATGTCGGCGGCTGGCCAACTTTGGCCCGGGGTCGTGGGGACGACTCTATAGTCGTCGGAAATGTCGGCGGCTGGCCAACCTGGACTCGGGGTCGTGGGGACGACCCTATAGTCGTCGGACAAGACGGCGGCTGGACATCTTTGGCCCGGGGTCGTGGGGACGACCCTATAGTCGTCGGACAAGTCGGCGGCGAGCCCACCTAGTCGGGGGGTCGTGGGGACGACCCTATAGTCGTCGGACAAGTCGGCGGCCGGCCAACCTAGTCCGGGGGTCGTGGGGACGACCCTATAGTCGTCGGACAAGTCGGCGGCCGGCCAACCTAGTCCGGGGGCCGTGGGGACGACCCTATAGTCGTCGGACATGACGGTGGCGGGCCAGTCTAGTCCCGGGTCGTGGGGACGACCCTATAGTCGTCGGACATGTCGGCGGCGGGCCAGTCTAGTCCCGGGTCGTGGGGACGACCCTATAGTCGTCGGACATGTCGGCGGCTGGCCAACTTTGGCCCGTGGTCGTGGGGACGACCCTATAGTCGTCAGACATGACGGTGGCGAGCCAACCTAGTCCCGGGGTCGTGGGGACGACCCTATAGTCGTCGGACAAGTCGGCGGCGAGCCCACCTAGTCGGGGGGTCGTGGGGACGACCCTATAGTCGTCGGACAAGTCGGCGGCCGGCCAACCTAGTCCGGGGGCCGTGGGGACGACCCTATAGTCGTCGGACATGACGGTGGCGGGCCAGTCTAGTCCCGGGTCGTGGGGACGACCCTATAGTCGTCGGACATGTCGGCGGCGGGCCAGTCTAGTCCCGGGTCGTGGGGACGACCCTATAGTCGTCGGACATGTCGGCGGCTGGCCAACTTTGGCCCGGTGTCGTGGGGACGACTCTATAGTCGTCGGACATGTCGGCGGCTGGCCAACTTTGGCCCGGGGTCGTGGGGACGACTCTATAGTCGTCGGAAATGTCGGCGGCTGGCCAACCTGGACTCGGGGTCGTGGGGACGACCCTATAGTCGTCGGACGAGACGGCGGCTGGACATCTTTGGCCCGGGGTCGTGGGGACGACCCTATAGTCGTCGGACATGTTGGCGGCTTGCCAACTTTGGCCCGGGGTCGTGGGGACGACCCTATAGTCGTCGGACATGACGGTGGCGGGCCAATCTAGTCCCGGGGTCGTGGGGACGACCCTATAGTCGTCGGACATGTCGGCGGCTGGCCAACTTTGGCCCGGTGTCGTGGGGACGACTCTATAGTCGTCGGACATGTCGGCGGCTGGCCAACTTTGGCCCGGGGTCGTGGGGACGACTTTATAGTCGTCGGAAATGTCGGCGGCTGGCCAACCTGGACTCGGGGTCGTGGGGACGACCCTATAGTCGTCGGACAAGACGGCGGCTGGACATCTTTGGCCCGGGGTCGTGGGGACGACCCTATAGTCGTCGGACATGTTGGCGGCTTGCCAACTTTGGCCCGGGGTCGTGGGGACGACCCTATAGTCGTCGGACATGACGGTGGCGGGCCAATCTAGTCCCGGGGTCGTGGGGACGACCCTATAGTCGTCGGACATGTCGGCGGCTGGCCAACTTTGGCCCGGTGTCGTGGGGACGACTCTATAGTCGTCGGACATGTCGGCGGCTGGCCAACTTTGGCCCGGGGTCGTGGGGACGACTCTATAGTCGTCGGAAATGTCGGCGGCTGGCCAACCTGGACTCGGGGTCGTGGGGACGACCCTATAGTCGTCGGACAAGACGGCGGCTGGACATCTTTGGCCCGGGGTCGTGGGGACGACCCTATAGTCGTCGGACAAGTCGGCGGCGAGCCCACCTAGTCGGGGGGTCGTGGGGACGACCCTATAGTCGTCGGACAAGTCGGCGGCCGGCCAACCTAGTCCGGGGGTCGTGGGGACGACCCTATAGTCGTCGGACATGTTGGCGGCTTGCCAACTTTGGCCCGGGGTCGTGGGGACGACCCTATAGTCGTCGGACATGACGGTGGCGGGCCAATCTAGTCCCGGGGTCGTGGGGACGACCCTATAGTCGTCGGACATGTCGGCGGCTGGCCAACTTTGGCCCGGTGTCGTGGGGACGACCCTATAGTCGTCGGACATGACGGTGGCGGGCCAGTCTAGTCCCGGGTCGTGGGGACGACCCTATAGTCGTCGGACATGTCGGCGGCGGGCCAGTCTAGTCCCGGGTCGTGGGGACGACCCTATAGTCGTCGGACATGTCGGCGGCTGGCCAACTTTGGCCCGTGGTCGTGGGGACGACCCTATAGTCGTCGGAAATGTCGGTGGCTGTCCAACTTTGGCCCGGGGGTCGTGGGGACGACCCTATAGTCGTCGGACATGTCGGCGGCGAGCCAACATTGACCCGGGGTCGTGGGGACGACTCTATAGTCGTCGGACATGTCGGTGGCGGGCCAGTCTAGTCCCGGGTCGTGGGGACGACCCTATAGTCGTCGGACATGTCGGCGGCTGGCCAACTTTGGCCCGTGGTCGTGGGGAGGACCCTATACTCGTCGGACAAGTCGGCGGCGTACCAACCTAGTCCGGGGGTCGTGGGGACGACCCTATAGTCGTCGGACATGACGGTGGCGGGCCAGTCTAGTCCCGGGTCATGGGGACGACCCTATAGTCGTCGGACAAGTCGGCGGCTGGCCAACTTTGGCCCGTGGTCGTGGGGACGACCCTATAGTCGTCGGAAATGACGGTGGCGGGCCAATCTAGTCCCGCGGTCGTGGGGACGACCCTACAGTCGTCGGACAAGTCGGCGGCGAGCCAATCTAGTCCCGCGGTCGTGGGGACGACCCTATAGTCGTCGGACAAGTCAGCGGCTAGCCAACATTGGCCCGTGGTCGTGGGGACGACCGTATAGTCGTCGGACATGACGGTGGCGAGCCAATCTAGTCCCGGGTCATGGGGACGACCCTATAGTCGTCGGACAAGTCGGCGGCTGGCCAACTTTGGCCCGTGGTCGTGGGGACGACCCTATAGTCGTCGGACAAGTCGGCGGCTGGCCAACTTTGGCCCGTGGTCGTGGGGACGACCCTATAGTCGTCGGAAATGACGGTGGCGGGCCAATCTAGTCCCGGGGTCGTGGGGACGACCCTACAGTCGTCGGACATGTCGGCGGCTGGCCAACTTTGGCCCGCGGTCGTGGGGAGGACCCTATACTCGTCGGACAAGTCGGCGGCGTACCAACCTAGTCCGGGGGTCGTGGGGACGACCCTATAGTCGTCGGACATGCCGGTGGCGGGCCAATCTAGTCCCGGGTCATGGGGACGACCCTATAGTCGTCGGACAAGTCGGCGGCTGGCCAACTTTGGCCCGTGGTCGTGGGGACGACCCTATAGTCGTCGGATATGACGGTGGCGGGCCAATCTAGTCCCGGGGTCGTGGGGACGACCCTACAGTCGTCGGACAATTCGGCGGCGAGCCAATCTAGTCCCGCGGTCGTGGGGACGACCCTATAGTCGTCGGACAAGTCGGCGGCGAGCCCACCTAGTCGGGGGGTCGTGGGGACGACCCTATAGTCGTCGGACAAGTCGGCGGCCGGCCAACCTAGTCCGGGGGTCGTGGGGACGACCCTATAGTCGTCGGACGTGACGGTGGCGGGCCAGTCTAGTCCCGGGTCGTGGGGACGACCCTATAGTCGTCGGACATGTCGGCGGCTGGCCAACTTTGGCCCGTGGTCGTGGGGACGACCCTATAGTCGTCAGACATGACGGTGGCGAGCCAACCTAGTCGCGGGGTCGTGGGGACGACCCTATAGTCGTCGGACAAGTCGGCGGCGAGCCCACCTAGTCGGGGGGTCGTGGGGACGACCCTATAGTCGTCGGACAAGTCGGCGGCCGGCCAACCTAGTCCGGGGGCCGTGGGGACGACCCTATAGTCGTCGGACATGACGGTGGCGGGCCAGTCTAGTCCCGGGTCGTGGGGACGACCCTATAGTCGTCGGACATGTCGGCGGCGGGCCAGTCTAGTCCCGGGTCGTGGGGACGACCCTATAGTCGTCGGACATGTCGGCGGCTGGCCAACTTTGGCCCGTGGTCGTGGGGACGACCCTATAGTCGTCGGAAATGTCGGTGGCGGTCCAACTTTGGCCCGGGGGTCGTGGGGACGACCCTATAGTCGTCGGACATGTCGGCGGCGAGCCAACATTGACCCGGGGTCGTGGGGACGACTCTATAGTCGTCGGACATGTCGGTGGCGGGCCAGTCTAGTCCCGGGTCGTGGGGACGACCCTATAGTCGTCGGACATGTCGGCGGCTGGCCAACTTTGGCCCGTGGTCGTGGGGAGGACCCTATACTCGTCGGACAAGTCGGCGGCGTACCAACCTAGTCCGGGGGTCGTGGGGACGACCCTATAGTCGTCGGACATGACGGTGGCGGGCCAGTCTAGTCCCGGGTCATGGGGACGACCCTATAGTCGTCGGACAAGTCGGCGGCTGGCCAACTTTGGCCCGTGGTCGTGGGGACGACCCTATAGTCGTCGGAAATGACGGTGGCGGGCCAATCTAGTCCCGCGGTCGTGGGGACGACCCTACAGTCGTCGGAAAAGTCGGCGGCGAGCCAATCTAGTCCCGCGGTCGTGGGGACGACCCTATAGTCGTCGGACAAGTCAGCGGCTAGCCAACATTGGCCCGTGGTCGTGGGGACGACCGTATAGTCGTCGGACATGACGGTGGCGGGCCAATCTAGTCCCGGGGTCGTGGGGACGACCCTACAGTCGTCGGACATGTCGGCGGCAGGCCAACTTTGGCCCGCGGTCGTGGGGAGGACCCTATACTCGTCGGACAAGTCGGCGGCGTACCAACCTAGTCCGGGGGTCGTGGGGACGACCCTATAGTCGTCGGACATGCCGGTGGCGGGCCAATCTAGTCCCGGGTCATGGGGACGACCCTATAGTCGTCGGACAAGTCGGCGGCTGGCCAACTTTGGCCCGTGGTCGTGGGGACGACCCTATAGTCGTCGGACAAGTCGGCGGCGTACCAAGCTAGTCCGGGGGTCGTGGGGACGACCCTATAGTCGTCGGACATGACGGTGGCGGGCCACTCTAGTCCCGGGTCATGGGGACGACCCTATAGTCGTCGGACATGTCGGCGGCTGGCCAACTTTGGCCCGTGGTCGTGGGGAGGACCCTATACTCGTCGGACAAGTCGGCGGCGTACCAACCTAGACCGGGGGTCGTGGGGACGACCCTATAGTCGTCGGACATGACGGTGGCGGGCCAGTCTAGTCCCGGGTCATGGGGACGACCCTATAGTCGTCGGACAAGTCGGCGGCTGGCCAACTTTGGCCCGTGGTCGTGGGGACGACCCTATAGTCGTCGGAAATGACGGTGGCGGGCCAATCTAGTGCCGGGGTCGTGGGGACGACCCTATAGTCGTCGGACAAGTCGGCGGCGGGCCAACCTAGTCCCGGGGTCGTGGGGACGACCCTATAATCGTCGGACAAGCCGGCGGCTGGCCAACTTTGGCCCGTGGTCGTGGGGACGACCCTATAGTCGTCAGACATGACGGTGGCGAGCCAACCTAGTCCCGGGGTCGTGGAGACGACCCTATAGTCGTCGGACAAGTCGGCGGCGAGCCCACCTAGTCGGGGGGTCGTGGGGACGACCCTATAGTCGTCGGACAAGTCGGTGGCGGGCCAGTCTAGTCCCGGGTCGTGGGGACGACCCTATAGTCGTCGGACTTGACGGTGGCGGGCCAATCTAGTCCCGGGGTCGTGGGGACGACCCTATAGTCGTCGGACTTGACGGTGGCGGGCCAGTCTACTCCAGGGTCGTGGGCACGACCCTATAGTCGTCGGAAATGACGCCGGCTGGCCAACTTTGGCCCGTGGTCGTGGGGACGACCCTATAGTCGTCAGACATGACGGTGGCGAGCCAACCTAGTCCCGGGGTCGTGGGGACGACCCTATAGTCGTCGGACAAGTCAGCGGCTGGCCAACATTGGCCCGTGGTCGTGTGGACGACCCCATAGTCGTCCGACATGACGGTGGCGGGCCAATCTAGTCCCGGGGTCGTGGGGACGACGCCATAGTCGTTAGACATATCGGTGGCGGGCCAGTCTAGTCCCGGGTCGTGGGGACGACCCTATAGTCGTCGGACATGTCGGCGGCTGGCTAACTTTGGCCCGCGGTCGTGGGGAGGACCCTATACTCGTCGGACAAGTCGGCGGCGTACCAACCTAGTCCGGGGGTCGTGGGGACGACCCTGTAGTCGTCGGACATGGCGGTGGCGGGCCAGTCTAGTCCCGGGTCATGGGGACGACCCTATAGTCGTCGGACAAGCCGGCGGCTGGCCAGCTTTGGCCCGTGGTCGTGGGGACGACCCTATAGTCGTCGGAAATGACGGTGGCGGGCCAATCTAGCCCCGGGGTCGTGGGGACGACCCTAGAGTCGTCGGACAAGTCGGCGGCGAGCCAATCTAGTCCCGCGGTCGTGGGGACGACCCTATAGTCGTCGGACAAGTCAGCGGCTAGCCAACATTGGCCCGTGGTCGTGGGGACGACCCTATAGTCGTCGGACATGTCGGCGGCTGCCCAACTTTGGCCCGGGGTCGTGGGGACGACCCTATAGTCGTCGGACATGTCGGCGGCTGGCCAACTTTGGCCCGTGGTTGTGGGGACGACCCTATAATCGTTGGACATGACGGTGGCGGGCCAATCTAGTCCCGGGGTCGTGGGGACGACCCTATAGTCGTCGGACAAGACGGCGGCTGGACATCTTTGGCCCGGGGTCGTGGGGACGACCCTATAGTCGTCGGACATGTTGGCGGCTTGCCAACTTTGGCCCGGGGTCGTGGGGACGACCCTATAGTCGTCGGACATGACGGTGGCGGGCCAATCTAGTCCCGGGGTCGTGGGGACGACCCTATAGTCGTCGGACATGTCGGCGGCTGGCCAACTTTGGCCCGGTGTCGTGGGGACGACTCTATAGTCGTCGGACATGTCGGCGGCTGGCCAACTTTGGCCCGGGGTCGTGGGGACGACTCTATAGTCGTCGGAAATGTCGGCGGCTGGCCAACCTGGACTCGGGGTCGTGGGGACGACCCTATAGTCGTCGGACAAGACGGCGGCTGGACATCTTTGGCCCGGGGTCGTGGGGACGACCCTATAGTCGTCGGACATGTCGGCGGCTGGCCAACTTTGGCGCGTGGTCGTGGGGACGATCCGATTGTCGTCGGACATGTCGGCGGCTGGCCAACTTTGGCCCGTGGTCGTGGGGACGACTCTATAGTCGTCGGAAATGTCGGCGGCGGGCCAACTTTGGCCCGTGGTTGTGGGGACGACCCTATAATCGTTGGACATGACGGTGGCGGGCCAATCTAGTCCCGGGGTCGTGGGGACGACCCTATAGTCGTCGGACAAGACGGCGGCTGGACATCATTGGCCCGGGGTCGTGGGGACGACCCTATAGTCGTCGGACATGTTGGCGGTTTGTCAGCCTAGTCCCGGGGTCGTGGGTACGACCCTATAGTCGTCGGACAAGTCGGCGGCGGGCCAACCTTGTCCCGGGGTCGTGGGGACGACCCTATAGTCGTCGGACATGTCGGCGGCTGGCCAACTTTGGCCCGGTGTCGTGGGGACGACTCTATAGTCGTCGGACAAGTCGGCGGCTGGCCAACTTTGGCCCGGGGTCGTGGGGACGACTCTATAGTCGTCGGAAATGTCGGCGGCTGGCCAACCTGGACTCGGGGTCGTGGGGACGACCCTATAGTCGTCGGACATGACGGTGGCGGGCCAATCTAGTCTCGCGGTCGTGGGGACGACCCTATAATCGTCGGACATGACGGTGGCGGGCCAATCTAGTCCCGGGGTAGTGGGGACGACCCTATAGTCGTCGGACATGTCGGCGGCTGGTCAACTTTGGCCCGTGGTCGTGGGGACGACCCTATAGTCGTCAGACATGACGGTGGCGAGCCAACCTAGTCCCGGGGTCGTGGGGACGACCCTATAGTCGTCGGACAAGTCGGCGGCGAGCCCACCTAGTCGGGGGGTCGTGGGGACGACCCTATAGTCGTCGGACAAGTCGGCGGCCGGCCAACCTAGTCCGGGGGCCGTGGGGACGACCCTATAGTCGTCGGACATGACGGTGGCGGGCCAGTCTAGTCCCGGGTCGTGGGGACGACCCTATAGTCGTCGGACATGTCGGCGGCGGGCCAGTCTAGTCCCGGGTCGTGGGGACGACCCTATAGTCGTCGGACATGTCGGCGGCTGGCCAACTTTGGCCCGTGGTCGTGGGGACGACCCTATAGTCGTCGGAAATGTCGGTGGCTGTCCAACTTTGGCCCGGGGGTCGTGGGGACGACCCTATAGTCGTCGGACATGTCGGCGGCGAGCCAACATTGACCCGGGGTCGTGGGGACGACTCTATAGTCGTCGGACATGTCGGTGGCGGGCCAGTCTAGTCCCGGGTCGTGGGGACGACCCTATAGTCGTCGGACATGTCGGCGGCTGGCCAACTTTGGCCCGTGGTCGTGGGGAGGACCCTATACTCGTCGGACAAGTCGGCGGCGTACCAACCTAGTCCGGGGGTCGTGGGGACGACCCTATAGTCGTCGGACATGACGGTGGCGGGCCAGTCTAGTCCCGGGTCATGGGGACGACCCTATAGTCGTCGGACAAGTCGGCGCCTGGCCAACTTTGGCCCGTGGTCGTGGGGACGACCCTATAGTCGTCGGAAATGACGGTGGCGGGCCAATCTAGTCCCGCGGTCGTGGGGACGACCCTACAGTCGTCGGACAAGTCGGCGGCGAGCCAATCTAGTCCCGCGGTCGTGGGGACGACCCTATAGTCGTCGGACAAGTCAGCGGCTAGCCAACATTGGCCCGTGGTCGTGGGGACGACCGTATAGTCGTCGGACATGACGGTGGCGAGCCAATCTAGTCCCGGGTCATGGGGACGACCCTATAGTCGTCGGACAAGTCGGCGGCTGGCCAACTTTGGCCCGTGGTCGTGGGGACGACCCTATAGTCGTCGGACAAGTCGGCGGCTGGCCAACTTTGGCCCGTGGTCGTGGGGACGACCCTATAGTCGTCGGAAATGACGGTGGCGGGCCAATCTAGTCCCGGGGTCGTGGGGACGACCCTACAGTCGTCGGACATGTCGGCGGCTGGCCAACTTTGGCCCGCGGTCGTGGGGAGGACCCTATACTCGTCGGACAAGTCGGCGGCGTACCAACCTAGTCCGGGGGTCGTGGGGACGACCCTATAGTCGTCGGACATGCCGGTGGCGGGCCAATCTAGTCCCGGGTCATGGGGACGACCCTATAGTCGTCGGACAAGTCGGCGGCTGGCCAACTTTGGCCCGTGGTCGTGGGGACGACCCTATAGTCGTCGGATATGACGGTGGCGGGCCAATCTAGTCCCGGGGTCGTGGGGACGACCCTACAGTCGTCGGACAATTCGGCGGCGAGCCAATCTAGTCCCGCGGTCGTGGGGACGACCCTATAGTCGTCGGACAAGTCGGCGGCGAGCCCACCTAGTCGGGGGGTCGTGGGGACGACCCTATAGTCGTCGGACAAGTCGGCGGCCGGCCAACCTAGTCCGGGGGTCGTGGGGACGACCCTATAGTCGTCGGACGTGACGGTGGCGGGCCAGTCTAGTCCCGGGTCGTGGGGACGACCCTATAGTCGTCGGACATGTCGGCGGCTGGCCAACTTTGGCCCGTGGTCGTGGGGACGACCCTATAGTCGTCAGACATGACGGTGGCGAGCCAACCTAGTCGCGGGGTCGTGGGGACGACCCTATAGTCGTCGGACAAGTCGGCGGCGAGCCCACCTAGTCGGGGGGTCGTGGGGACGACCCTATAGTCGTCGGACAAGTCGGCGGCCGGCCAACCTAGTCCGGGGGCCGTGGGGACGACCCTATAGTCGTCGGACATGACGGTGGCGGGCCAGTCTAGTCCCGGGTCGTGGGGACGACCCTATAGTCGTCGGACATGTCGGTGGCGGGCCAGTCTAGTCCCGGGTCGTGGGGACGACCCTATAGTCGTCGGAAATGTCGGTGGCGGTCCAACTTTGGCCCGGGGGTCGTGGGGACGACCCTATAGTCGTCGGACATGTCGGCGGCGAGCCAACATTGACCCGGGGTCGTGGGGACGACTCTATAGTCGTCGGACATGTCGGTGGCGGGCCAGTCTAGTCCCGGGTCGTGGGGACGACCCTATAGTCGTCGGACATGTCGGCGGCTGGCCAACTTTGGCCCGTGGTCGTGGGGAGGACCCTATACTCGTCGGACAAGTCGGCGGCGTACCAACCTAGTCCGGGGGTCGTGGGGACGACCCTATAGTCGTCGGACATGACGGTGGCGGGCCAGTCTAGTCCCGGGTCATGGGGACGACCCTATAGTCGTCGGACAAGTCGGCGGCTGGCCAACTTTGGCCCGTGGTCGTGGGGACGACCCTATAGTCGTCGGAAATGACGGTGGCGGGCCAATCTAGTCCCGCGGTCGTGGGGACGACCCTACAGTCGTCGGACAAGTCGGCGGCGAGCCAATCTAGTCCCGCGGTCGTGGGGACGACCCTATAGTCGTCGGACAAGTCAGCGGCTAGCCAACATTGGCCCGTGGTCGTGGGGACGACCGTATAGTCGTCGGACATGACGGTGGCGGGCCAATCTAGTCCCGGGGTCGTGGGGACGACCCTACAGTCGTCGGACATGTCGGCGGCAGGCCAACTTTGGCCCGCGGTCGTGGGGAGGACCCTATACTCGTCGGACAAGTCGGCGGCGTACCAACCTAGTCCGGGGGTCGTGGGGACGACCCTATAGTCGTCGGACATGCCGGTGGCGGGCCAATCTAGTCCCGGGTCATGGGGACGACCCTATAGTCGTCGGACAAGTCGGCGGCTGGCCAACTTTGGCCCGTGGTCGTGGGGACGACCCTATAGTCGTCGGACAAGTCGGCGGCGTACCAAGCTAGTCCGGGGGTCGTGGGGACGACCCTATAGTCGTCGGACATGACGGTGGCGGGCCACTCTAGTCCCGGGTCATGGGGACGACCCTATAGTCGTCGGACATGTCGGCGGCTGGCCAACTTTGGCCCGTGGTCGTGGGGAGGACCCTATACTCGTCGGACAAGTCGGCGGCGTACCAACCTAGACCGGGGGTCGTGGGGACGACCCTATAGTCGTCGGACATGACGGTGGCGGGCCAGTCTAGTCCCGGGTCATGGGGACGACCCTATAGTCGTCGGACAAGTCGGCGGCTGGCCAACTTTGGCCCGTGGTCGTGGGGACGACCCTATAGTCGTCGGAAATGACGGTGGCGGGCCAATCTAGTGCCGGGGTCGTGGGGACGACCCTATAGTCGTCGGACAAGTCGGCGGCGGGCCAACCTAGTCCCGGGGTCGTGGGGACGACCCTATAATCGTCGGACAAGCCGGCGGCTGGCCAACTTTGGCCCGTGGTCGTGGGGACGACCCTATAGTCGTCAGACATGACGGTGGCGAGCCAACCTAGTCCCGGGGTCGTGGAGACGACCCTATAGTCGTCGGACAAGTCGGCGGCGAGCCCACCTAGTCGGGGGGTCGTGGGGACGACCCTATAGTCGTCGGACAAGTCGGTGGCGGGCCAGTCTAGTCCCGGGTCGTGGGGACGACCCTATAGTCGTCGGACTTGACGGTGGCGGGCCAATCTAGTCCCGGGGTCGTGGGGACGACCCTATAGTCGTCGGACTTGACGGTGGCGGGCCAGTCTACTCCAGGGTCGTGGGCACGACCCTATAGTCGTCGGAAATGACGCCGGCTGGCCAACTTTGGCCCGTGGTCGTGGGGACGACCCTATAGTCGTCAGACATGACGGTGGCGAGCCAACCTAGTCCCGGGGTCGTGGGGACGACCCTATAGTCGTCGGACAAGTCAGCGGCTGGCCAACATTGGCCCGTGGTCGTGTGGACGACCCCATAGTCGTCCGACATGACGGTGGCGGGCCAATCTAGTCCCGGGGTCGTGGGGACGACGCCATAGTCGTTAGACATATCGGTGGCGGGCCAGTCTAGTCCCGGGTCGTGGGGACGACCCTATAGTCGTCGGACATGTCGGCGGCTGGCTAACTTTGGCCCGCGGTCGTGGGGAGGACCCTATACTCGTCGGACAAGTCGGCGGCGTACCAACCTAGTCCGGGGGTCGTGGGGACGACCCTGTAGTCGTCGGACATGGCGGTGGCGGGCCAGTCTAGTCCCGGGTCATGGGGACGACCCTATAGTCGTCGGACAAGCCGGCGGCTGGCCAGCTTTGGCCCGTGGTCGTGGGGACGACCCTATAGTCGTCGGAAATGACGGTGGCGGGCCAATCTAGCCCCGGGGTCGTGGGGACGACCCTAGAGTCGTCGGACAAGTCGGCGGCGAGCCAATCTAGTCCCGCGGTCGTGGGGACGACCCTATAGTCGTCGGACAAGTCAGCGGCTAGCCAACATTGGCCCGTGGTCGTGGGGACGACCCTATAGTCGTCGGACATGTCGGCGGCTGCCCAACTTTGGCCCGGGGTCGTGGGGACGACCCTATAGTCGTCGGACATGTCGGCGGCTGGCCAACTTTGGCCCGTGGTTGTGGGGACGACCCTATAATCGTTGGACATGACGGTGGCGGGCCAATCTAGTCCCGGGGTCGTGGGGACGACCCTATAGTCGTCGGACAAGACGGCGGCTGGACATCTTTGGCCCGGGGTCGTGGGGACGACCCTATAGTCGTCGGACATGTTGGCGGCTTGCCAACTTTGGCCCGGGGTCGTGGGGACGACCCTATAGTCGTCGGACATGACGGTGGCGGGCCAATCTAGTCCCGGGGTCGTGGGGACGACCCTATAGTCGTCGGACATGTCGGCGGCTGGCCAACTTTGGCCCGGTGTCGTGGGGACGACTCTATAGTCGTCGGACATGTCGGCGGCTGGCCAACTTTGGCCCGGGGTCGTGGGGACGACTCTATAGTCGTCGGAAATGTCGGCGGCTGGCCAACCTGGACTCGGGGTCGTGGGGACGACCCTATAGTCGTCGGACAAGACGGCGGCTGGACATCTTTGGCCCGGGGTCGTGGGGACGACCCTATAGTCGTCGGACATGTCGGCGGCTGGCCAACTTTGGCGCGTGGTCGTGGGGACGATCCGATTGTCGTCGGACATGTCGGCGGCTGGCCAACTTTGGCCCGTGGTCGTGGGGACGACTCTATAGTCGTCGGAAATGTCGGCGGCGGGCCAACTTTGGCCCGTGGTTGTGGGGACGACCCTATAATCGTTGGACATGACGGTGGCGGGCCAATCTAGTCCCGGGGTCGTGGGGACGACCCTATAGTCGTCGGACAAGACGGCGGCTGGACATCATTGGCCCGGGGTCGTGGGGACGACCCTATAGTCGTCGGACATGTTGGCGGTTTGTCAGCCTAGTCCCGGGGTCGTGGGTACGACCCTATAGTCGTCGGACAAGTCGGCGGCGGGCCAACCTTGTCCCGGGGTCGTGGGGACGACCCTATAGTCGTCGGACATGTCGGCGGCTGGCCAACTTTGGCCCGGTGTCGTGGGGACGACTCTATAGTCGTCGGACAAGTCGCCGGCTGGCCAACTTTGGCCCGGGGTCGTGGGGACGACTCTATAGTCGTCGGAAATGTCGGCGGCTGGCCAACCTGGACTCGGGGTCGTGGGGACGACCCTATAGTCGTCGGACATGACGGTGGCGGGCCAATCTAGTCTCGCGGTCGTGGGGACGACCCTATAATCGTCGGACATGACGGTGGCGGACCAATCTAGTCCCGGGGTAGTGGGGACGACCCTATAGTCGTCGGACATGTCGGCGGCTGGTCAACTTTGGCCCGGGGTCGTGGGGACGACCCTATAGTCGTCGGACAACACGGCGGCTGGACATCATTGGCCCGGGGTCGTGTGGACGACCCTATAGTCGTCGGACATGTTGGCGGCTTGTCAGCCTAGTCCCGGGGTCGTGGGTACGACCCTATAGTCGTCGGACAAGTCAGCGGCGGGCCAACCTTGTCCCGGGGTCGTGGGGACGACCCTATAGTCGTCGGACATGTCGGCGGCTGGCCAACTTTGGCCCGGTGTCGTGGGGACGACTCTATAGTCGTCGGAAATGTCGGCCGCTGGCCAACCTGGTCCGGGGTCGTGGGGACGACCCTATTGTCGTCGGACATGACGGTGGCGGGCCAATCTAGTCTCGGGGTCGTGGGGACGACCCTATAGTCGTCGGACATGTCGGCGGCTGCCCAACTTTGGCCCGGGGTCGTGGGGACGACCCTATAGTCGTCGGACATGTCGGCGGCTGGCCAACTTTGGCCCGTGGTTGTGGGGACGACCCTATAATCGTTGGACATGACGGTGGCGGGCCAATCTAGTCCCGGGGTCGTGGGGACGACCCTATAGTCGTCGGACAAGACGGCGGCTGGACATCATTGGCCCGGGGTCGTGGGGACGACCCTATAGTCGTCGGACATGTTGGCGGTTTGTCAGCCTAGTCCCGGGGTCGTGGGTACGACCCTATAGTCGTCGGACAAGTCGGCGGCGGGCCAACCTTGTCCCGGGGTCGTGGGGACGACCCTATAGTCGTCGGACATGTCGGCGGCTGGCCAACTTTGGCCCGGGGTCGTGGGGACGACTCTATAATCGTCGGAAATGTCGGCGGCTGGCCAACCTGGACTCGGGGTGGTGGGTACGACCCTATAGTCGTCGGACAAGTCGGCGGCGGGCCAACCTTGTCCCGGGGTCGTGGGGACGACCCTATTGTCGTCGGACATAACGGTGGCGGGCCAATCTAGTCTCGCGGTCGTGGGGACGACCCTATAATCGTCGGACATGACTGTGGCGGGCCAATCTAGTCCCGGGGTCGTGGGGACGACCCTATAGTCGTCGGACGTGTCGGCGGCTGGTCAACTTTGGCCCGGGGTCGTGGGGACGACCCCATCGTCGTCGGACAAGACGGTGGCGGGCCAATCTAGTCCCGGGGTCGTGGGGACGACCCTATAGTCGTCGGACATGTCGGCGGGTGGCCAACTTTGGCCCGTGGTCGTGGGGACGACCCTATTGTCGTCGGACATGACGGTGGCGGGCCAATCTAGTCTCGGGGTCGTGCGGACGACCCTATAGTCGTCGGACATGTCGGCGGCTGGCCAACTTTGGCCCGGGGTCGTGGGGGCGACCCTATAGTCGTCGGACATGTTGGCGGCTTGTCAGCCTAGTCCCGGGGTCGTGGGTACGACCCTACAGTCGTCGGACATTTCGGCGGCTTGCCAACTTTGGCCCGGGGTCGTGGGGACGACCCTATAGTCGTCGGACTTGACGGTGGCGGGCCAATCTAGTCCCGAGGTCCTGGGGACGACCCTATAGTCGTCGGACAAGTCGGCGGCTGGCCAACCTAGACCCGGGGTCGTGGGGACGACCCTATTGTCGTCGGACATGACGGTGGCGGGCCAATCTAGTCCCGGGGTCGTGGGGACGACCCTATAGTCGTCGAACAATTCGGCGGCGGGCCAAGCTTGTCCCGGGGTCGTGGGGACGACCCCATAATCGTCGGACATGACGGTGGCGGGCCAATCTAGTCCCGGGGTCGTGGGGACGACCCTATAGTCGTCGGACATGTCGGCGGCTGGCCAACTTTGGCCCGGTGTCGTGGGGACGACTCTATAGTCGTCGGACAAGTCGGCGGCTGGCCAACTTTGGCCCGGGGTCGTGGGGACGACTCTATAGTCGTCGGAAATGTCGGCGGCTGGCCAACCTGGACTCGGGGTCGTGGGGACGACCCTATAGTCGTCGGACAAGACGGCGGCTGGACATCTTTGGCCCGGGGTCGTGGGGACGACCCTATAGTCGTCGGACATGTTGGCGGCTTGCCAACTTTGGCCCGGGGTCGTGGGGACGACCCTATAGTCGTCGGACATGACGGTGGCGGGCCAATCTAGTCCCGGGGTCGTGGGGACGACCCTATAGTCGTTGGACATGACGGTGGCGGGCTAATCTAGTCCCTGGGTCGTAGGGACGACCCGATAGTCGTTGGACATGTCGGCGATTGGCCAACATTGGCCCGGGGTCGTGGGGACGACCCTATAGTCGTCGGACATGACGGTGGCGGGCCAATCTAGTCCCGGGGTCGTGGGGACGACCCTATAGTCGTTGGACATGACGGTGGCGGGCTAATCTAGTCCCTGGGTCGTAGGGACGACCCGATAGTCGTTGGACATGTCGGCGATTGGCCAACATTGGCCCGGGGTCGTGGGGACGACCCTATAGTCGTCGGACATGTCGGCGGCTGGCCAACTTTGGCGCGTGGTCGTGGGGACGATCCGATTGTCGTCGGTCATGTCGGCGGCTGGCCAACTTTGGCCCGTGGTCGTGGGGACGATCCAATAGTCGTCGGACATGTCGGCGGCTGGCCAACTTTGGCGCGTGGGCGTGGGGACGATCCGATTGTCGTCGGACATGTCGGCGGCTGGCCAACCTAGACCCGGGGTCGTGGGGACGACCCTATTGTCGTCGGACATGGCGGTGGCGGGCCAATCTAGTCCCGTGGACGTGGGGACGACCCTATAGTCTTCGGACATGACGGTAGCGGGCCAATCTAGACCCGAGGTCCTGGGGACGACCCTATAGTAGTCGGACATGTCGGCGGCTGTCCAACTTTGGCGCGGTGTCGTGGGGACGACTCTATAGTCGTCGGACATGTCGGCGGCTGGCCAACCTAGACCCGGGGTCGTGGGGACGACCCTATAGTCGTCGGACATTTCGGCGGCTTGCCAACTTTGGCCCGGGGTCGAGGGGACGACTCTATAGTCGTCGGACAAGCCGGCGGCGGGCCAAGCTTGTCCCGGGGTCGTGGGGACGACCCTATAATCGTCGGACATGACGGTGGCGGGCCAATCTAGTCCCGGGGTCGTGGGGACGACCCTATAATCGTCGGACATGACGGTGGCGGGCCAATCTAGTCCCGGGGTCGTGGGGACGACCCTATAGTCGTCGGACATGTCGGCGGCTGGCCAACTTTGGCCCGGTGTCGTGGGGACGACTCTATAGTCGTCGGACATGTCGGCGGCTGGCCAACTTTGGCCCGGGGTCGTGGGGACGACTCTATAGTCGTCGGAAATGTCGGCGGCTGGCCAACCTGGACTCGGGGTCGTGGGGACGACCCTATAGTCGTCGGACAAGACGGCGGCTGGACATCTTTGGCCCGGGGTCGTGGGGACGACCCTATAGTCGTCGGACAAGTCGGCGGCTGGCCAACCTAGACCCGGGGTCGTGGGGACGACCCTATTGTCGTCGGACATGACGGTGGCGGGCCAATCTAGTCCCGGGGTCGTGGGGACGACCCTATAGTCGTCGAACAATTCGGCGGCGGGCCAAGCTTGTCCCGGGGTCGTGGGGACGACCCTATAATCGTCGGACATGACGGTGGCGGGCCAATCTAGTCCCGGGGTCGTGGGGACGACCCTATAGTCGTCGGACATGTCGGCGGCTGGCCAACTTTGGCCCGGTGTCGTGGGGACGACTCTATAGTCGTCGGACATGTCGGCGGCTGGCCAACTTTGGCCCGGGGTCGTGGGGACGACTCTATAGTCGTCGGAAATGTCGGCGGCTGGCCAACCTGGACTCGGGGTCGTGGGGACGACCCTATAGTCGTCGGACGAGACGGCGGCTGGACATCTTTGGCCCGTGGTCGTGGGGACGACCCTATAGTCGTCAGACATGACGGTGGCGAGCCAACCTAGTCCCGGGGTCGTGGGGACGACCCTATAGTCGTCGGACAAGTCAGCGGCTGGCCAACATTGGCCCGTGGTCGTGTGGACGACCCCATAGTCGTCCGACATGACGGTGGCGGGCCAATCTAGTCCCGGGGTCGTGGGGACGACGCCATAGTCGTTAGACATATCGGTGGCGGGCCAGTCTAGTCCCGGGTCGTGGGGACGACCCTATAGTCGTCGGACATGTCGGCGGCTGGCTAACTTTGGCCCGCGGTCGTGGGGAGGACCCTATACTCGTCGGACAAGTCGGCGGCGTACCAACCTAGTCCGGGGGTCGTGGGGACGACCCTGTAGTCGTCGGACATGGCGGTGGCGGGCCAGTCTAGTCCCGGGTCATGGGGACGACCCTATAGTCGTCGGACAAGCCGGCGGCTGGCCAGCTTTGGCCCGTGGTCGTGGGGACGACCCTATAGTCGTCGGAAATGACGGTGGCGGGCCAATCTAGCCCCGGGGTCGTGGGGACGACCCTAGAGTCGTCGGACAAGTCGGCGGCGAGCCAATCTAGTCCCGCGGTCGTGGGGACGACCCTATAGTCGTCGGACAAGGCAGCGGCTAGCCAACATTGGCCCGTGGTCGTGGGGACGACCCTATAGTCGTCGGACATGTCGGCGGCTGCCCAACTTTGGCCCGGGGTCGTGGGGACGACCCTATAGTCGTCGGACATGTCGGCGGCTGGCCAACTTTGGCCCGTGGTTGTGGGGACGACCCTATAATCGTTGGACATGACGGTGGCGGGCCAATCTAGTCCCGGGGTCGTGGGGACGACCCTATAGTCGTCGGACAAGACGGCGGCTGGACATCTTTGGCCCGGGGTCGTGGGGACGACCCTATAGTCGTCGGACATGTTGGCGGCTTGCCAACTTTGGCCCGGGGTCGTGGGGACGACCCTATAGTCGTCGGACATGACGGTGGCGGGCCAATCTAGTCCCGGGGTCGTGGGGACGACCCTATAGTCGTCGGACATGTCGGCGGCTGGCCAACTTTGGCCCGGTGTCGTGGGGACGACTCTATAGTCGTCGGACATGTCGGCGGCTGGCCAACTTTGGCCCGGGGTCGTGGGGACGACTCTATAGTCGTCGGAAATGTCGGCGGCTGGCCAACCTGGACTCGGGGTCGTGGGGACGACCCTATAGTCGTCGGACAAGACGGCGGCTGGACATCTTTGGCCCGGGGTCGTGGGGACGACCCTATAGTCGTCGGACATGTCGGCGGCTGGCCAACTTTGGCGCGTGGTCGTGGGGACGATCCGATTGTCGTCGGACATGTCGGCGGCTGGCCAACTTTGGCCCGTGGTCGTGGGGACGACTCTATAGTCGTCGGAAATGTCGGCGGCGGGCCAACTTTGGCCCGTGGTTGTGGGGACGACCCTATAATCGTTGGACATGACGGTGGCGGGCCAATCTAGTCCCGGGGTCGTGGGGACGACCCTATAGTCGTCGGACAAGACGGCGGCTGGACATCATTGGCCCGGGGTCGTGGGGACGACCCTATAGTCGTCGGACATGTTGGCGGTTTGTCAGCCTAGTCCCGGGGTCGTGGGTACGACCCTATAATCGTCGGACAAGTCGGCGGCGGGCCAACCTTGTCCCGGGGTCGTGGGGACGACCCTATAGTCGTCGGACATGTCGGCGGCTGGCCAACTTTGGCCCGGTGTCGTGGGGACGACTCTATAGTCGTCGGAAATGTCGGCCACTGGCCAACCTGGTCCGGGGTCGTGGGGACGACCCTATAGTCGTCGGACATGACGGTGGCGGGCCAATCTAGTCCCGGGGTCGTGGGGACGACCCTATAGTCGTCGGACATGTCGGCGGCTGGCCAACTTTGGCCCGGTGTCGTGGGGACGACTCTATAGTCGTCGGACAAGTCGGCGGCTGGCCAACTTTGGCCCGGGGTCGTGGGGACGACTCTATAGTCGTCGGAAATGTCGGCGGCTGGCCAACCTGGACTCGGGGTCGTGGGGACGACCCTATAGTCGTCGGACATGACGGTGGCGGGCCAATCTAGTCTCGCGGTCGTGGGGACGACCCTATAATCGTCGGACATGACGGTGGCGGGCCAATCTAGTCCCGGGGTAGTGGGGACGACCCTATAGTCGTCGGACATGTCGGCGGCTGGTCAACTTTGGCCCGGGGTCGTGGGGACGACCCTATAGTCGTCGGACAACACGGCGGCTGGACATCATTGGCCCGGGGTCGTGTGGACGACCCTATAGTCGTCGGACATGTTGGCGGCTTGTCAGCCTAGTCCCGGGGTCGTGGGTACGACCCTATAGTCGTCGGACAAGTCAGCGGCGGGCCAACCTTGTCCCGGGGTCGTGGGGACGACCCTATAGTCGTCGGACATGTCGGCGGCTGGCCAACTTTGGCCCGGTGTCGTGGGGACGACTCTATAGTCGTCGGAAATGTCGGCCGCTGGCCAACCTGGTCCGGGGTCGTGGGGACGACCCTATTGTCGTCGGACATGACGGTGGCGGGCCAATCTAGTCTCGGGGTCGTGGGGACGACCCTATAGTCGTCGGACATGTCGGCGGCTGCCCAACTTTGGCCCGGGGTCGTGGGGACGACCCTATAGTCGTCGGACATGTCGGCGGCTGGCCAACTTTGGCCCGTGGTTGTGGGGACGACCCTATAATCGTTGGACATGACGGTGGCGGGCCAATCTAGTCCCGGGGTCGTGGGGACGACCCTATAGTCGTCGGACAAGACGGCGGCTGGACATCATTGGCCCGGGGTCGTGGGGACGACCCTATAGTCGTCGGACATGTTGGCGGTTTGTCAGCCTAGTCCCGGGGTCGTGGGTACGACCCTATAGTCGTCGGACAAGTCGGCGGCGGGCCAACCTTGTCCCGGGGTCGTGGGGACGACCCTATAGTCGTCGGACATGTCGGCGGCTGGCCAACTTTGGCCCGGGGTCGTGGGGACGACTCTATAATCGTCGGAAATGTCGGCGGCTGGCCAACCTGGACTCGGGGTGGTGGGTACGACCCTATAGTCGTCGGACAAGTCGGCGGCGGGCCAACCTTGTCCCGGGGTCGTGGGGACGACCCTATTGTCGTCGGACATAACGGTGGCGGGCCAATCTAGTCTCGCGGTCGTGGGGACGACCCTATAATCGTCGGACATGACTGTGGCGGGCCAATCTAGTCCCGGGGTCGTGGGGACGACCCTATAGTCGTCGGACATGTCGGCGGCTGGTCAACTTTGGCCCGGGGTCGTGGGGACGACCCCATCGTCGTCGGACAAGACGGTGGCGGGCCAATCTAGTCCCGGGGTCGTGGGGACGACCCTATAGTCGTCGGACATGTCGGCGGGTGGCCAACTTTGGCCCGTGGTCGTGGGGACGACCCTATTGTCGTCGGACATGACGGTGGCGGGCCAATCTAGTCTCGGGGTCGTGCGGACGACCCTATAGTCGTCGGACATGTCGGCGGCTGGCCAACTTTGGCCCGGGGTCGTGGGGGCGACCCTATAGTCGTCGGACATGTTGGCGGCTTGTCAGCCTAGTCCCGGGGTCGTGGGTACGACCCTACAGTCGTCGGACATTTCGGCGGCTTGCCAACTTTGGCCCGGGGTCGTGGGGACGACCCTATAGTCGTCGGACTTGACGGTGGCGGGCCAATCTAGTCCCGAGGTCCTGGGGACGACCCTATAGTCGTCGGACAAGTCGGCGGCTGGCCAACCTAGACCCGGGGTCGTGGGGACGACCCTATTGTCGTCGGACATGACGGTGGCGGGCCAATCTAGTCCCGGGGTCGTGGGGACGACCCTATAGTCGTCGAACAATTCGGCGGCGGGCCAAGCTTGTCCCGGGGTCGTGGGGACGACCCCATAATCGTCGGACATGACGGTGGCGGGCCAATCTAGTCCCGGGGTCGTGGGGACGACCCTATAGTCGTCGGACATGTCGGCGGCTGGCCAACTTTGGCCCGGTGTCGTGGGGACGACTCTATAGTCGTCGGACAAGTCGGCGGCTGGCCAACTTTGGCCCGGGGTCGTGGGGACGACTCTATAGTCGTCGGAAATGTCGGCGGCTGGCCAACCTGGACTCGGGGTCGTGGGGACGACCCTATAGTCGTCGGACAAGACGGCGGCTGGACATCTTTGGCCCGGGGTCGTGGGGACGACCCTATAGTCGTCGGACATGTTGGCGGCTTGCCAACTTTGGCCCGGGGTCGTGGGGACGACCCTATAGTCGTCGGACATGACGGTGGCGGGCCAATCTAGTCCCGGGGTCGTGGGGACGACCCTATAGTCGTTGGACATGACGGTGGCGGGCTAATCTAGTCCCTGGGTCGTAGGGACGACCCGATAGTCGTTGGACATGTCGGCGATTGGCCAACATTGGCCCGGGGTCGTGGGGACGACCCTATAGTCGTCGGACATGTCGGCGGCTGGCCAACTTTGGCGCGTGGTCGTGGGGACGATCCGATTGTCGTCGGACATGTCGGCGGCTGGCCAACTTTGGCCCGTGGTCGTGGGGACGATCCAATAGTCGTCGGACATGTCGGCGGCTGGCCAACTTTGGCGCGTGGGCGTGGGGACGATCCGATTGTCGTCGGACATGTCGGCGGCTGGCCAACCTAGACCCGGGGTCGTGGGGACGACCCTATTGTCGTCGGACATGGCGGTGGCGGGCCAATCTAGTCCCGTGGACGTGGGGACGACCCTATAGTCTTCGGACATGACGGTAGCGGGCCAATCTAGACCCGAGGTCCTGGGGACGACCCTATAGTAGTCGGACATGTCGGCGGCTGTCCAACTTTGGCGCGGTGTCGTGGGGACGACTCTATAGTCGTCGGACATGTCGGCGGCTGGCCAACCTAGACCCGGGGTCGTGGGGACGACCCTATAGTCGTCGGACATTTCGGCGGCTTGCCAACTTTGGCCCGGGGTCGAGGGGACGACTCTATAGTCGTCGGACAAGCCGGCGGCGGGCCAAGCTTGTCCCGGGGTCGTGGGGACGACCCTATAATCGTCGGACATGACGGTGGCGGGCCAATCTAGTCCCGGGGTCGTGGGGACGACCCTATAATCGTCGGACATGACGGTGGCGGGCCAATCTAGTCCCGGGGTCGTGGGGACGACCCTATAGTCGTCGGACATGTCGGCGGCTGGCCAACTTTGGCCCGGTGTCGTGGGGACGACTCTATAGTCGTCGGACATGTCGGCGGCTGGCCAACTTTGGCCCGGGGTCGTGGGGACGACTCTATAGTCGTCGGAAATGTCGGCGGCTGGCCAACCTGGACTCGGGGTCGTGGGGACGACCCTATAGTCGTCGGACAAGACGGCGGCTGGACATCTTTGGCCCGGGGTCGTGGGGACGACCCTATAGTCGTCGGACAAGTCGGCGGCTGGCCAACCTAGACCCGGGGTCGTGGGGACGACCCTATTGTCGTCGGACATGACGGTGGCGGGCCAATCTAGTCCCGGGGACGTGGGGACGACCCTATAGTCGTCGAACAATTCGGCGGCGGGCCAAGCTTGTCCCGGGGTCGTGGGGACGACCCTATAATCGTCGGACATGACGGTGGCGGGCCAATCTAGTCCCGGGGTCGTGGGGACGACCCTATAGTCGTCGGACATGTCGGCGGCTGGCCAACTTTGGCCCGGTGTCGTGGGGACGACTCTATAGTCGTCGGACATGTCGGCGGCTGGCCAACTTTGGCCCGGGGTCGTGGGGACGACTCTATAGTCGTCGGAAATGTCGGCGGCTGGCCAACCTGGACTCGGGGTCGTGGGGACGACCCTATAGTCGTCGGACGAGACGGCGGCTGGACATCTTTGGCCCGGGGTCGTGGGGACGACCCTATAGTCGTCGGACATGTTGGCGGCTTGCCAACTTTGGCCCGGGGTCGTGGGGACGACCCTATAGTCGTCGGACATGACGGTGGCGGGCCAATCTAGTCCCGGGGTCGTGGGGACGACCCTATAGTCGTCGGACATGTCGGCGGCTGGCCAACTTTGGCCCGGTGTCGTGGGGACGACTCTATAGTCGTCGGACATGTCGGCGGCTGGCCAACTTTGGCCCGGGGTCGTGGGGACGACTCTATAGTCGTCGGAAATGTCGGCGGCTGGCCAACCTGGACTCGGGGTCGTGGGGACGACCCTATAGTCGTCGGACAAGACGGCGGCTGGACATCTTTGGCCCGGGGTCGTGGGGACGACCCTATAGTCGTCGGACATGTTGGCGGCTTGCCAACTTTGGCCCGGGGTCGTGGGGACGACCCTATAGTCGTCGGACATGATGGTGGCGGGCCAATCTAGTCCCGGGGTCGTGGGGACGACCCTATAGTCGTTGGACATGACGGTGGCGGGCTAATCTAGTCCCTGGGTCGTAGGGACGACCCGATAGTCGTTGGACATGTCGGCGATTGGCCAACATTGGCCCGGGGTCGTGGGGACGACTCTATAGTCGTCGGACATGTCGGCGGCTGGCCAACTTTGGCCCGGGGTCGTGGGGACGACTCTATAGTCGTCGGAAATGTCGGCGGCTGGCCAACCTGGACTCGGGGTCGTGGGGACGACCCTATAGTCGTCGGACAAGACGGCGGCTGGACATCTTTGGCCCGGGGTCGTGGGGACGACCCTATAGTCGTCGGACATGTTGGCGGCTTGCCAACTTTGGCCCGGGGTCGTGGGGACGACCCTATAGTCGTCGGACATGACGGTGGCGGGCCAATCTAGTCCCGGGGTCGTGGGGACGACCCTATAGTCGTCGGACATGTCGGCGGCTGGCCAACTTTGGCCCGGTGTCGTGGGGACGACTCTATAGTCGTCGGACATGTCGGCGGCTGGCCAACTTTGGCCCGGGGTCGTGGGGACGACTCTATAGTCGTCGGAAATGTCGGCGGCTGGCCAACCTGGACTCGGGGTCGTGGGGACGACCCTATAGTCGTCGGACAAGACGGCGGCTGGACATCTTTGGCCCGGGGTCGTGGGGACGACCCTATAGTCGTCGGACAAGTCGGCGGCGAGCCCACCTAGTCGGGGGGTCGTGGGGACGACCCTATAGTCGTCGGACAAGTCGGCGGCCGGCCAACCTAGTCCGGGGGTCGTGGGGACGACCCTATAGTCGTCGGACCTGACGGTGGCGGGCCAGTCTAGTCCCGGGTCGTGGGGACGACCCTATAGTCGTCGGACATGTCGGCGGCTGGCCAACTTTGGCCCGTGGTCGTGGGGACGACCCTATAGTCGTCAGACATGACGGTGGCGAGCCAACCTAGTCCCGGGGTCGTGGGGACGACCCTATAGTCGTCGGACAAGTCGGCGGCGAGCCCACCTAGTCGGGGGGTCGTGGGGACGACCCTATAGTCGTCGGACAAGTCGGCGGCCGGCCAACCTAGTCCGGGGGCCGTGGGGACGACCCTATAGTCGTCGGACATGACGGTGGCGGGCCAGTCTAGTCCCGGGTCGTGGGGACGACCCTATAGTCGTCGGACATGTCGGTGGCGGGCCAGTCTAGTCCCGGGTCGTGGGGACGACCCTATAGTCGTCGGACATGTCGGCGGCTGGCCAACTTTGGCCCGTGGTCGTGGGGAGGACCCTATACTCGTCGGACAAGTCGGCGGCGTACCAACCTAGTCCGGGGGTCGTGGGGACGACCCTATAGTCGTCGGACATGACGGTGGCGGGCCAGTCTAGTCCCGGGTCATGGGGACGACCCTATAGTCGTCGGACAAGTCGGCGGCTGGCCAACTTTGGCCCGTGGTCGTGGGGACGACCCTATAGTCGTCGGAAATGACGGTGGCGGGCCAATCTAGTCCCGCGGTCGTGGGGACGACCCTACAGTCGTCGGACAAGTCGGCGGCGAGCCAATCTAGTCCCGCGGTCGTGGGGACGACCCTATAGTCGTCGGACAAGTCAGCGGCTAGCCAACATTGGCCCGTGGTCGTGGGGACGACCGTATAGTCGTCGGACATGACGGTGGCGAGCCAATCTAGTCCCGGGTCATGGGGACGACCCTATAGTCGTCGGACAAGTCGGCGGCTGGCCAACTTTGGCCCGTGGTCGTGGGGACGACCCTATAGTCGTCGGACAAGTCGGCGGCTGGCCAACTTTGGCCCGTGGTCGTGGGGACGACCCTATAGTCGTCGGAAATGACGGTGGCGGGCCAATCTAGTCCCGGGGTCGTGGGGACGACCCTACAGTCGTCGGACATGTCGGCGGCTGGCCAACTTTGGCCCGCGGTCGTGGGGAGGACCCTATACTCGTCGGACAAGTCGGCGGCGTACCAACCTAGTCCGGGGGTCGTGGGGACGACCCTATAGTCGTCGGACATGCCGGTGGCGGGCCAATCTAGTCCCGGGTCATGGGGACGACCCTATAGTCGTCGGACAAGTCGGCGGCTGGCCAACTTTGGCCCGTGGTCGTGGGGACGACCCTATAGTCGTCGGATATGACGGTGGCGGGCCAATCTAGTCCCGGGGTCGTGGGGACGACCCTACAGTCGTCGGACAATTCGGCGGCGAGCCAATCTAGTCCCGCGGTCGTGGGGACGACCCTATAGTCGTCGGACAAGTCAGCGGCTGGCCAACATTGGCCCGTGGTCGTGGGGACGACCATATAGTCGTCGGACATGACGGTGGCGGGCCACTCTAGTCCCGGGTCATGGGGACGACCCTATAGTCGTCGGACAAGTCGGCGGCTGGCCAACTTTGGCCCGGGGTCGTGGGGACGACCCTATAGTCGTCGGATATGTCGGCGGCAGGCCAACTTTGGCCCGCGGTCGTGGGGACGACCCTATAGTCGTCGGACAAGTCGGCGGCGTACCAACCTAGTCCGGGGGTCGTGGGGACGACCCTATAGTCGTCGGACATGACGGTGGCGGGCCACTCTAGTCCCGGGTCATGGGGACGACCCTATAGTCGTCGGACATGTCGGCGGCTGGCCAACTTTGGCCCGTGGTCGTGGGGACGACCCTATAGTCGTCGGAAATGACGGTGGCGGGCCAATCTAGTGCCGGGGTCGTGGGGACGACCCTATAGTCGTCGGACATGTCGGCGGCTGGCCAACTATGGCCCGGGGTCGTGGGGACGACCCTATAGTCGTCGGATATGTCGTCGGCAGGCCAACTTTGGCCCGCGGTCGTGGGGACGACCCTATAGTCGTCGGACAAGTCGGCGGCGGGCCAACCTAGTCCCGGGGTCGTGGGGACGACCCTATAATCGTCGGACAAGCCGGCGGCTGGCCAACTTTGGCCCGTGGTCGTGGGGACGACCCTATAGTCGTCAGACATGACGGTGGCGAGCCAACCTAGTCCCGGGGTCGTGGAGACGACCCTATAGTCGTCGGACAAGTCGGCGGCGAGCCCACCTAGTCGGGGGGTCGTGGGGACGACCCTATAGTCGTCGGACAAGTCGGTGGCGGGCCAGTCTAGTCCCGGGTCGTGGGGACGACCCTATAGTCGTCGGACTTGACGGTGGCGGGCCAATCTAGTCCCGGGGTCGTGGGGACGACCCTATAGTCGTCGGACTTGACGGTGGCGGGCCAGTCTACTCCAGGGTCGTGGGCACGACCCTATAGTCGTCGGAAATGACGCCGGCTGGCCAACTTTGGCCCGTGGTCGTGGGGACGACCCTATAGTCGTCAGACATGACGGTGGCGAGCCAACCTAGTCCCGGGGTCGTGGGGACGACCCTATAATCGTCGGACAAGTCGGCGGCGAGCCCACATAGTCGGGGGGTCGTGGTGACGACCCTATAGTCGTCGGACAAGTCGGCGGCCGGCCAACCTAGTCCGGGGGTCGTGGGGACGACCCTATAGTCGTCGGACATGACGGTGGCGGGCCAGTCTAGTCCCGGGTCGTGGGGACGACCCTATAGTCGTCGGACAAGTCAGCGGCTGGCCAACATTGGCCCGTGGTCGTGGGGACGACCGTATAGTCGTCGGACAAGTCGGCGGCGGGCCAAGCTTGTCCGGGGGTCGTGGGGACGACCCTATAATCGTCGGACATGACGGTGGCGGGCCAATCTAGTCCCGGGGTCGTGGGGACGACCCTATAATCGTTGGACATGACGGTGGCGGGCCAATCTAGTCCCGGGGTCGTAGGGACGACCCTATAGTTGTCGGACATGTTGGCGATTGGCCAACATTGGCCCGGGGTCGTCGGGACGCCCCTATAGTCGTCGGACATGTCGGCGGCTGGCCAACCTAGTCCCGGGGTCGTGGGGACGACCCTATAGTCGTCGGACTTGACGGTGGCGGGCCAATCTAGTCTCGGGGTCGTGTGGACGACCCCATAGTCGTCGGACATGACGGTGGCGGGCCAATCTAGTCCCGGGGTCGTGGGGACGACCCCATAGTAGTTGGACATGACGGTGGCGGGCCAGTCTAGTCCCGGGTCGTGGGCACGACCCTATAGTCGTCGGACATGTCGGCGGCTGGCCAACTTTGGCCCGGGGTCGTGGGGACGACCCTACAGTCGTCGGATATGTCGGCGGCTGGCCAACTTTGGCCCGTGGTCGTGGGGACGACCCTATAGTCGTCGGAAATGACGGTGGCGGGCCAATCTAGTCCCGGGGTCGTGGGGACGACCCTATAGTTGTCGGACAAGTCGGTGGCGGGCCAACCTAGTCCCGGGGTCGTGGGGATGACCCTATAGTCGTCGGACATGTCGGCGGCTGGCCAACTTTGGCCCGTGGTCGTGGGGACGACCCTATAGTCGTCGGAAATGTCGGTGGCTGTCCAACTTTGGCCCGGGGGTCGTTGGGACGACCCTATAGTCGTCGGACATGTCGGCGGCGAGCCAACATTGACCCGGGGTCGTGGGGACGACTCTATAGTCGTCGGACATGTCGGTGGCGGGCCAGTCTAGTCCCGGGTCGTGGGGACGACCCTATAGTCGTCGGACATGTCGGCGGCTGGCCAACTTTGGCCCGTGGTCGTGGGGAGGACCCTATACTCGTCGGACAAGTCGGCAGCGTACCAACCTAGTCCGGGGGTCGTGGGGACGACCCTATAGTCGTCGGAAATGACGGGGGCGGGCCTACCTAGTCCCGGGGTCGTGGTGACGACCCTATAGTCGTCGGATAAGTCGGCAGCTTGCCAACATTGGCCCTGGGTCGTGGGAACGACCCTATAGTCGTCGGACAAGTCGGGGGCGAGCCCACCTAGTCCGGGGGTCGTGGGGACGATCCGATTGTCGTCGGACATGTCGGCGGCTGGCCAACCTAGACCCGGGGTCGTGGGGACGACCCTATTGTCGTCGGACATGGCGGTGGCGGGCCAATCTAGTCCCGTGGACGTGGGGACGACCCTATAGTCTTCGGACATGACGGTAGCGGGCCAATCTAGACCCGAGGTCCTGGGGACGACCCTATAGTAGTCGGACATGTCGGCGGCTGTCCAACTTTGGCGCGGTGTCGTGGGGACGACTCTATAGTCGTCGGACATGTCGGCGGCTGGCCAACCTAGACCCGGGGTCGTGGGGACGACCCTATTGTCGTCGGACATGACGGTGGCGGGCCAATCTAGTCCCGGGGTCGTGGGGACGACCGTATAGTCGTCGGACAAGTCGGCGGCGGGCCAAGCTTGTCCCGGGGTCGTGGGGACGACCCTATAATCGTCGGACATGACGGTGGCGGGCCAATCTAGTCCCGGGGTCGTGGGGACGACCCTATAATCGTTGGACATGACGGTGGCGGGCCAATCTAGTCCCGGGGTCGTAGGGACGACCCTATAGTTGTCGGACATGTTGGCGATTGGCCAACATTGGCCCGGGGTCGTCGGGACGCCCCTATAGTCGGCGGACATGTCGGCGGCTGGCCAACCTAGTCCCGGGGTCGTGGGGACGACCCTATAGTCGTCGGACATTTCGGCGGCTTGCCAACTTTGGCCCGGGGTCGTGGGGACGACTCTATAGTCGTCGGAAATGTTGGCCGCTGGCCAACCTGGACTCGGGGTCGTGGGGACGACCCTATAGTCGTCGGACAAGACGGCGGCTGGACATCTTTGGCCCGGGGTCGGGGGACGACCCTATTGTCGTCGGACATGACGGTGGCGGGCCAATCTAGTCCCGGGGTCGTGGGGACGACCCTATAGTCGTCGAACAATTCGGCGGCGGGCCAAGCTTGTCCCGGGGTCGTGGGGACGACCCTATAATCGTCGGACATGACGGTGGCGGGCCAATCTAGTCCCGGGGTCGTGGGGACGACCCTATTGTCGTCGGACATGGCGGTGGCGGGCCAATCTAGTCCCGTGGACGTGGGGACGACCCTATAGTCTTCGGACATGACGGTAGCGGGCCAATCTAGACCCGAGGTCCTGGGGACGACCCTATAGTAGTCGGACATGTCGGCGGCTGTCCAACTTTGGCGCGGTGTCGTGGGGACGACTCTATAGTCGTCGGACATGTCGGCGGCTGGCCAACCTAGACCCGGGGTCGTGGGGACGACCCTATTGTCGTCGGACATGACGGTGGCGGGCCAATCTAGTCCCGGGGTCGTGGGGACGACCGTATAGTCGTCGGACAAGTCGGCGGCGGGCCAAGCTTGTCCCGGGGTCGTGGGGACGACCCTATAATCGTCGGACATGACGGTGGCGGGCCAATCTAGTCCCGGGGTCGTGGGGACGACCCTATAATCGTTGGACATGACGGTGGCGGGCCAATCTAGTCCCGGGGTCGTAGGGACGACCCTATAGTTGTCGGACATGTTGGCGATTGGCCAACATTGGCCCGGGGTCGTCGGGACGCCCCTATAGTCGGCGGACATGTCGGCGGCTGGCCAACCTAGTCCCGGGGTCGTGGGGACGACCCTATAGTCGTCGGACATTTCGGCGGCTTGCCAACTTTGGCCCGGGGTCGTGGGGACGACTCTATAGTCGTCGGAAATGTTGGCCGCTGGCCAACCTGGACTCGGGGTCGTGGGGACGACCCTATAGTCGTCGGACAAGACGGCGGCTGGACATCTTTGGCCCGGGGTCGGGGGACGACCCTATTGTCGTCGGACATGACGGTGGCGGGCCAATCTAGTCCCGGGGTCGTGGGGACGACCCTATAGTCGTCGAACAATTCGGCGGCGGGCCAAGCTTGTCCCGGGGTCGTGGGGACGACCCTATAATCGTCGGACATGACGGTGGCGGGCCAATCTAGTCCCGGGGTCGTGGGGACGACCCTATAGTCGTCGGACATGTCGGCGGCTGGCCAACTTTGGCCCGGTGTCGTGGGGACGACTCTATAGTCGTCGGACATGTCGGCGGCTGGCCAACTTTGGCCCGGGGTCGTGGGGACGACTCTATAGTCGTCGGAAATGTCGGCGGCTGGCCAACCTGGACTCGGGGTCGTGGGGACGACCCTATAGTCGTCGGACAAGACGGCGGCTGGACATCTTTGGCCCGGGGTCGTGGGGACGACCCTATAGTCGTCGGACAAGTCGGCGGCTGGCCAACCTAGACCCGGGGTCGTGGGGACGACCCTATAGTCGTCGGACGAGACGGCGGCTGGACATCTTTGGCCCGGGGTCGTGGGGACGACCCTATAGTCGTCGGACATGTTGGCGGCTTGCCAACTTTGGCCCGGGGTCGTGGGGACGACCCTATAGTCGTCGGACATGACGGTGGCGGGCCAATCTAGTCCCGGGGTCGTGGGGACGACCCTATAGTCGTCGGACATGTCGGCGGCTGGCCAACTTTGGCCCGGTGTCGTGGGGACGACTCTATAGTCGTCGGACATGTCGGCGGCTGGCCAACTTTGGCCCGGGGTCGTGGGGACGACTCTATAGTCGTCGGAAATGTCGGCGGCTGGCCAACCTGGACTCGGGGTCGTGGGGACGACCCTATAGTCGTCGGACAAGACGGCGGCTGGACATCTTTGGCCCGGGGTCGTGGGGACGACCCTATAGTCGTCGGACATGTTGGCGGCTTGCCAACTTTGGCCCGGGGTCGTGGGGACGACCCTATAGTCGTCGGACATGACGGTGGCGGGCCAATCTAGTCCCGGGGTCGTGGGGACGACCCTATAGTCGTTGGACATGACGGTGGCGGGCTAATCTAGTCCCTGGGTCGTAGGGACGACCCGATAGTCGTTGGACATGTCGGCGATTGGCCAACATTGGCCCGGGGTCGTGGGGACGACTCTATAGTCGTCGGACATGTCGGCGGCTGGCCAACTTTGGCCCGGGGTCGTGGGGACGACTCTATAGTCGTCGGAAATGTCGGCGGCTGGCCAACCTGGACTCGGGGTCGTGGGGACGACCCTATAGTCGTCGGACAAGACGGCGGCTGGACATCTTTGGCCCGGGGTCGTGGGGACGACCCTATAGTCGTCGGACATGTTGGCGGCTTGCCAACTTTGGCCCGGGGTCGTGGGGACGACCCTATAGTCGTCGGACATGACGGTGGCGGGCCAATCTAGTCCCGGGGTCGTGGGGACGACCCTATAGTCGTCGGACATGTCGGCGGCTGTCCAACTTTGGCCCGGTGTCGTGGGGACGACTCTATAGTCGTCGGACATGTCGGCGGCTGGCCAACTTTGGCCCGGGGTCGTGGGGACGACTCTATAGTCGTCGGAAATGTCGGCGGCTGGCCAACCTGGACTCGGGGTCGTGGGGACGACCCTATAGTCGTCGGACAAGACGGCGGCTGGACATCTTTGGCCCGGGGTCGTGGGGACGACCCTATAGTCGTCGGACAAGTCGGCGGCGAGCCCACCTAGTCGGGGGGTCGTGGGGACGACCCTATTGTCGTCGGACAAGTCGGCGGCCGGCCAACCTAGTCCGGGGGTCGTGGGGACGACCCTATAGTCGTCGGACCTGACGGTGGCGGGCCAGTCTAGTCCCGGGTCGTGGGGACGACCCTATAGTCGTCGGACATGTCGGCGGCGCGCCAGTCTAGTCCCGGGTCGTGGGGACGACCCTATAGTCGTCGGACATGTCGGCGGCTGGCCAACTTTGGCCCGTGGTCGTGGGGACGACCCTATAGTCGTCGGAAATGTCGGTGGCTGTCCAACTTTGGCCCGGGGGTCGTGGGGACGACCCTATAGTCGTCGGACATGTCGGCGGCGAGCCAACATTGACCCGGGGTCGTGGGGACGACTCTATAGTCGTCGGACATGTCGGTGGCGGGCCAGTCTAGTCCCGGGTCGTGGGGACGACCCTATAGTCGTCGGACATGTCGGCGGCTGGCCAACTTTGGCCCGTGGTCGTGGGGAGGACCCTATACTCGTCGGACAAGTCGGCGGCGTACCAACCTAGTCCGGGGGTCGTGGGGACGACCCTATAGTCGTCGGACATGACGGTGGCGGGCCAGTCTAGTCCCGGGTCATGGGGACGACCCTATAGTCGTCGGACAAGTCGGCGGCTGGCCAACTTTGGCCCGTGGTCGTGGGGACGACCCTATAGTCGTCGGAAATGACGGTGGCGGGCCAATCTAGTCCCGGGGTCGTGGGGACGACCCTATAGTCGTCGGACATATCAGCGGCTGGCCAACTTTGGCCCGGGGTCGTGGGGACGACCCTACAGTCGTCGGATATGTCGGCGGCTGGCCAACTTTGGCCCGTGGTCGTGGGGACGACCCTATAGTCGTCGGAAATGACGGTGGCGGGCCAATCTAGTCCCGGGGTCGTGGGGACGACCCTATAGTCGTCGGACAAGTCGGCGGCGGGCCAACCTAGTCCCGGGGTCGTGGGGATGACCCTATAGTCGTCGGACATGACGGTGGCGGGCCAGTCTAGTCCCGGGTCGTGGGGACGACCCTATAGTCGTCGGACATGTCGCCGGCTGGCCAACTTTGGCCCATGGTCGTGGGGACGACCCTATAGTCGTCGGACAGAACGGTGGCGGGCCAATCTAGTCCCGGGGTCGTGGGGACGACCCTATAGTCGTCGGACAAGTCGGGGGCGGGCCTACCTAGTCCCGGGGTCGTGGGGACGACCCTATAGTCGTCGGATAAGTCGGCAGCTTGCCAACTTTGGCCCTGGGTCGTGGGAACGACCCTATAGTCGTCGGACAAGTCGGGGGCGAGCCCACCTAGTCCGGGGGTCGTGGGGACGACCCTATAGTCGTCGGACAAGTCGGCGGCCGGCCAACCTAGTCCGGGGGTCGTGGGGACGACCCTATAGTCGTCGGACATGACGGTGGCGGGCCAATCTAGTCCCGGGGTCGTGGGGACGACCCCATAGTCGTTGGACATGACGGTGGCGGGCCAGTCTAGTCCCGGGTCGTGGGCACGACCCTATAGTCGTCGGAAATGTCGCCGGCTGGCCAACTTTGGCCCGTGGTCGTGGGGACGACCCTATAGTCGTCGGACAAGTCGGCGGCTGTCCAGCTTTGGCCCGGGGCCGTGGGGACGACCCTATAGTTGTCGGACAAGTCGGCGGCTGTCCAGCTTTGGCCCGGGGTCGTGGGGACGACCCTATAGTCGTCGGACTTGACGGTGGCGGGCCAATCTAGTCCCGGGGTCGTGGGGACGACCCTATAGTCGTCGGACTTGACGGTGGCGGGCCAATCTAGTCCCGGGGTCGTGGGGACGACCCTATAGTCGTCGGACAAGACGGTGGCGGGCCAATCTAGTCCCGGCGTCGTGGGGACGACCCTATACTCGTCGGACATGTCGGCGGCTGGCCAACTTTTGCCCGGGGTCGTGGGGACGACCCTATAGTGGTCGGACTAGTCGGCGGCTGGCCAACCTAGTCCCGGGTCCGTGGGGACGACCCTATAGTCCTCGGACAAGTCGGCGGCTGGCCAACTTTGGCCCGTGGTCGTGGGGACGACCCTATAGTCGTTGGACATGACGGTGGCGGGCCAATCTAGTCCCGGCGTCGTGGGGACGACCCTATACTCGTCGGACAAGTCGGCGGCTGGACATCTTTGGCCCGGGGTCGTGGGGACGACCCTATAGTCGTCGGACATTTCGGCGGCATGCCACCTTTGGCCCGGGGTCGTGGGGACGACCCTATAGTCGTCGGACATGACGGTGGCGGGCCAATCTAGTTCCGGGGTCGTGGGGACGACCCTATAGTCGTCGGACATGTCGGCGGCTGGACAACTTTGGCCCGTGGACGTGGGGACCACCCCATAGTCGTCGGACATGTCGGCGGCTGGCCAACTTTGGCCCGTGGTCGTGGGGACGATCCGATAGTCGTCGGACATGACGGTGGCGGGCCAATCTAGTCCCGGGGTCATAGGGACGACCCTATAGTCGTCGGAAATGTCGGCGGCTGGTCAACTTAGGCCCGCGGTCGTAGGGACGATCCGATAGTCGTTGGACATGACGGTGCCGGGCCAATCAAGTCCCGGGGTCGTGGGTACGACCCTATAGTCGTCGGACATGTCGGCGATTGGCCATTATTGGCCCGGGGTCGTGGGGACGACCCTATAGTCGTCGGACAAGTGGCGGCTGGCCAAATTTGGCCCGTGGTCGTGAGGACGACCCTATTGTCGTCGGAAATGTCGGCGGCTGGCCAACTTTGGCCCGTGGTCGTGAAGACGACCCTATAGTCGTCGGACATGTCGGCGGCTGGCCAACTTTGGCCCGGGGTCGTGGGGACGACCCTATAGTCGTCGGACATGAAGGTGGCGGACCAATCTAGTCCCGGGGTCGTGGGGACGACCCTACAGTCGTCGGACAAGTCGGTGGCGGGCCAACCTAGTACCGGGGTCGTGGGGATGACCCCATAGTCGTTGGACATGACGGTGGCGGGCCAGTCTAGTCCCGGCGTCGTGGGGACGACCCTATAGTCGTCGGACAAGTCGGCGGCTGGCCAACTTTTGCCCGGGGTCGTGGGGATGACCCTATAGTCGTCGGACATGACGGTGTCGGGCCAATCTAGTCCCGGGATCGTGGGGACGACCCTATAGTCGTCGGACATGACGGTGGCGGGCCAATCTAGTCCCGGGGTCGTGGGGACGACTCTATAGTCGTCGGACAAGTCGGCGGCTGGCCAACTTTGGCCCGAGGTCGTGGGGACGACCCTATAGTCGTCGGAAATGTCGGTGGCTGTCCAACTTTGGCCCGGGGGTCGTGGGGACGACCCTATAGTCGTCGGACATGTCGGTGGCGGGCCAGTCTAGTCCCGGGTCGTGGGGACGACCCTATAGTCGTCGGACAAGTCGGCGGCCGGCCAACCTAGTCCGGGGGTCGTGGGGACGACACTATAGTCGTCGGACATGACGGTGGCGGGCCAGTCTAGTCCCGGGTCGTGGGGACGACCCTATAGTCGTCGGACATGTCGGCGGCTGGCCAACTTTGGCCCGTGGTCGTGGGGACGACCCTATAGTCGTCGGAAATGTCGGTGGCTGTCCAACTTTGGCCCGGGGGTCGTGGGGACGACCCTATAGTCGTCGGACATGTCGGTGGCGGGCCAGTCTAGTCCCGGGTCGTGGGGACGACCCTATAGTCGTCGGACATGTCGGCGGCTGGCCAACTTTGGCCCGTGGTCGTGGGGAGGACCCTATACTCGTCGGACAAGTCGGCGGCGTACCAACCTAGTCCGGGGGTCGTGGGGACGACCCTATAGTCGTCGGACATGACGGTGGCGGGCCAGTCTAGTCCCGGGTCATGGGGACGACCCTATAGTCGTCGGACAAGTCGGCGGCTGGCCAACTTTGGCCCGTGGTCGTGGGGACGACCCTATAGTCGTCGGAAATGACGGTGGCGGGCCAATCTAGTCCCGGGGTCGTGGGGACGACCCTACAGTCGTCGGACAAGTCGGCGGCGAGCCAATCTAGTCCCGCGGTCGTGGGGACGACCCTATAGTCGTCGGACAAGTCAGCGGCTGGCCAACATTGGCCCGTGGTCGTGGGGACGACCATATAGTCGTCGGACATGACGGTGGCGGGCCACTCTAGTCCCGGGTCGTGGGGACGACCCTATAGTCGTCGGACATGTCGGCGGCTGGCCAACTTTGGCCCGGGGTCGTGGGGACGACCCTACAGTCGTCGGACATGTCGGCGGCTGGCCAACTTTGGCCCGGGGTCGTGGGGACGACCCTATAGTCGTCGGATATGTCGTCGGCAGGCCAACTTTGGCCCGCGGTCGTGGGGACGACCCTATAGTCGTCGGACAAGTCGGCGGCTGGCCAACTTTGGCCCGTGGTCGTGGGGACGACCCTATAGTCGTCGGACTTGACGGTGGCGGGCCAATCTAGTCTCGGGGTCGTGTGGACGACCCCATAGTCGTCGGACATGACGGTGGCGGGCCAATCTAGTCCCGGGGTCGTGGGGACGACCCCATAGTCGTTGGACATGACGGTGGCGGGCCAGTCTAGTCCCGGGTCGTGGGCACGACCCTATAGTCGTCGGAAATGTCGCCGGCTGGCCAACTTTGGCCCGTGGTCGTGGGGACGACCCTATAGTCATCGGACAAGTCGGCGGCTGTCCAGCTTTGTCCCGGGGTCGTGGGGACGACCCTATAGTCGTCGGACAAGTCGGCGGCTGTCCAGCTTTGGCCCGGGGTCGTGGGGACGACCCTATAGTCGTCGGACTTGACGGTGGCGGGCCAATCTAGTCCCGGGGTCGTGGGAACGACCCTATAGTCGTCGGACTTGACGGTGGCGGGCCAGTCTAGTCCCGGGTCGTGGGCACGACCCTATAGTCGTCGGAAATGACGCCGGCTGGCCAACTTTGGCCCGTGGTCGTGGGGACGACCCTATAGTCGTCAGACATGACGGTGGCGAGCCAACCTAGTCCCGGGGCCGTGGGGACGACCCTATAGTCGTCGGACAAGTCGGCGGCGAGCCCACCTAGTCGGGGGGTCGTGGGGACGACCCTATAGTCGTCGGACAAGTCGGCGGCCGGCCAACCTAGTCCGGGGGTCGTGGGGACGACCCTATAGTCGTCGGACATGACGGTGGCGGGCCAGTCTAGTCCCGGGTCGTGGGGACGACCCTATAGTCGTCGGACATGTCGGCGGCTGGCCAACTTTGGCCCGTGGTCGTGGGGACGACCCTATAGTCGTCGGAAATGTCGGTGGCTGTCCAACTTTGGCCCGGGGGTCGTGGGGACGACCCTATAGTCGTCGGACATGTCGGCGGCGAGCCAACATTGACCCGGGGTCGTGGGGACGACTCTATAGTCGTCGGACATGTCGGTGGCGGGCCAGTCTAGTCCCGGGTCGTGGGGACGACCCTATAGTCGTCGGACATGTCGGCGGCTGGCCAACTTTGGCCCGTGGTCGTGGGGAGGACCCTATACTCGTCGGACAAGTCGGCGGCGTACCAACCTAGTCCGGGGGTCGTGGGGACGACCCTATAGTCGTCGGATATGACGGTGGCGGGCCAGTCTAGTCCCGGGTCATGGGGACGACCCTATAGTCGTCGGACAAGTCGGCGGCTGGCCAACTTTGGCCCGTGGTCGTGGGGACGACCCTATAGTCGTCGGAAATGACGGTGGCGGGCCAATCTAGTCCCGGGGTCGTGGGGACGACCCTATAGTCGTCGGACATATCAGCGGCTGGCCAACTTTGGCCCGGGGTCGTGGGGACGACCCTACAGTCGTCGGATATGTCGGCGGCTGGCCAACTTTGGCCCGTGGTCGTGGGGACGACCCTATAGTCGTCGGAAATGACGGTGGCGGGCCAATCTAGTCCCGGGGTCGTGGGGACGACCCTATAGTCGTCGGACAAGTCGGCGGCGGGCCAACCTAGTCCCGGGGTCGTGGGGATGACCCTATAGTCGTCGGACATGACGGTGGCGGGCCAGTCTAGTCCCGGGTCGTGGGGACGACCCTATAGTCGTCGGACATGTCGCCGGCTGGCCAACTTTGGCCCATGGTCGTGGGGACGACCCTATAGTCGTCGGACAGAACGGTGGCGGGCCAATCTAGTCCCGGGGTCGTGGGGACGACCCTATAGTCGTCGGACATGACGGTGGCGGGCCAATCTAGTCCCGGGGTCGTGGGGACGACCCCATAGTAGTTGGACATGACGGTGGCGGGCCAGTCTAGTCCCGGGTCGTGGGCACGACCCTATAGTCGTCGGACATGTCGGCGGCTGGCCAACTTTGGCCCGGGGTCGTGGGGACGACCCTACAGTCGTCGGATATGTCGGCGGCTGGCCAACTTTGGCCCGTGGTCGTGGGGACGACCCTATAGTCGTCGGAAATGACGGTGGCGGGCCAATCTAGTCCCGGGGTCGTGGGGACGACCCTATAGTTGTCGGACAAGTCGGTGGCGGGCCAACCTAGTCCCGGGGTCGTGGGGATGACCCTATAGTCGTCGGACATGTCGGCGGCTGGCCAACTTTGGCCCGTGGTCGTGGGGACGACCCTATAGTCGTCGGAAATGTCGGTGGCTGTCCAACTTTGGCCCGGGGGTCGTTGGGACGACCCTATAGTCGTCGGACATGTCGGCGGCGAGCCAACATTGACCCGGGGTCGTGGGGACGACTCTATAGTCGTCGGACATGTCGGTGGCGGGCCAGTCTAGTCCCGGGTCGTGGGGACGACCCTATAGTCGTCGGACATGTCGGCGGCTGGCCAACTTTGGCCCGTGGTCGTGGGGAGGACCCTATACTCGTCGGACAAGTCGGCAGCGTACCAACCTAGTCCGGGGGTCGTGGGGACGACCCTATAGTCGTCGGAAATGACGGGGGCGGGCCTACCTAGTCCCGGGGTCGTGGTGACGACCCTATAGTCGTCGGATAAGTCGGCAGCTTGCCAACATTGGCCCTGGGTCGTGGGAACGACCCTATAGTCGTCGGACAAGTCGGGGGCGAGCCCACCTAGTCCGGGGGTCGTGGGGACGATCCGATTGTCGTCGGACATGTCGGCGGCTGGCCAACCTAGACCCGGGGTCGTGGGGACGACCCTATTGTCGTCGGACATGGCGGTGGCGGGCCAATCTAGTCCCGTGGACGTGGGGACGACCCTATAGTCTTCGGACATGACGGTAGCGGGCCAATCTAGACCCGAGGTCCTGGGGACGACCCTATAGTAGTCGGACATGTCGGCGGCTGTCCAACTTTGGCGCGGTGTCGTGGGGACGACTCTATAGTCGTCGGACATGTCGGCGGCTGGCCAACCTAGACCCGGGGTCGTGGGGACGACCCTATTGTCGTCGGACATGACGGTGGCGGGCCAATCTAGTCCCGGGGTCGTGGGGACGACCGTATAGTCGTCGGACAAGTCGGCGGCGGGCCAAGCTTGTCCCGGGGTCGTGGGGACGACCCTATAATCGTCGGACATGACGGTGGCGGGCCAATCTAGTCCCGGGGTCGTGGGGACGACCCTATAATCGTTGGACATGACGGTGGCGGGCCAATCTAGTCCCGGGGTCGTAGGGACGACCCTATAGTTGTCGGACATGTTGGCGATTGGCCAACATTGGCCCGGGGTCGTCGGGACGCCCCTATAGTCGGCGGACATGTCGGCGGCTGGCCAACCTAGTCCCGGGGTCGTGGGGACGACCCTATAGTCGTCGGACATTTCGGCGGCTTGCCAACTTTGGCCCGGGGTCGTGGGGACGACTCTATAGTCGTCGGAAATGTTGGCCGCTGGCCAACCTGGACTCGGGGTCGTGGGGACGACCCTATAGTCGTCGGACAAGACGGCGGCTGGACATCTTTGGCCCGGGGTCGGGGGACGACCCTATTGTCGTCGGACATGACGGTGGCGGGCCAATCTAGTCCCGGGGTCGTGGGGACGACCCTATAGTCGTCGAACAATTCGGCGGCGGGCCAAGCTTGTCCCGGGGTCGTGGGGACGACCCTATAATCGTCGGACATGACAGTGGCGGGCCAATCTAGTCCCGGGGTCGTGGGGACGACCCTATAGTCGTCGGACATGTCGGCGGCTGGCCAACTTTGGCCCGGTGTCGTGGGGACGACTCTATAGTCGTCGGACATGTCGGCGGCTGGCCAACTTTGGCCCGGGGTCGTGGGGACGACTCTATAGTCGTCGGAAATGTCGGCGGCTGGCCAACCTGGACTCGGGGTCGTGGGGACGACCCTATAGTCGTCGGACAAGACGGCGGCTGGACATCTTTGGCCCGGGGTCGTGGGGACGACCCTATAGTCGTCGGACAAGTCGGCGGCTGGCCAACCTAGACCCGGGGTCGTGGGGACGACCCTATAGTCGTCGGACGAGACGGCGGCTGGACATCTTTGGCCCGGGGTCGTGGGGACGACCCTATAGTCGTCGGACATGTTGGCGGCTTGCCAACTTTGGCCCGGGGTCGTGGGGACGACCCTATAGTCGTCGGAAATGTCGGTGGCTGGCCAACTTTGGCCCGTGGTCGTGGGGAGGACCCTATACTCGTCGGACAAGTCGGCGGCGTACCAACCTAGTCCGGGGGTCGTGGGGACGACCCTATAGTCGTCGGACATGACGGTGGCGGGCCAGTCTAGTCCCGGGTCATGGGGACGACCCTATAGTCGTCGGACAAGTCGGCGGCTGGCCAACTTTGGCCCGTGGTCGTGGGGACGACCCTATAGTCGTCGGAAATGACGGTGGCGGGCCAATCTAGTCCCGCGGTCGTGGGGACGACCCTACAGTCGTCGGACAAGTCGGCGGCGAGCCAATCTAGTCCCGCGGTCGTGGGGACGACCCTATAGTCGTCGGACAAGTCAGCGGCTAGCCAACATTGGCCCGTGGTCGTGGGGACGACCGTATAGTCGTCGGACATGACGGTGGCGGGCCAATCTAGTCCCGGGGTCGTGGGGACGACCCTACAGTCGTCGGACATGTCGGCGGCAGGCCAACTTTGGCCCGCGGTCGTGGGGAGGACCCTATACTCGTCGGACAAGTCGGCGGCGTACCAACCTAGTCCGGGGGTCGTGGGGACGACCCTATAGTCGTCGGACATGCCGGTGGCGGGCCAATCTAGTCCCGGGTCATGGGGACGACCCTATAGTCGTCGGACAAGTCGGCGGCTGGCCAACTTTGGCCCGTGGTCGTGGGGACGACCCTATAGTCGTCGGACAAGTCGGCGGCGTACCAAGCTAGTCCGGGGGTCGTGGGGACGACCCTATAGTCGTCGGACATGACGGTGGCGGGCCACTCTAGTCCCGGGTCATGGGGACGACCCTATAGTCGTCGGACATGTCGGCGGCTGGCCAACTTTGGCCCGTGGTCGTGGGGAGGACCCTATACTCGTCGGACAAGTCGGCGGCGTACCAACCTAGACCGGGGGTCGTGGGGACGACCCTATAGTCGTCGGACATGACGGTGGCGGGCCAGTCTAGTCCCGGGTCATGGGGACGACCCTATAGTCGTCGGACTTGACGGTGGCGGGCCAATCTAGTCCCGGGGTCGTGGGGACGACCCTATAGTCGTCGGACTTGACGGTGGCGGGCCAGTCTACTCCAGGGTCGTGGGCACGACCCTATAGTCGTCGGAAATGACGCCGGCTGGCCAACTTTGGCCCGTGGTCGTGGGGACGACCCTATAGTCGTCAGACATGACGGTGGCGAGCCAACCTAGTCCCGGGGTCGTGGGGACGACCCTATAGTCGTCGGACAAGTCAGCGGCTGGCCAACATTGGCCCGTGGTCGTGTGGACGACCCCATAGTCGTCCGACATGACGGTGGCGGGCCAATCTAGTCCCGGGGTCGTGGGGACGACGCCATAGTCGTTAGACATATCGGTGGCGGGCCAGTCTAGTCCCGGGTCGTGGGGACGACCCTATAGTCGTCGGACATGTCGGCGGCTGGCTAACTTTGGCCCGCGGTCGTGGGGAGGACCCTATACTCGTCGGACAAGTCGGCGGCGTACCAACCTAGTCCGGGGGTCGTGGGGACGACCCTGTAGTCGTCGGACATGGCGGTGGCGGGCCAGTCTAGTCCCGGGTCATGGGGACGACCCTATAGTCGTCGGACAAGCCGGCGGCTGGCCAGCTTTGGCCCGTGGTCGTGGGGACGACCCTATAGTCGTCGGAAATAACGGTGGCGGGCCAATCTAGCCCCGGGGTCGTGGGGACGACCCTAGAGTCGTCGGACAAGTCGGCGGCGAGCCAATCTAGTCCCGCGGTCGTGGGGACGACCCTATAGTCGTCGGACAAGTCAGCGGCTAGCCAACATTGGCCCGTGGTCGTGGGGACGACCCTATAGTCGTCGGACATGTCGGCGGCTGCCCAACTTTGGCCCGGGGTCGTGGGGACGACCCTATAGTCGTCGGACATGTCGGCGGCTGGCCAACTTTGGCCCGTGGTTGTGGGGACGACCCTATAATCGTTGGACATGACGGTGGCGGGCCAATCTAGTCCCGGGGTCGTGGGGACGACCCTATAGTCGTCGGACAAGACGGCGGCTGGACATCTTTGGCCCGGGGTCGTGGGGACGACCCTATAGTCGTCGGACATGTTGGCGGCTTGCCAACTTTGGCCCGGGGTCGTGGGGACGACCCTATAGTCGTCGGACATGACGGTGGCGGGCCAATCTAGTCCCGGGGTCGTGGGGACGACCCTATAGTCGTCGGACATGTCGGCGGCTGGCCAACTTTGGCCCGGTGTCGTGGGGACGACTCTATAGTCGTCGGACATGTCGGCGGCTGGCCAACTTTGGCCCGGGGTCGTGGGGACGACTCTATAGTCGTCGGAAATGTCGGCGGCTGGCCAACCTGGACTCGGGGTCGTGGGGACGACCCTATAGTCGTCGGACAAGACGGCGGCTGGACATCTTTGGCCCGGGGTCGTGGGGACGACCCTATAGTCGTCGGACATGTCGGCGGCTGGCCAACTTTGGCGCGTGGTCGTGGGGACGATCCGATTGTCGTCGGACATGTCGGCGGCTGGCCAACTTTGGCCCGTGGTCGTGGGGACGACTCTATAGTCGTCGGAAATGTCGGCGGCGGGCCAACTTTGGCCCGTGGTTGTGGGGACGACCCTATAATCGTTGGACATGACGGTGGCGGGCCAATCTAGTCCCGGGGTCGTGGGGACGACCCTATAGTCGTCGGACAAGACGGCGGCTGGACATCATTGGCCCGGGGTCGTGGGGACGACCCTATAGTCGTCGGACATGTTGGCGGTTTGTCAGCCTAGTCCCGGGGTCGTGGGTACGACCCTATAGTCGTCGGACAAGTCGGCGGCGGGCCAACCTTGTCCCGGGGTCGTGGGGACGACCCTATAGTCGTCGGACATGTCGGCGGCTGGCCAACTTTGGCCCGGTGTCGTGGGGACGACTCTATAGTCGTCGGACAAGTCGGCGGCTGGCCAACTTTGGCCCGGGGTCGTGGGGACGACTCTATAGTCGTCGGAAATGTCGGCGGCTGGCCAACCTGGACTCGGGGTCGTGGGGACGACCCTATAGTCGTCGGACATGACGGTGGCGGGCCAATCTAGTCTCGCGGTCGTGGGGACGACCCTATAATCGTCGGACATGACGGTGGCGGGCCAATCTAGTCCCGGGGTAGTGGGGACGACCCTATAGTCGTCGGACATGTCGGCGGCTGGTCAACTTTGGCCCGGGGTCGTGGGGACGACCCTATAGTCGTCGGACAACACGGCGGCTGGACATCATTGGCCCGGGGTCGTGTGGACGACCCTATAGTCGTCGGACATGTTGGCGGCTTGTCAGCCTAGTCCCGGGGTCGTGGGTACGACCCTATAGTCGTCGGACAAGTCAGCGGCGGGCCAACCTTGTCCCGGGGTCGTGGGGACGACCCTATAGTCGTCGGACATGTCGGCGGCTGGCCAACTTTGGCCCGGTGTCGTGGGGACGACTCTATAGTCGTCGGAAATGTCGGCCGCTGGCCAACCTGGTCCGGGGTCGTGGGAACGACCCTATTGTCGTCGGACATGACGGTGGCGGGCCAATCTAGTCTCGGGGTCGTGGGGACGACCCTATAGTCGTCGGACATGTCGGCGGCTGCCCAACTTTGGCCCGGGGTCGTGGGGACGACCCTATAGTCGTCGGACATGTCGGCGGCTGGCCAACTTTGGCCCGTGGTTGTGGGGACGACCCTATAATCGTTGGACATGACGGTGGCGGGCCAATCTAGTCCCGGGGTCGTGGGGACGACCCTATAGTCGTCGGACAAGACGGCGGCTGGACATCATTGGCCCGGGGTCGTGGGGACGACCCTATAGTCGTCGGACATGTTGGCGGTTTGTCAGCCTAGTCCCGGGGTCGTGGGTACGACCCTATAGTCGTCGGACAAGTCGGCGGCGGGCCAACCTTGTCCCGGGGTCGTGGGGACGACCCTATAGTCGTCGGACATGTCGGCGGCTGGCCAACTTTGGCCCGGGGTCGTGGGGACGACTCTATAATCGTCGGAAATGTCGGCGGCTGGCCAACCTGGACTCGGGGTGGTGGGTACGACCCTATAGTCGTCGGACAAGTCGGCGGCGGGCCAACCTTGTCCCGGGGTCGTGGGGACGACCCTATTGTCGTCGGACATAACGGTGGCGGGCCAATCTAGTCTCGCGGTCGTGGGGACGACCCTATAATCGTCGGACATGACTGTGGCGGGCCAATCTAGTCCCGGGGTCGTGGGGACGACCCTATAGTCGTCGGACGTGTCGGCGGCTGGTCAACTTTGGCCCGGGGTCGTGGGGACGACCCCATCGTCGTCGGACAAGACGGTGGCGGGCCAATCTAGTCCCGGGGTCGTGGGGACGACCCTATAGTCGTCGGACATGTCGGCGGGTGGCCAACTTTGGCCCGTGGTCGTGGGGACGACCCTATTGTCGTCGGACATGACGGTGGCGGGCCAATCTAGTCTCGGGGTCGTGCGGACGACCCTATAGTCGTCGGACATGTCGGCGGCTGGCCAACTTTGGCCCGGGGTCGTGGGGGCGACCCTATAGTCGTCGGACATGTTGGCGGCTTGTCAGCCTAGTCCCGGGGTCGTGGGTACGACCCTACAGTCGTCGGACATTTCGGCGGCTTGCCAACTTTGGCCCGGGGTCGTGGGGACGACCCTATAGTCGTCGGACTTGACGGTGGCGGGCCAATCTAGTCCCGAGGTCCTGGGGACGACCCTATAGTCGTCGGACAAGTCGGCGGCTGGCCAACCTAGACCCGGGGTCGTGGGGACGACCCTATTGTCGTCGGACATGACGGTGGCGGGCCAATCTAGTCCCGGGGTCGTGGGGACGACCCTATAGTCGTCGAACAATTCGGCGGCGGGCCAAGCTTGTCCCGGGGTCGTGGGGACGACCCCATAATCGTCGGACATGACGGTGGCGGGCCAATCTAGTCCCGGGGTCGTGGGGACGACCCTATAGTCGTCGGACATGTCGGCGGCTGGCCAACTTTGGCCCGGTGTCGTGGGGACGACTCTATAGTCGTCGGACAAGTCGGCGGCTGGCCAACTTTGGCCCGGGGTCGTGGGGACGACTCTATAGTCGTCGGAAATGTCGGCGGCTGGCCAACCTGGACTCGGGGTCGTGGGGACGACCCTATAGTCGTCGGACAAGACGGCGGCTGGACATCTTTGGCCCGGGGTCGTGGGGACGACCCTATAGTCGTCGGACATGTTGGCGGCTTGCCAACTTTGGCCCGGGGTCGTGGGGACGACCCTATAGTCGTCGGACATGACGGTGGCGGGCCAATCTAGTCCCGGGGTCGTGGGGACGACCCTATAGTCGTTGGACATGACGGTGGCGGGCTAATCTAGTCCCTGGGTCGTAGGGACGACCCGATAGTCGTTGGACATGTCGGCGATTGGCCAACATTGGCCCGGGGTCGTGGGGACGACCCTATAGTCGTCGGACATGTCGGCGGCTGGCCAACTTTGGCGCGTGGTCGTGGGGACGATCCGATTGTCGTCGGTCATGTCGGCGGCTGGCCAACTTTGGCCCGTGGTCGTGGGGACGATCCAATAGTCGTCGGACATGTCGGCGGCTGGCCAACTTTGGCGCGTGGGCGTGGGGACGATCCGATTGTCGTCGGACATGTCGGCGGCTGGCCAACCTAGACCCGGGGTCGTGGGGACGACCCTATTGTCGTCGGACATGGCGGTGGCGGGCCAATCTAGTCCCGGGGTCGTGGGGACGACCCTATAGTCGTCGGACATGTCGGCGGCTGGCCAACTTTGGCCCGGTGTCGTGGGGACGACTCTATAGTCGTCGGACATGTCGGCGGCTGGCCAACTTTGGCGCGGTGTCGTGGGGACGACTCTATAGTCGTCGGACATGTCGGCGGCTGGCCAACCTAGACCCGGGGTCGTGGGGACGACCCTATAGTCGTCGGACATTTCGGCGGCTTGCCAACTTTGGCCCGGGGTCGAGGGGACGACTCTATAGTCGTCGGACAAGCCGGCGGCGGGCCAAGCTTGTCCCGGGGTCGTGGGGACGACCCTATAATCGTCGGACATGACGGTGGCGGGCCAATCTAGTCCCGGGGTCGTGGGGACGACCCTATAATCGTCGGACATGACGGTGGCGGGCCAATCTAGTCCCGGGGTCGTGGGGACGACCCTATAGTCGTCGGACATGTCGGCGGCTGGCCAACTTTGGCCCGGTGTCGTGGGGACGACTCTATAGTCGTCGGACATGTCGGCGGCTGGCCAACTTTGGCCCGGGGTCGTGGGGACGACTCTATAGTCGTCGGAAATGTCGGCGGCTGGCCAACCTGGACTCGGGGTCGTGGGGACGACCCTATAGTCGTCGGACAAGACGGCGGCTGGACATCTTTGGCCCGGGGTCGTGGGGACGACCCTATAGTCGTCGGACAAGTCGGCGGCTGGCCAACCTAGACCCGGGGTCGTGGGGACGACCCTATTGTCGTCGGACATGACGGTGGCGGGCCAATCTGGTCCCGGGGTCGTGGGGACGACCCTATAGTCGTCGAACAATTCGGCGGCGGGCCAAGCTTGTCCCGGGGTCGTGGGGACGACCCTATAATCGTCGGACATGACGGTGGCGGGCCAATCTAGTCCCGGGGTCGTGGGGACGACCCTATAGTCGTCGGACATGTCGGCGGCTGGCCAACTTTGGCCCGGTGTCGTGGGGACGACTCTATAGTCGTCGGACATGTCGGCGGCTGGCCAACTTTGGCCCGGGGTCGTGGGGACGACTCTATAGTCGTCGGAAATGTCGGCGGCTGGCCAACCTGGACTCGGGGTCGTGGGGACGACCCTATAGTCGTCGGACGAGACGGCGGCTGGACATCTTTGGCCCGTGGTCGTGGGGACGACCCTATAGTCGTCAGACATGACGGTGGCGAGCCAACCTAGTCCCGGGGTCGTGGGGACGACCCTATAGTCGTCGGACAAGTCAGCGGCTGGCCAACATTGGCCCGTGGTCGTGTGGACGACCCCATAGTCGTCCGACATGACGGTGGCGGGCCAATCTAGTCCCGGGGTCGTGGGGACGACGCCATAGTCGTTAGACATATCGGTGGCGGGCCAGTCTAGTCCCGGGTCGTGGGGACGACCCTATAGTCGTCGGACATGTCGGCGGCTGGCTAACTTTGGCCCGCGGTCGTGGGGAGGACCCTATACTCGTCGGACAAGTCGGCGGCGTACCAACCTAGTCCGGGGGTCGTGGGGACGACCCTGTAGTCGTCGGACATGGCGGTGGCGGGCCAGTCTAGTCCCGGGTCATGGGGACGACCCTATAGTCGTCGGACAAGCCGGCGGCTGGCCAGCTTTGGCCCGTGGTCGTGGGGACGACCCTATAGTCGTCGGAAATGACGGTGGCGGGCCAATCTAGCCCCGGGGTCGTGGGGACGACCCTAGAGTCGTCGGACAAGTCGGCGGCGAGCCAATCTAGTCCCGCGGTCGTGGGGACGACCCTATAGTCGTCGGACAAGGCAGCGGCTAGCCAACATTGGCCCGTGGTCGTGGGGACGACCCTATAGTCGTCGGACATGTCGGCGGCTGCCCAACTTTGGCCCGGGGTCGTGGGGACGACCCTATAGTCGTCGGACATGTCGGCGGCTGGCCAACTTTGGCCCGTGGTTGTGGGGACGACCCTATAATCGTTGGACATGACGGTGGCGGGCCAATCTAGTCCCGGGGTCGTGGGGACGACCCTATAGTCGTCGGACAAGACGGCGGCTGGACATCTTTGGCCCGGGGTCGTGGGGACGACCCTATAGTCGTCGGACATGTTGGCGGCTTGCCAACTTTGGCCCGGGGTCGTGGGGACGACCCTATAGTCGTCGGACATGACGGTGGCGGGCCAATCTAGTCCCGGGGTCGTGGGGACGACCCTATAGTCGTCGGACATGTCGGCGGCTGGCCAACTTTGGCCCGGTGTCGTGGGGACGACTCTATAGTCGTCGGACATGTCGGCGGCTGGCCAACTTTGGCCCGGGGTCGTGGGGACGACTCTATAGTCGTCGGAAATGTCGGCGGCTGGCCAACCTGGACTCGGGGTCGTGGGGACGACCCTATAGTCGTCGGACAAGACGGCGGCTGGACATCTTTGGCCCGGGGTCGTGGGGACGACCCTATAGTCGTCGGACATGTCGGCGGCTGGCCAACTTTGGCGCGTGGTCGTGGGGACGATCCGATTGTCGTCGGACATGTCGGCGGCTGGCCAACTTTGGCCCGTGGTCGTGGGGACGACTCTATAGTCGTCGGAAATGTCGGCGGCGGGCCAACTTTGGCCCGTGGTTGTGGGGACGACCCTATAATCGTTGGACATGACGGTGGCGGGCCAATCTAGTCCCGGGGTCGTGGGGACGACCCTATAGTCGTCGGACAAGACGGCGGCTGGACATCATTGGCCCGGGGTCGTGGGGACGACCCTATAGTCGTCGGACATGTTGGCGGTTTGTCAGCCTAGTCCCGGGGTCGTGGGTACGACCCTATAGTCGTCGGACAAGTCGGCGGCGGGCCAACCTTGTCCCGGGGTCGTGGGGACGACCCTATAGTCGTCGGACATGTCGGCGGCTGGCCAACTTTGGCCCGGTGTCGTGGGGACGACTCTATAGTCGTCGGAAATGTCGGCCACTGGCCAACCTGGTCCGGGGTCGTGGGGACGACCCTATAGTCGTCGGACATGACGGTGGCGGGCCAATCTAGTCCCGGGGTCGTGGGGACGACCCTATAGTCGTCGGACATGTCGGCGGCTGGCCAACTTTGGCCCGGTGTCGTGGGGACGACTCTATAGTCGTCGGACAAGTCGGCGGCTGGCCAACTTTGGCCCGGGGTCGTGGGGACGACTCTATAGTCGTCGGAAATGTCGGCGGCTGGCCAACCTGGACTCGGGGTCGTGGGGACGACCCTATAGTCGTCGGACATGACGGTGGCGGGCCAATCTAGTCTCGCGGTCGTGGGGACGACCCTATAATCGTCGGACATGACGGTGGCGGGCCAATCTAGTCCCGGGGTAGTGGGGACGACCCTATAGTCGTCGGACATGTCGGCGGCTGGTCAACTTTGGCCCGGGGTCGTGGGGACGACCCTATAGTCGTCGGACAACACGGCGGCTGGACATCATTGGCCCGGGGTCGTGTGGACGACCCTATAGTCGTCGGACATGTTGGCGGCTTGTCAGCCTAGTCCCGGGGTCGTGGGTACGACCCTATAGTCGTCGGACAAGTCAGCGGCGGGCCAACCTTGTCCCGGGGTCGTGGGGACGACCCTATAGTCGTCGGACATGTCGGCGGCTGGCCAACTTTGGCCCGGTGTCGTGGGGACGACTCTATAGTCGTCGGAAATGTCGGCCGCTGGCCAACCTGGTCCGGGGTCGTGGGGACGACCCTATTGTCGTCGGACATGACGGTGGCGGGCCAATCTAGTCTCGGGGTCGTGGGGACGACCCTATAGTCGTCGGACATGTCGGCGGCTGGCCAACTTTGGCCCGGGGTCGTGGGGACGACCCTATAGTCGTCGGACATGTTGGCGGTTTGTCAGCCTAGTCCCGGGGTCGTGGGTACGACCCTATAGTCGTCGGACAAGTCGGCGGCGGGCCAACCTTGTCCCGGGGTCGTGGGGACGACCCTATAGTCGTCGGACATGTCGGCGGCTGGCCAACTTTGGCCCGGGGTCGTGGGGACGACTCTATAATCGTCGGAAATGTCGGCGGCTGGCCAACCTGGACTCGGGGTGGTGGGTACGACCCTATAGTCGTCGGACAAGTCGGCGGCGGGCCAACCTTGTCCCGGGGTCGTGGGGACGACCCTATTGTCGTCGGACATAACGGTGGCGGGCCAATCTAGTCTCGCGGTCGTGGGGACGACCCTATTATCGTCGGACATGACTGTGGCGGGCCAATCTAGTCCCGGGGTCGTGGGGACGACCCTATAGTCGTCGGACATGTCGGCGGCTGGTCAACTTTGGCCCGGGGTCGTGGGGACGACCCCATCGTCGTCGGACAAGACGGTGGCGGGCCAATCTAGTCCCGGGGTCGTGGGGACGACCCTATAGTCGTCGGACATGTCGGCGGGTGGCCAACTTTGGCCCGGGGTCGTGGGGACGACCCTATAGTCGTCGGACATGTTGGCGGTTTGTCAGCCTAGTCCCGGGGTCGTGGGTACGACCCTATAGTCGTCGGACAAGTCGGCGGCGGGCCAACCTTGTCCCGGGGTCGTGGGGACGACCCTATAGTCGTCGGACATGTCGGCGGCTGGCCAACTTTGGCCCGGGGTCGTGGGGACGACTCTATAATCGTCGGAAATGTCGGCGGCTGGCCAACCTGGACTCGGGGTGGTGGGTACGACCCTATAGTCGTCGGACAAGTCGGCGGCGGGCCAACCTTGTCCCGGGGTCGTGGGGACGACCCTATTGTCGTCGGACATAACGGTGGCGGGCCAATCTAGTCTCGCGGTCGTGGGGACGACCCTATTGTCGTCGGACATGACGGTGGCGGGCCAATCTAGTCTCGGGGTCGTGCGGACGACCCTATAGTCGTCGGACATGTCGGCGGCTGGCCAACTTTGGCCCGGGGTCGTGGGGGCGACCCTATAGTCGTCGGACATGTTGGCGGCTTGTCAGCCTAGTCCCGGTGTCGTGGGTACGACCCTACAGTCGTCGGACATTTCGGCGGCTTGCCAACTTTGGCCCGGGGTCGTGGGGACGACCCTATAGTCGTCGGACTTGACGGTGGCGGGCCAATCTAGTCCCGAGGTCCTGGGGACGACCCTATAGTCGTCGGACAAGTCGGCGGCTGGCCAACCTAGACCCGGGGTCGTGGGGACGACCCTATTGTCGTCGGACATGACGGTGGCGGGCCAATCTAGTCCCGGGGTCGTGGGGACGACCCTATAGTCGTCGAACAATTCGGCGGCGGGCCAAGCTTGTCCCGGGGTCGTGGGGACGACCCCATAATCGTCGGACATGACGGTGGCGGGCCAATCTAGTCCCGGGGTCGTGGGGACGACCCTATAGTCGTCGGACATGTCGGCGGCTGGCCAACTTTGGCCCGGTGTCGTGGGGACGACTCTATAGTCGTCGGACAAGTCGGCGGCTGGCCAACTTTGGCCCGGGGTCGTGGGGACGACTCTATAGTCGTCGGAAATGTCGGCGGCTGGCCAACCTGGACTCGGGGTCGTGGGGACGACCCTATAGTCGTCGGACAAGACGGCGGCTGGACATCTTTGGCCCGGGGTCGTGGGGACGACCCTATAGTCGTCGGACATGTTGGCGGCTTGCCAACTTTGGCCCGGGGTCGTGGGGACGACCCTATAGTCGTCGGACATGACGGTGGCGGGCCAATCTAGTCCCGGGGTCGTGGGGACGACCCTATAGTCGTTGGACATGACGGTGGCGGGCTAATCTAGTCCCTGGGTCGTAGGGACGACCCGATAGTCGTTGGACATGTCGGCGATTGGCCAACATTGGCCCGGGGTCGTGGGGACGACCCTATAGTCGTCGGACATGTCGGCGGCTGGCCAACTTTGGCGCGTGGTCGTGGGGACGATCCGATTGTCGTCGGACATGTCGGCGGCTGGCCAACTTTGGCCCGTGGTCGTGGGGACGATCCAATAGTCGTCGGACATGTCGGCGGCTGGCCAACTTTGGCGCGTGGGCGTGGGGACGATCCGATTGTCGTCGGACATGTCGGCGGCTGGCCAACCTAGACCCGGGGTCGTGGGGACGACCCTATTGTCGTCGGACATGGCGGTGGCGGGCCAATCTAGTCCCGTGGACGTGGGGACGACCCTATAGTCTTCGGACATGACGGTAGCGGGCCAATCTAGACCCGAGGTCCTGGGGACGACCCTATAGTAGTCGGACATGTCGGCGGCTGTCCAACTTTGGCGCGGTGTCGTGGGGACGACTCTATAGTCGTCGGACATGTCGGCGGCTGGCCAACCTAGACCCGGGGTCGTGGGGACGACCCTATAGTCGTCGGACAAGTCGGCGGCGAGCCCACCTAGTCGGGGGGTCGTGGGGACGACCCTATAGTCGTCGGACAAGTCGGTGGCGGGCCAGTCTAGTCCCGGGTCGTGGGGACGACCCTATAGTCGTCGGACTTGACGGTGGCGGGCCAATCTAGTCCCGGGGTCGTGGGGACGACCCTATAGTCGTCGGACTTGACGGTGGCGGGCCAGTCTACTCCAGGGTCGTGGGCACGACCCTATAGTCGTCGGAAATGACGCCGGCTGGCCAACTTTGGCCCGTGGTCGTGGGGACGACCCTATAGTCGTCAGACATGACGGTGGCGAGCCAACCTAGTCCCGGGGTCGTGGGGACGACCCTATAATCGTCGGACAAGTCGGCGGCGAGCCCAGATTGTCGGGGGGGTCGTGGTGACGACCCTATAGTCGTCGGACAAGTCGGCGGCCGGCCAACCTAGTCCGGGGGTCGTGGGGACGACCCTATAGTCGTCGGACATGACGGTGGCGGGCCAGTCTAGTCCCGGGTCGTGGGGACGACCCTATAGTCGTCGGACAAGTCAGCGGCTGGCCAACATTGGCCCGTGGTCGTGGGGACGACCGTATAGTCGTCGGACAAGTCGGCGGCGGGCCAAGCTTGTCCGGGGGTCGTGGGGACGACCCTATAATCGTCGGACATGACGGTGGCGGGCCAATCTAGTCCCGGGGTCGTGGGGACGACCCTATAATCGTTGGACATGACGGTGGCGGGCCAATCTAGTCCCGGGGTCGTAGGGACGACCCTATAGTTGTCGGACATGTTGGCGATTGGCCAACATTGGCCCGGGGTCGTCGGGACGCCCCTATAGTCGTCGGACATGTCGGCGGCTGGCCAACCTAGTCCCGGGGTCGTGGGGACGACCCTATAGTCGTCGGACATTTCGGCGGCTTGCCAACTTTGGCCCGGGGTCGAGGGGACGACTCTATAGTCGTCGGACAAGCCGGCGGCGGGCCAAGCTTGTCCCGGGGTCGTGGGGACGACCCTATAATCGTCGGACATGACGGTGGCGGGCCAATCTAGTCCCGGGGTCGTGGGGACGACCCTATAATCGTTGGACATGACGGTGGCGGACCAATCTAGTCCCGGGGTCGTAGGGAGGACCCTATAGTTGTCGGACATGTTGGCGATTGGCCAACATTGGCCCGGGGTCGTCGGGACGTCCCTATAGTCGTCGGACATGTCGGCGGCTGGCCAACCTAGTCCCGGGGTCGTGGGGACGACCCTATAGTCGTCGGACATTTCGGCGGCTTGCCAACTTTGGCCCGGGGTCGTGGGGACGACTCTATAGTCGTCGGAAATGTTGGCCGCTGGCCAACCTGGACTCGGGGTCGTGGGGACGACCCTATAGTCGTCGGACAAGACGGCGGCTGGACATCTTTGGCCCGGGGACGGGGGACGACCCTATTGTCGTCGGACATGACGGTGGCGGGCCAATCTAGTCCCGGGGTCGTGGGGACGACCCTATAGTCGTCGAACAATTCGGCGGCGGGCCAAGCTTGTCCCGGGGTCGTGGGGACGACCCTATAATCGTCGGACATGACGGTGGCGGGCCAATCTAGTCCCGGTGTCGTGGGGACGACCCTATAGTCGTCGGACATGTCGGCGGCTGGCCAACTTTGGCCCGGTGTCGTGGGGACGACTCTATAGTCGTCGGACATGTCGGCGGCTGGCCAACCTGGACTCGGGGTCGTGGGGACGACCCTATAGTCGTCGGACAAGACGGCGGCTGGACATCTTTGGCCCGGGGTCGTGGGGACGACCCTATAGTCGTCGGACATGTTGGCGGCTTGCCAACTTTGGCCCGGGGTCGTGGGGACGACCCTATAGTCGTCGGACATGACGGTGGCGGGCCAATCTAGTCCCGGGGTCGTGGGGACGACCCTATAGTCGTCGGACATGTCGGCGGCTGTCCAACTTTGGCCCGGTGTCGTGGGGACGACTCTATAGTCGTCGGACATGTCGGCGGCTGGCCAACTTTGGCCCGGGGTCGTGGGGACGACTCTATAGTCGTCGGAAATGTCGGCGGCTGGCCAACCTGGACTCGGGGTCGTGGGGACGACCCTATAGTCGTCGGACAAGACGGCGGCTGGACATCTTTGGCCCGGGGTCGTGGGGACGACCCTATAGTCGTCGGACAAGTCGGCGGCGAGCCCACCTAGTCGGGGGGTCGTGGGGACGACCCTATTGTCGTCGGACAAGTCGGCGGCCGGCCAACCTAGTCTGGGGGTCGTGGGGACGACCCTATAGTCGTCGGACCTGACGGTGGCGGGCCAGTCTAGTCCCGGGTCGTGGGGACGACCCTATAGTCGTCGGACATGTCGGCGGCGGGCCAGTCTAGTCCCGGGTCGTGGGGACGACCCTATAGTCGTCGGACATGTCGGCGGCTGGCCAACTTTGGCCCGTGGTCGTGGGGACGACCCTATAGTCGTCGGAAATGTCGGTGGCTGTCCAACTTTGGCCCGGGGGTCGTGGGGACGACCCTATAGTCGTCGGACATGTCGGCGGCGAGCCAACATTGACCCGGGGTCGTGGGGACGACTCTATAGTCGTCGGACATGTCGGTGGCGGGCCAGTCTAGTCCCGGGTCGTGGGGACGACCCTATAGTCGTCGGACATGTCGGCGGCTGGCCAACTTTGGCCCGTGGTCGTGGGGAGGACCCTATACTCGTCGGACAAGTCGGCGGCGTACCAACCTAGTCCGGGGGTCGTGGGGACGACCCTATAGTCGTCGGACATGACGGTGGCGGGCCAGTCTAGTCCCGGGTCATGGGGACGACCCTATAGTCGTCGGACAAGTCGGCGGCTGGCCAACTTTGGCCCGTGGTCGTGGGGACGACCCTATAGTCGTCGGAAATGACGGTGGCGGGCCAATCTAGTCCCGGGGTCGTGGGGACGACCCTATAGTCGTCGGACATATCAGCGGCTGGCCAACTTTGGCCCGGGGTCGTGGGGACGACCCTACAGTCGTCGGATATGTCGGCGGCTGGCCAACTTTGGCCCGTGGTCGTGGGGACGACCCTATAGTCGTCGGAAATGACGGTGGCGGGCCAATCTAGTCCCGGGGTCGTGGGGACGACCCTATAGTCGTCGGACAAGTCGGCGGCGGGCCAACCTAGTCCCGGGGTCGTGGGGATGACCCTATAGTCGTCGGACATGACGGTGGCGGGCCAGTCTAGTCCCGGGTCGTGGGGACGACCCTATAGTCGTCGGACATGTCGCCGGCTGGCCAACTTTGGCCCATGGTCGTGGGGACGACCCTATAGTCGTCGGACAGAACGGTGGCGGGCCAATCTAGTCCCGGGGTCGTGGGGACGACCCTATAGTCGTCGGACAAGTCGGGGGCGGGCCTACCTAGTCCCGGGGTCGTGGGGACGACCCTATAGTCGTCGGATAAGTCGGCAGCTTGCCAACTTTGGCCCTGGGTCGTGGGAACGACCCTATAGTCGTCGGACAAGTCGGGGGCGAGCCCACCTAGTCCGGGGGTCGTGGGGACGACCCTATAGTCGTCGGACAAGTCGGCGGCCGGCCAACCTAGTCCGGGGGTCGTGGGGACGACCCTATAGTCGTCGGACATGACGGTGGCGGGCCAATCTAGTCCCGGGGTCGTGGGGACGACCCCATAGTCGTTGGACATGACGGTGGCGGGCCAGTCTAGTCCCGGGTCGTGGGCACGACCCTATAGTCGTCGGAAATGTCGCCGGCTGGCCAACTTTGGCCCGTGGTCGTGGGGACGACCCTATAGTCGTCGGACAAGTCGGCGGCTGTCCAGCTTTGGCCCGGGGCCGTGGGGACGACCCTATAGTTGTCGGACAAGTCGGCAGCTGTCCAGCTTTGGCCCGGGGTCGTGGGGACGACCCTATAGTCGTCGGACTTGACGGTGGCGGGCCAATCTAGTCCCGGGGTCGTGGGGACGACCCTATAGTCGTCGGACTTGACGGTGGCGGGCCAATCTAGTCCCGGGGTCGTGGGGACGACCCTATAGTCGTCGGACAAGACGGTGGCGGGCCAATCTAGTCCCGGCGTCGTGGGGACGACCCTATACTCGTCGGACATGTCGGCGGCTGGCCAACTTTTGCCCGGGGTCGTGGGGACGACCCTATAGTGGTCGGACTAGTCGGCGGCTGGCCAACCTAGTCCCGGGTCCGTGGGGACGACCCTATAGTCCTCGGACAAGTCGGCGGCTGGCCAACTTTGGCCCGTGGTCGTGGGGACGACCCTATAGTCGTTGGACATGACGGTGGCGGGCCAATCTAGTCCCGGCGTCGTGGGGACGACCCTATACTCGTCGGACAAGTCGGCGGCTGGACATCTTTGGCCCGGGGTCGTGGGGACGACCCTATAGTCGTCGGACATTTCGGCGGCATGCCACCTTTGGCCCGGGGTCGTGGGGACGACCCTATAGTCGTCGGACATGACGGTGGCGGGCCAATCTAGTTCCGGGGTCGTGGGGACGACCCTATAGTCGTCGGACATGTCGGCGGCTGGACAACTTTGGCCCGTGGACGTGGGGACCACCCCATAGTCGTCGGACATGTCGGCGGCTGGCCAACTTTGGCCCGTGGTCGTGGGGACGATCCGATAGTCGTCGGACATGACGGTGGCGGGCCAATCTAGTCCCGGGGTCATAGGGACGACCCTATAGTCGTCGGAAATGTCGGCGGCTGGTCAACTTAGGCCCGCGGTCGTAGGGACGATCCGATAGTCGTTGGACATGACGGTGCCGGGCCAATCAAGTCCCGGGGTCGTGGGTACGACCCTATAGTCGTCGGACATGTCGGCGATTGGCCATTATTGGCCCGGGGTCGTGGGGACGACCCTATAGTCGTCGGACAAGTGGCGGCTGGCCAAATTTGGCCCGTGGTCGTGAGGACGACCCTATTGTCGTCGGAAATGTCGGCGGCTGGCCAACTTTGGCCCGTGGTCGTGAAGACGACCCTATAGTCGTCGGACATGTCGGCGGCTGGCCAACTTTGGCCCGGGGTCGTGGGGACGACCCTATAGTCGTCGGACATGAAGGTGGCGGACCAATCTAGTCCCGGGGTCGTGGGGACGACCCTACAGTCGTCGGACAAGTCGGTGGCGGGCCAACCTAGTACCGGGGTCGTGGGGATGACCCCATAGTCGTTGGACATGACGGTGGCGGGCCAGTCTAGTCCCGGCGTCGTGGGGACGACCCTATAGTCGTCGGACAAGTCGGCGGCTGGCCAACTTTTGCCCGGGGTCGTGGGGATGACCCTATAGTCGTCGGACATGACGGTGTCGGGCCAATCTAGTCCCGGGATCGTGGGGACGACCCTATAGTCGTCGGACATGACGGTGGCGGGCCAATCTAGTCCCGGGGTCGTGGGGACGACTCTATAGTCGTCGGACAAGTCGGCGGCTGGCCAACTTTGGCCCGAGGTCGTGGGGACGACCCTATAGTCGTCGGAAATGTCGGTGGCTGTCCAACTTTGGCCCGGGGGTCGTGGGGACGACCCTATAGTCGTCGGACATGTCGGTGGCGGGCCAGTCTAGTCCCGGGTCGTGGGGACGACCCTATAGTCGTCGGACAAGTCGGCGGCCGGCCAACCTAGTCCGGGGGTCGTGGGGACGACACTATAGTCGTCGGACATGACGGTGGCGGGCCAGTCTAGTCCCGGGTCGTGGGGACGACCCTATAGTCGTCGGACATGTCGGCGGCTGGCCAACTTTGGCCCGTGGTCGTGGGGACGACCCTATAGTCGTCGGAAATGTCGGTGGCTGTCCAACTTTGGCCCGGGGGTCGTGGGGACGACCCTATAGTCGTCGGACATGTCGGTGGCGGGCCAGTCTAGTCCCGGGTCGTGGGGACGACCCTATAGTCGTCGGACATGTCGGCGGCTGGCCAACTTTGGCCCGTGGTCGTGGGGAGGACCCTATACTCGTCGGACAAGTCGGCGGCGTACCAACCTAGTCCGGGGGTCGTGGGGACGACCCTATAGTCGTCGGACATGACGGTGGCGGGCCAGTCTAGTCCCGGGTCATGGGGACGACCCTATAGTCGTCGGACAAGTCGGCGGCTGGCCAACTTTGGCCCGTGGTCGTGGGGACGACCCTATAGTCGTCGGAAATGACGGTGGCGGGCCAATCTAGTCCCGGGGTCGTGGGGACGACCCTACAGTCGTCGGACAAGTCGGCGGCGAGCCAATCTAGTCCCGCGGTCGTGGGGACGACCCTATAGTCGTCGGACAAGTCAGCGGCTGGCCAACATTGGCCCGTGGTCGTGGGGACGACCATATAGTCGTCGGACATGACGGTGGCGGGCCACTCTAGTCCCGGGTCGTGGGGACGACCCTATAGTCGTCGGACATGTCGGCGGCTGGCCAACTTTGGCCCGGAGTCGTGGGGACGACCCTACAGTCGTCGGACATGTCGGCGGCTGGCCAACTTTGGCCCGGGGTCGTGGGGACGACCCTATAGTCGTCGGATATGTCGTCGGCAGGCCAACTTTGGCCCGCGGTCGTGGGGACGACCCTATAGTCGTCGGACAAGTCGGCGGCTGGCCAACTTTGGCCCGTGGTCGTGGGGACGACCCTATAGTCGTCGGACTTGACGGTGGCGGGCCAATCTAGTCTCGGGGTCGTGTGGACGACCCCATAGTCGTCGGACATGACGGTGGCGGGCCAATCTAGTCCCGGGGTCGTGGGGACGACCCCATAGTCGTTGGACATGACGGTGGCGGGCCAGTCTAGTCCCGGGTCGTGGGCACGACCCTATAGTCGTCGGAAATGTCGCCGGCTGGCCAACTTTGGCCCGTGGTCGTGGGGACGACCCTATAGTCATCGGACAAGTCGGCGGCTGTCCAGCTTTGTCCCGGGGTCGTGGGGACGACCCTATAGTCGTCGGACAAGTCGGCGGCTGTCCAGCTTTGGCCCGGGGTCGTGGGGACGACCCTATAGTCGTCGGACTTGACGGTGGCGGGCCAATCTAGTCCCGGGGTCGTGGGGACGACCCTATAGTCGTCGGACTTGACGGTGGCGGGCCAGTCTAGTCCCGGGTCGTGGGCACGACCCTATAGTCGTCGGAAATGACGCCGGCTGGCCAACTTTGGCCCGTGGTCGTGGGGACGACCCTATAGTCGTCAGACATGACGGTGGCGAGCCAACCTAGTCCCGGGGCCGTGGGGACGACCCTATAGTCGTCGGACAAGTCGGCGGCGAGCCCACCTAGTCGGGGGGTCGTGGGGACGACCCTATAGTCGTCGGACAAGTCGGCGGCCGGCCAACCTAGTCCGGGGGTCGTGGGGACGACCCTATAGTCGTCGGACATGACGGTGGCGGGCCAGTCTAGTCCCGGGTCGTGGGGACGACCCTATAGTCGTCGGACATGTCGGCGGCTGGCCAACTTTGGCCCGTGGTCGTGGGGACGACCCTATAGTCGTCGGAAATGTCGGTGGCTGTCCAACTTTGGCCCGGGGGTCGTGGGGACGACCCTATAGTCGTCGGACATGTCGGCGGCGAGCCAACATTGACCCGGGGTCGTGGGGACGACTCTATAGTCGTCGGACATGTCGGTGGCGGGCCAGTCTAGTCCCGGGTCGTGGGGACGACCCTATAGTCGTCGGACATGTCGGCGGCTGGCCAACTTTGGCCCATGGTCGTGGGGAGGACCCTATACTCGTCGGACAAGTCGGCGGCGTACCAACCTAGTCCGGGGGTCGTGGGGACGACCCTATAGTCGTCGGATATGACGGTGGCGGGCCAGTCTAGTCCCGGGTCATGGGGACGACCCTATAGTCGTCGGACAAGTCGGCGGCTGGCCAACTTTGGCCCGTGGTCGTGGGGACGACCCTATAGTCGTCGGAAATGACGGTGGCGGGCCAATCTAGTCCCGGGGTCGTGGGGACGACCCTATAGTCGTCGGACATATCAGCGGCTGGCCAACTTTGGCCCGGGGTCGTGGGGACGACCCTACAGTCGTCGGATATGTCGGCGGCTGGCCAACTTTGGCCCGTGGTCGTGGGGACGACCCTATAGTCGTCGGAAATGACGGTGGCGGGCCAATCTAGTCCCGGGGTCGTGGGGACGACCCTATAGTCGTCGGACAAGTCGGCGGCGGGCCAACCTAGTCCCGGGGTCGTGGGGATGACCCTATAGTCGTCGGACATGACGGTGGCGGGCCAGTCTAGTCCCGGGTCGTGGGGACGACCCTATAGTCGTCGGACATGTCGCCGGCTGGCCAACTTTGGCCCATGGTCGTGGGGACGACCCTATAGTCGTCGGACAGAACGGTGGCGGGCCAATCTAGTCCCGGGGTCGTGGGGACGACCCTATAGTCGTCGGACATGACGGTGGCGGGCCAATCTAGTCCCGGGGTCGTGGGGACGACCCCATAGTAGTTGGACATGACGGTGGCGGGCCAGTCTAGTCCCGGGTCGTGGGCACGACCCTATAGTCGTCGGACATGTCGGCGGCTGGCCAACTTTGGCCCGGGGTCGTGGGGACGACCCTACAGTCGTCGGATATGTCGGCGGCTGGCCAACTTTGGCCCGTGGTCGTGGGGACGACCCTATAGTCGTCGGAAATGACGGTGGCGGGCCAATCTAGTCCCGGGGTCGTGGGGACGACCCTATAGTTGTCGGACAAGTCGGTGGCGGGCCAACCTAGTCCCGGGGTCGTGGGGATGACCCTATAGTCGTCGGACATGTCGGCGGCTGGCCAACTTTGGCCCGTGGTCGTGGGGACGACCCTATAGTCGTCGGAAATGTCGGTGGCTGTCCAACTTTGGCCCGGGGGTCGTTGGGACGACCCTATAGTCGTCGGACATGTCGGCGGCGAGCCAACATTGACCCGGGGTCGTGGGGACGACTCTATAGTCGTCGGACATGTCGGTGGCGGGCCAGTCTAGTCCCGGGTCGTGGGGACGACCCTATAGTCGTCGGACATGTCGGCGGCTGGCCAACTTTGGCCCGTGGTCGTGGGGAGGACCCTATACTCGTCGGACAAGTCGGCAGCGTACCAACCTAGTCCGGGGGTCGTGGGGACGACCCTATAGTCGTCGGAAATGACGGGGGCGGGCCTACCTAGTCCCGGGGTCGTGGTGACGACCCTATAGTCGTCGGATAAGTCGGCAGCTTGCCAACATTGGCCCTGGGTCGTGGGAACGACCCTATAGTCGTCGGACAAGTCGGGGGCGAGCCCACCTAGTCCGGGGGTCGTGGGGACGATCCGATTGTCGTCGGACATGTCGGCGGCTGGCCAACCTAGACCCGGGGTCGTGGGGACGACCCTATTGTCGTCGGACATGGCGGTGGCGGGCCAATCTAGTCCCGTGGACGTGGGGACGACCCTATAGTCTTCGGACATGACGGTAGCGGGCCAATCTAGACCCGAGGTCCTGGGGACGACCCTATAGTAGTCGGACATGTCGGCGGCTGTCCAACTTTGGCGCGGTGTCGTGGGGACGACTCTATAGTCGTCGGACATGTCGGCGGCTGGCCAACCTAGACCCGGGGTCGTGGGGACGACCCTATTGTCGTCGGACATGACGGTGGCGGGCCAATCTAGTCCCGGGGTCGTGGGGACGACCGTATAGTCGTCGGACAAGTCGGCGGCGGGCCAAGCTTGTCCCGGGGTCGTGGGGACGACCCTATAATCGTCGGACATGACGGTGGCGGGCCAATCTAGTCCCGGGGTCGTGGGGACGACCCTATAATCGTTGGACATGACGGTGGCGGGCCAATCTAGTCCCGGGGTCGTAGGGACGACCCTATAGTTGTCGGACATGTTGGCGATTGGCCAACATTGGCCCGGGGTCGTCGGGACGCCCCTATAGTCGGCGGACATGTCGGCGGCTGGCCAACCTAGTCCCGGGGTCGTGGGGACGACCCTATAGTCGTCGGACATTTCGGCGGCTTGCCAACTTTGGCCCGGGGTCGTGGGGACGACTCTATAGTCGTCGGAAATGTTGGCCGCTGGCCAACCTGGACTCGGGGTCGTGGGGACGACCCTATAGTCGTCGGACAAGACGGCGGCTGGACATCTTTGGCCCGGGGTCGGGGGACGACCCTATTGTCGTCGGACATGACGGTGGCGGGCCAATCTAGTCCCGGGGTCGTGGGGACGACCCTATAGTCGTCGAACAATTCGGCGGCGGGCCAAGCTTGTCCCGGGGTCGTGGGGACGACCCTATAATCGTCGGACATGACGGTGGCGGGCCAATCTAGTCCCGGGGTCGTGGGGACGACCCTATAGTCGTCGGACATGTCGGCGGCTGGCCAACTTTGGCCCGGTGTCGTGGGGACGACTCTATAGTCGTCGGACATGTCGGCGGCTGGCCAACTTTGGCCCGGGGTCGTGGGGACGACTCTATAGTCGTCGGAAATGTCGGCGGCTGGCCAACCTGGACTCGGGGTCGTGGGGACGACCCTATAGTCGTCGGACAAGACGGCGGCTGGACATCTTTGGCCCGGGGTCGTGGGGACGACCCTATAGTCGTCGGACAAGTCGGCGGCTGGCCAACCTAGACCCGGGGTCGTGGGGACGACCCTATAGTCGTCGGACGAGACGGCGGCTGGACATCTTTGGCCCGGGGTCGTGGGGACGACCCTATAGTCGTCGGACATGTTGGCGGCTTGCCAACTTTGGCCCGGGGTCGTGGGGACGACCCTATAGTCGTCGGACATGACGGTGGCGGGCCAATCTAGTCCCGGGGTCGTGGGGACGACCCTATAGTCGTCGGACATGTCGGCGGCTGGCCAACTTTGGCCCGGGGTCGTGGGGACGACTCTATAGTCGTCGGAAATGTCGGCGGCTGGCCAACCTGGACTCGGGGTCGTGGGGACGACCCTATAGTCGTCGGACAAGACGGCGGCTGGACATCTTTGGCCCGGGGTCGTGGGGACGACCCTATAGTCGTCGGACATGTTGGCGGCTTGCCAACTTTGGCCCGGGGTCGTGGGGACGACCCTATAGTCGTCGGACATGACGGTGGCGGGCCAATCTAGTCCCGGGGTCGTGGGGACGACCCTATAGTCGTTGGACATGACGGTGGCGGGCTAATCTAGTCGCTGGGTCGTAGGGACGACCCGATAGTCGTTGGACATGTCGGCGATTGGCCAACATTGGCCCGGGGTCGTGGGGACGACTCTATAGTCGTCGGACATGTCGGCGGCTGGCCAACTTTGGCCCGGGGTCGTGGGGACGACTCTATAGTCGTCGGAAATGTCGGCGGCTGGCCAACCTGGACTCGGGGTCGTGGGGACGACCCTATAGTCGTCGGACAAGACGGCGGCTGGACATCTTTGGCCCGGGGTCGTGGGGACGACCCTATAGTCGTCGGACATGTTGGCGGCTTGCCAACTTTGGCCCGGGGTCGTGGGGACGACCCTATAGTCGTCGGACATGACGGTGGCGGGCCAATCTAGTCCCGGGGTCGTGGGGACGACCCTATAGTCGTCGGACAAGTCGGCGGCCGGCCAACCTAGTCCGGGGGTCGTGGGGACGACCCTATAGTCGTCGGACATGACGGTGGCGGGCCAATCTAGTCCCGGGGTCGTGGGGACGACCCCATAGTCGTTGGACATGACGGTGGCGGGCCAGTCTAGTCCCGGGTCGTGGGCACGACCCTATAGTCGTCGGAAATGTCGCCGGCTGGCCAACTTTGGCCCGTGGTCGTGGGGACGACCCTATAGTCGTCGGACAAGTCGGCGGCTGTCCAGCTTTGGCCCGGGGCCGTGGGGACGACCCTATAGTTGTCGGACAAGTCGGCGGCTGTCCAGCTTTGGCCCGGGGTCGTGGGGACGACCCTATAGTCGTCGGACTTGACGGTGGCGGGCCAATCTAGTCCCGGGGTCGTGGGGACGACCCTATAGTCGTCGGACTTGACGGTGGCGGGCCAATCTAGTCCCGGGGTCGTGGGGACGACCCTATAGTCGTCGGACAAGACGGTGGCGGGCCAATCTAGTCCCGGCGTCGTGGGGACGACCCTATACTCGTCGGACATGTCGGCGGCTGGCCAACTTTTGCCCGGGGTCGTGGGGACGACCCTATAGTGGTCGGACTAGTCGGCGGCTGGCCAACCTAGTCCCGGGTCCGTGGGGACGACCCTATAGTCCTCGGACAAGTCGGCGGCTGGCCAACTTTGGCCCGTGGTCGTGGGGACGACCCTATAGTCGTTGGACATGACGGTGGCGGGCCAATCTAGTCCCGGCGTCGTGGGGACGACCCTATACTCGTCGGACAAGTCGGCGGCTGGACATCTTTGGCCCGGGGTCGTGGGGACGACCCTATAGTCGTCGGACATTTCGGCGGCATGCCACCTTTGGCCCGGGGTCGTGGGGACGACCCTATAGTCGTCGGACATGACGGTGGCGGGCCAATCTAGTTCCGGGGTCGTGGGGACGACCCTATAGTCGTCGGACATGTCGGCGGCTGGACAACTTTGGCCCGTGGACGTGGGGACCACCCCATAGTCGTCGGACATGTCGGCGGCTGGCCAACTTTGGCCCGTGGTCGTGGGGACGATCCGATAGTCGTCGGACATGACGGTGGCGGGCCAATCTAGTCCCGGGGTCATAGGGACGACCCTATAGTCGTCGGAAATGTCGGCGGCTGGTCAACTTAGGCCCGCGGTCGTAGGGACGATCCGATAGTCGTTGGACATGACGGTGCCGGGCCAATCAAGTCCCGGGGTCGTGGGTACGACCCTATAGTCGTCGGACATGTCGGCGATTGGCCATTATTGGCCCGGGGTCGTGGGGACGACCCTATAGTCGTCGGACAAGTGGCGGCTGGCCAAATTTGGCCCGTGGTCGTGAGGACGACCCTATTGTCGTCGGAAATGTCGGCGGCTGGCCAACTTTGGCCCGTGGTCGTGAAGACGACCCTATAGTCGTCGGACATGTCGGCGGCTGGCCAACTTTGGCCCGGGGTCGTGGGGACGACCCTATAGTCGTCGGACATGAAGGTGGCGGACCAATCTAGTCCCGGGGTCGTGGGGACGACCCTACAGTCGTCGGACAAGTCGGTGGCGGGCCAACCTAGTACCGGGGTCGTGGGGATGACCCCATAGTCGTTGGACATGACGGTGGCGGGCCAGTCTAGTCCCGGCGTCGTGGGGACGACCCTATAGTCGTCGGACAAGTCGGCGGCTGGCCAACTTTTGCCCGGGGTCGTGGGGATGACCCTATAGTCGTCGGACATGACGGTGTCGGGCCAATCTAGTCCCGGGATCGTGGGGACGACCCTATAGTCGTCGGACATGACGGTGGCGGGCCAATCTAGTCCCGGGGTCGTGGGGACGACTCTATAGTCGTCGGACAAGTCGGCGGCTGGCCAACTTTGGCCCGAGGTCGTGGGGACGACCCTATAGTCGTCGGAAATGTCGGTGGCTGTCCAACTTTGGCCCGGGGGTCGTGGGGACGACCCTATAGTCGTCGGACATGTCGGTGGCGGGCCAGTCTAGTCCCGGGTCGTGGGGACGACCCTATAGTCGTCGGACAAGTCGGCGGCCGGCCAACCTAGTCCGGGGGTCGTGGGGACGACACTATAGTCGTCGGACATGACGGTGGCGGGCCAGTCTAGTCCCGGGTCGTGGGGACGACCCTATAGTCGTCGGACATGTCGGCGGCTGGCCAACTTTGGCCCGTGGTCGTGGGGACGACCCTATAGTCGTCGGAAATGTCGGCGGCTGGCCAACTTTGGCCCGAGGTCGTGGGGACGACCCTATAGTCGTCGGAAATGTCGGTGGCTGTCCAACTTTGGCCCGGGGGTCGTGGGGACGACCCTATAGTCGTCGGACATGTCGGTGGCGGGCCAGTCTAGTCCCGGGTCGTGGGGACGACCCTATAGTCGTCGGACATGTCGGCGGCTGGCCAACTTTGGCCCGTGGTCGTGGGGAGGACCCTATACTCGTCGGACAAGTCGGCGGCGTACCAACCTAGTCCGGGGGTCGTGGGGACGACCCTATAGTCGTCGGACATGACGGTGGCGGGCCAGTCTAGTCCCGGGTCATGGGGACGACCCTATAGTCGTCGGACAAGTCGGCGGCTGGCCAACTTTGGCCCGTGGTCGTGGGGACGACCCTATAGTCGTCGGAAATGACGGTGGCGGGCCAATCTAGTCCCGGGGTCGTGGGGACGACCCTACAGTCGTCGGACAAGTCGGCGGCGAGCCAATCTAGTCCCGCGGTCGTGGGGACGACCCTATAGTCGTCGGACAAGTCAGCGGCTGGCCAACATTGGCCCGTGGTCGTGGGGACGACCATATAGTCGTCGGACATGACGGTGGCGGGCCACTCTAGTCCCGGGTCGTGGGGACGACCCTATAGTCGTCGGACATGTCGGCGGCTGGCCAACTTTGGCCCGGGGTCGTGGGGACGACCTTACAGTCGTCGGACATGTCGGCGGCTGGCCAACTTTGGCCCGGGGTCGTGGGGACGACCCTATAGTCGTCGGATATGTCGTCGGCAGGCCAACTTTGGCCCGCGGTCGTGGGGACGACCCTATAGTCGTCGGACAAGTCGGCGGCTGGCCAACTTTGGCCCGTGGTCGTGGGGACGACCCTATAGTCGTCGGACTTGACGGTGGCGGGCCAATCTAGTCTCGGGGTCGTGTGGACGACCCCATAGTCGTCGGACATGACGGTGGCGGGCCAATCTAGTCCCGGGGTCGTGGGGACGACCCCATAGTCGTTGGACATGACGGTGGCGGGCCAGTCTAGTCCCGGGTCGTGGGCACGACCCTATAGTCGTCGGAAATGTCGCCGGCTGGCCAACTTTGGCCCGTGGTCGTGGGGACGACCCTATAGTCATCGGACAAGTCGGCGGCTGTCCAGCTTTGTCCCGGGGTCGTCGGGACGACCCTATAGTCGTCGGACAAGTCGGCGGCTGTCCAGCTTTGGCCCGGGGTCGTGGGGACGACCCTATAGTCGTCGGACTTGACGGTGGCGGGCCAATCTAGTCCCGGGGTCGTGGGGACGACCCTATAGTCGTCGGACTTGACGGTGGCGGGCCAGTCTAGTCCCGGGTCGTGGGCACGACCCTATAGTCGTCGGAAATGACGCCGGCTGGCCAACTTTGGCCCGTGGTCGTGGGGACGACCCTATAGTCGTCAGACATGACGGTGGCGAGCCAACCTAGTCCCGGGGCCGTGGGGACGACCCTATAGTCGTCGGACAAGTCGGCGGCGAGCCCACCTAGTCGGGGGGTCGTGGGGACGACCCTATAGTCGTCGGACAAGTCGGCGGCCGGCCAACCTAGTCCGGGGGTCGTGGGGACGACCCTATAGTCGTCGGACATGACGGTGGCGGGCCAGTCTAGTCCCGGGTCGTGGGGACGACCCTATAGTCGTCGGACATGTCGGCGGCTGGCCAACTTTGGCCCGTGGTCGTGGGGACGACCCTATAGTCGTCGGAAATGTCGGTGGCTGTCCAACTTTGGCCCGGGGGTCGTGGGGACGACCCTATAGTCGTCGGACATGTCGGCGGCGAGCCAACATTGACCCGGGGTCGTGGGGACGACTCTATAGTCGTCGGACATGTCGGTGGCGGGCCAGTCTAGTCCCGGGTCGTGGGGACGACCCTATAGTCGTCGGACATGTCGGCGGCTGGCCAACTTTGGCCCGTGGTCGTGGGGAGGACCCTATACTCGTCGGACAAGTCGGCGGCGTACCAACCTAGTCCGGGGGTCGTGGGGACGACCCTATAGTCGTCGGATATGACGGTGGCGGGCCAGTCTAGTCCCGGGTCATGGGGACGACCCTATAGTCGTCGGACAAGTCGGCGGCTGGCCAACTTTGGCCCGTGGTCGTGGGGACGACCCTATAGTCGTCGGAAATGACGGTGGCGGGCCAATCTAGTCCCGGGGTCGTGGGGACGACCCTATAGTCGTCGGACATATCAGCGGCTGGCCAACTTTGGCCCGGGGTCGTGGGGACGACCCTACAGTCGTCGGATATGTCGGCGGCTGGCCAACTTTGGCCCGTGGTCGTGGGGACGACCCTATAGTCGTCGGAAATGACGGTGGCGGGCCAATCTAGTCCCGGGGTCGTGGGGACGACCCTATAGTCGTCGGACAAGTCGGCGGCGGGCCAACCTAGTCCCGGGGTCGTGGGGATGACCCTATAGTCGTCGGACATGACGGTGGCGGGCCAGTCTAGTCCCGGGTCGTGGGGACGACCCTATAGTCGTCGGACATGTCGCCGGCTGGCCAACTTTGGCCCATGGTCGTGGGGACGACCCTATAGTCGTCGGACAGAACGGTGGCGGGCCAATCTAGTCCCGGGGTCGTGGGGACGACCCTATAGTCGTCGGACAAGTCGGGGGCGGGCCTACCTAGTCCCGGGGTCGTGGGGACGACCCTATAGTCGTCGGATAAGTCGGCAGCTTGCCAACTTTGGCCCTGGGTCGTGGGAACGACCCTATAGTCGTCGGACAAGTCGGGGGCGAGCCCACCTAGTCCGGGGGTCGTGGGGACGACCCTATAGTCGTCGGACAAGTCGGCGGCCGGCCAACCTAGTCCGGGGGTCGTGGGGACGACCCTATAGTCGTCGGACATGACGGTGGCGGGCCAATCTAGTCCCGGGGTCGTGGGGACGACCCCGTAGTCGTTGGACATGACGGTGGCGGGCCAGTCTAGTCCCGGGTCGTGGGCACGACCCTATAGTCGTCGGAAATGTCGCCGGCTGGCCAACTTTGGCCCGTGGTCGTGGGGACGACCCTATAGTCGTCGGACAAGTCGGCGGCTGTCCAGCTTTGGCCCGGGGTCGTGGGGACGACCCTATAGTTGTCGGACAAGTCGGCGGCTGTCCAGCTTTGGCCCGGGGTCGTGGGGACGACCCTATAGTCGTCGGACTTGACGGTGGCGGGCCAATCTAGTCCCGGGGTCGTGGGGACGACCCTATAGTCGTCGGACTTGACGGTGGCGGGCCAATCTAGTCCCGGGGTCGTGGGGACGACCCTATAGTCGTCGGACATGTCGGCGGCTGGACAACTTTGGCCCGTGGACGTGGGGACCACCCCATAGTCGTCGGACATGTCGGCGGCTGGCCAACTTTGGCCCGTGGTCGTGGGGACGACCCTATAGTCGTCGGACATGACGGTGGCGGGCCAATCTAGTTCCGGGGTCGTGGGGACGACCCTATAGTCGTCGGACATGTCGGCGGCTGGACAACTTTGGCCCGTGGACGTGGGGACCACCCCATAGTCGTCGGACATGTCGGCGGCTGGCCAACTTTGGCCCGTGGTCGTGGGGACGATCCGATAGTCGTCGGACATGACGGTGGCGGGCCAATCTAGTCCCGGGGTCATAGGGACGACCCTATAGTCGTCGGAAATGTCGGCGGCTGGTCAACTTAGGCCCGCGGTCGTAGGGACGATCCGATAGTCGTTGGACATGACGGTGCCGGGCCAATCAAGTCCCGGGGTCGTGGGTACGACCCTATAGTCGTCGGACATGTCGGCGATTGGCCATTATTGGCCCGGGGTCGTGGGGACGACCCTATAGTCGTCGGACAAGTGGCGGCTGGCCAAATTTGGCCCGTGGTCGTGAGGACGACCCTATTGTCGTCGGAAATGTCGGCGGCTGGCCAACTTTGGCCCGTGGTCGTGAAGACGACCCTATAGTCGTCGGACATGTCGGCGGCTGGCCAACTTTGGCCCGGGGTCGTGGGGACGACCCTATAGTCGTCGGACATGAAGGTGGCGGACCAATCTAGTCCCGGGGTCGTGGGGACGACCCTACAGTCGTCGGACAAGTCGGTGGCGGGCCAACCTAGTACCGGGGTCGTGGGGATGACCCCATAGTCGTTGGACATGACGGTGGCGGGCCAGTCTAGTCCCGGCGTCGTGGGGACGACCCTATAGTCGTCGGACAAGTCGGCGGCTGGCCAACTTTTGCCCGGGGTCGTGGGGATGACCCTATAGTCGTCGGACATGACGGTGTCGGGCCAATCTAGTCCCGGGATCGTGGGGACGACCCTATAGTCGTCGGACATGACGGTGGCGGGCCAATCTAGTCCCGGGGTCGTGGGGACGACTCTATAGTCGTCGGACAAGTCGGCGGCTGGCCAACTTTGGCCCGAGGTCGTGGGGACGACCCTATAGTCGTCGGAAATGTCGGTGGCTGTCCAACTTTGGCCCGGGGGTCGTGGGGACGACCCTATAGTCGTCGGACATGTCGGTGGCGGGCCAGTCTAGTCCCGGGTCGTGGGGACGACCCTATAGTCGTCGGACAAGTCGGCGGCCGGCCAACCTAGTCCGGGGGTCGTGGGGACGACACTATAGTCGTCGGACATGACGGTGGCGGGCCAGTCTAGTCCCGGGTCGTGGGGACGACCCTATAGTCGTCGGAAATGTCGGCGGCTGGCCAACCTGGACCCGGGGTCGTGGGGATGATCCAATAGTCGTCGGACATGTCGGCGGCTGGCCAACCTAGTCCCGAGGTCGTGGGGACGACCCTATAGTCGTCAGACTTGACGGTGGCGGGCCAATCTAGTCCCGGGGTCGTGGGGACGACCCTACAGTCGTCGGACATGACGGTGGCGGGCCAGTCTAGTCCCGGGTCGTGGGGACGACCCTATAGTCGTCGGACATGTCGCCGGCTGGCCAACTTTGGCCCGTGGTCGTGGGGACGACCCTATAGTCGTCGGACAGAACGGTGGCGGGCCAATCTAGTCCCGGGGTCGTGGGGACGACCCTATAGTCGTCGGACAAGTCGGGGGCGGGCCTACCTAGTCCCGGGGTCGTGGGGACGACCCTATAGTCGTCGGATAAGTCGGCAGCTTGCCAACTTTGGCCCGGGGTCGTGGGAACGACCCTATAGTCGTCGGACAAGTCGGGGGCGAGCCCACCTAGTCCGGGGGTCGTGGGGACGACCCTATAGTCGTCGGACAAGTCGGCGGCCGGCCAACCTAGTCCGGGGGTCGTGGGGACGACCCTATAGTCGTCGGACATGACGGTGGCGGGCCAATCTAGTCCCGGGGTCGTGGGGACGACCCCATAGTCGTTGGACATGACGGTGGCGGGCCAGTCTAGTCCCGGGTCGTGGGCACGACCCTATAGTCGTCGGAAATGTCGCCGGCTGGCCAACTTTGGCCCGTGGTCGAGGGGACGAACCTATAGTCGTCGGACAAGTCGTCGGCTGTCCAGCTTTGGCCCGAGGTCGTGGGGACGACCCTATAGTCGTCGGACAAGTCGGCGGCTGTCCAGCTTTGGCCCGGGGTCGTGGGGACGACCCTATAGTCGTCGGACTTGACGGTGGCGGGCCAATCTAGTCCCGGGGTCGTGGGGACGACCCTATAGTCGTCGGACAAGTCGGGGGCGGGCCAATCTAGTCCCGGGGTCGTGGGGACGACCCTGTAGTCGCCGGACAAGTCGGCGGCGGGCCAACCTAGTCCCGGGGTCGTGGGGATGACCCTATAGTCGTCGGACATGACGGTGGCGGGCCAGTCTAGTCCCGGGTCGTGGGGACGACCCTATAGTCGTCGGACATGTCGCCGGCTGGCCAACTTTGGCCCGTGGTCGTGGGGACGACCCTATAGTCGTCGGACAGAACGGTGGCGGGCCAATCTAGTCCCGGGGTCGTGGGGACGACCCTATAGTCGTCGGACAAGTCGGGGGCGGGCCTACCTAGTCCCGGGGTCGTGGGGACGACCCTATAGTCGTCGGATAAGTCGGCAGCTTGCCAACTTTGGCCCGGGGTCGTGGGAACGACCCTATAGTCGTCGGACAAGTCGGGGGCGAGCCCACCTAGTCCGGGGGTCGTGGGGACGACCCTATAGTCGTCGGACAAGTCGTCGGCTGTCCAGCTTTGGCCCGGGGTCGTGGGGACGACCCTATAGTCGTCGGACAAGTCGGCGGCTGTCCAGCTTTGGCCCGGGGTCGTGGGGACGACCCTATAGTCGTCGGACTTGACGGTGGCGGGCCAATCTAGTCCCGGGGTCGTGGGGACGACCCCATAGTCGTCGGACTTGACGGTGGCGGGCCAATCTAGTCCCGGGGTCGTGGGGACGACTCTATAGTCGTCGGAAATGTCGGCGGCTGGCCAACCTGGACTCGGGATCGTGGGGACGACCCTATAGTCGTCGGACAAGACGGTGGCGGACCAATCTAGTCCCGGTGTCGTGGGGACGACCCTATAGTCGTCGGAAATGTCGGCGGCTGGCCAACCTGGACCCGGGGTCGTGGGGATGATCCAATAGTCGTCGGACATGTCGGCGGCTGGCCAACCTAGTCCCGAGGTCGTGGGGACGACCCTATAGTCGTCAGACTTGACGGTGGCGGGCCAATCTAGTCCCGGGGTCGTGGGGACGACCCTACAGTCGTCGGAAATGTCGGCGGCTGGCCAACCTGGACCCGGGGTCGTGGGGACGACCCTATTGTCGTCGGACATGACGGTGGCGGGCCAATCTAGTCTCGGGGTCGTGGGGACGACTCTATAGTCGTCGGAAATGTCGGCGGCTGGCCAACCTGGACCCGGGGTCGTGGGGACGACCCTATAGTCGTCGGAAATGACGGTGGCGGGCCAATCTAGTCCCGGGGTCGTGGGGACGACCCTATAGTCGTCGGACAAGTCGGCGGCGGGCCAACTTTGGCCCGTGGTCGTGGGGACGACCCTATAGTCGTCGGAAATGACGGTGGCGGGCCAATCTAGTCCCGGGGTCGTGGGGACGACCCTATAGTCGTCGGACATATCAGCGGCTGGCCAACTTTGGCCCGGGGTCGTGGGGACGACCCTACAGTCGTCGGATATGTCGGCGGCTGGCCAACTTTGGCCCGTGGTCGTGGGGACGACCCTATAGTCGTCGGAAATGACGGTGGCGGGCCAATCTAGTCCCGGGGTCGTGGGGACGACCCTATAGTCGTCGGACAAGTCGGCGGCGGGCCAACCTAGTCCCGGGGTCGTGGGGATGACCCTATAGTCGTCGGACATGACGGTGGCGGGCCAGTCTAGTCCCGGGTCGTGGGGACGACCCTGTAGTCGTCGGACAAGTCGGCGGCCGGCCAACCTAGTCCGGGGGTCGTGGGGACGACCCCATAGTCGTTGGACATGACGGTGGCGGGCCAGTCTAGTCCCGGGTCGTGGGCACGACCCTATAGTCGTCGGAAATGTCGCCGGCTGGCCAACTTTGGCCCGTGGTCGTGGGGACGACCCAACAGTCGTCGGACAAGTCGTCGGCTGTCCAGCTTTGGCCCGGGGTCGTGGGGACGACCCTATAGTCGTCGGACAAGTCGGCGGCTGTCCAGCTTTGGCCCGGGGTCGTGGGGACGACCCTATAGTCGTCGGACTTGACGGTGGCGGGCCAATCTAGTCCCGGGGTCGTGGGGACGACCCTATAGTCGTCGGACTTGACGGTGGCGGGCCAATCTAGTCCCGGGGTCGTGGGGACGACCCTATAGTCGTCGGACAAGACGGTGGCGGGCCAATCTAGTCCCGGCGTCGTGGGGACGACCCTATAGTCGTCGGACAAGTCGGCGGCTGGCCAACTTTTGCCCGGGGTCGTGGGCACGACCCTATAGTCGTCGGAAATGTCGCCGGCTGGCCAAATTTGGCCCGTGGTCGTGAGGACGACCCTATTGTCGTCGGAAATGTCGGCGGCTGGCCAACTTTGGCCCGTGGTCGTGAAGACGACCCTATAGTCGTCGGACAAGACGGTGGCGGGCCAATCTAGTCCCGGGGTCGTGGGGACGACCCTATAGTCGTCGGACAAGTCGGCGGCTGCCCAATCTAGTCCCGGGATCGTAGGGACGACCCCATAGTCGTCGGACAAGTCGGCGGCTGGCCAACTTTGGCCCGGGGTCGTGGGGACGAATCTATAGTCGTCGGACATGTCGGCGGCTGGCCAACTTTGGCCCGTGGCCGTGGGGACGACCTTATTGTCGTCGGACATGGCGGTGGCGGCCCAATCTAGTCCCGGGATCGTAGGGACGACCCTATAGTCGTCGGACAAGTCGGCGGCTGGCCATCTTTGGCCCGGGGTTGTGGGGACGAATCTATAGTCGTCGGACATGTCGGCGGCTGGCCAACTTTGGCCCGGGGTCGTGGGGACGACCCTATAGTCGTCGGACTTGACGGTGGCGGGCCAATCTAGTCCCGGGGTCGTGGGGACGACTCTATAGTCGTCGGAAATGTCGGCGGCTGGCCAACCTGGACTCGGGATCGTGGGGACGACCCTATAGTCGTCGGACAAGACGGTGGCGGACCAATCTAGTCCCGGGGTCGTGGGGACGACCCTATAGTCGTCGGACATGTCGGCGGCTGGCCAACTTTGGCCCGTGGTCGTGGGGATGATCCAATAGTCGTCGGACATGTCGGCGGCTGGCCAACCTAGTCCCGAGGTCGTGGGGACGACCCTATAGTCGTCAGACTTGACGGTGGCGGGCCAATCTAGTCCGGGGGTCGTGGGGACGACCCTACAGTCGTCGGAAATGTCGGCGGCTGGCCAACTTTGGCCCGTGGTCGAGGGGACGAACCTATAGTCGTCGGACAAGTCGTCGGCTGTCCAGCTTTGGCCCGAGGTCGTGGGGACGACCCTATAGTCGTCGGACAAGTCGGCGGCTGTCCAGCTTTGGCCCGGGGTCGTGGGGACGACCCTATAGTCGTCGGACTTGACGGTGGCGGGCCAATCTAGTCCCGGGGTCGTGGGGACGACCCTATAGTCGTCGGACAAGTCGGGGGCGGGCCTACCTAGTCCCGGGGTCGTGGGGACGACCCTATAGTCGTCGGATAAGTCGGCAGCTTGCCAACTTTGGCCCGGGGTCGTGGGAACGACCCTATAGTCGTCGGACAAGTCGGGGGCGAGCCCACCTAGTCCGGGGGTCGTGGGGACGACCCTATAGTCGTCGGACAAGTCGTCGGCTGTCCAGCTTTGGCCCGGGGTCGTGGGGACGACCCTATAGTCGTCGGACAAGTCGGCGGCTGTCCAGCTTTGGCCCGGGGTCGTGGGGACGACCCTATAGTCGTCGGACTTGACGGTGGCGGGCCAATCTAGTCCCGGGGTCGTGGGGACGACCCTATAGTCGTCGGACTTGACGGTGGCGGGCCAATCTAGTCCCGGGGTCGTGGGGACGACTCTATAGTCGTCGGACTTGACGGTGGCGGGCCAATCTAGTCCCGGGGTCGTGGGGACGACTCTATAGTCGTCGGAAATGTCGGCGGCTGGCCAACCTGGACTCGGGATCGTGGGGACGACCCTATAGTCGTCGGACAAGACGGTGGCGGACCAATCTAGTCCCGGGGTCGTGGGGACGACCCTATAGTCGTCGGACATGTCGGCGGCTGGCCAACTTTGGCCCGTGGTCGTGGGGATGATCCAATAGTCGTCGGACATGTCGGCGGCTGGCCAACCTAGTCCCGAGGTCGTGGGGACGACCCTATAGTCGTCAGACTTGACGGTGGCGGGCCAATCTAGTCCCGGGGTCGTGGGGACGACCCTACAGTCGTCGGAAATGTCGGCGGCTGGCCAACCTGGACCCGGGGTCGTGGGGACGACCCTATAGTCGTCGGAAATGACGGTGGCGGGCCAATCTAGTCCCGGGGTCGTGGGGACGACCCTATAGTCGTCGGACAAGTCGGCGGCGGGCCAACTTTGGCCCGTGGTCGTGGGGACGACCCTATAGTCGTCGGAAATGACGGTGGCGGGCCAATCTAGTCCCGGGGTCGTGGGGACGACCCTATAGTCGTCGGACATATCAGCGGCTGGCCAACTTTGGCCCGGGGTCGTGGGGACGACCCTACAGTCGTCGGATATGTCGGCGGCTGGCCAACTTTGGCCCGTGGTCGTGGGGACGACCCTATAGTCGTCGGAAATGACGGTGGCGGGCCAATCTAGTCCCGGGGTCGTGGGGACGACCCTATAGTCGTCGGACAAGTCGGCGGCGGGCCAACCTAGTCCCGGGGTCGTGGGGATGACCCTATAGTCGTCGGACATGACGGTGGCGGGCCAGTCTAGTCCGGGTCGTGGGGACGACCCTATAGTCGTCGGACAAGTCGGCGGCCGGCCAACCTAGTCCGGGGGTCGTGGGGACGACCCTATAGTCGTCGGACATGACGGTGGCGGGCCAATCTAGTCCCGGGGTCGTGGGGACGACCCCATAGTCGTTGGACATGACGGTGGCGGGCCAGTCTAGTCCCGGGTCGTGGGCACGACCCTATAGTCGTCGGAAATGTCGCCGGCTGGCCAACCTTGGCCCGTGGTCGTGGGGACGACCCAACAGTCGTCGGACAAGCCGTCGGCTGTCCAGCTTTGGCCCGGGGTCGTGGGGACGACCCTATAGTCGTCGGACAAGTCGGCGGCTGGCCAACTTTGGCCCGGGGTCGTGGGGACGAATCTATAGTCGTCGGACATGTCGGCGGCTGGCCAACTTTGGCCCGTGGCCGTGGGGACGACCTTATTGTCGTCGGACATGGCGGTGGCGGCCCAATCTAGTCCCGGGATCGTAGGGACGACCCTATAGTCGTCGGACAAGTCGGCGGCTGGCCATCTTTGGCCCGGGGTTGTGGGGACGAATCTATAGTCGTCGGACATGTCGGCGGCTGGCCAACTTTGGCCCGGGGTCGTGGGGACGACCCTATAGTCGTCGGACTTGACGGTGGCGGGCCAATCTAGTCCCGGGGTCGTGGGGACGACTCTATAGTCGTCGGAAATGTCGGCGGCTGGCCAACCTGGACTCGGGATCGTGGGGACGACCCTATAGTCGTCGGACAAGACGGTGGCGGACCAATCTAGTCCCGGGGTCGTGGGGACGACCCTATAGTCGTCGGACATGTCGGCGGCTGGCCAACTTTGGCCCGTGGTCGTGGGGATGATCCAATAGTCGTCGGACATGTCGGCGCCTGGCCAACCTAGTCCCGAGGTCGTGGGGACGACCCTATAGTCGTCAGACTTGACGGTGGCGGGCCAATCTAGTCCCGGGGTCGTGGGGACGACCCTACAGTCGTCGGAAATGTCGGCGGCTGGCCAACCTGGACCCGGGGTCGTGGGGACGACCCTATTGTCGTCGGACATGACGGTGGCGGGCCAATCTAGTCTCGGGGTCGTGGGGACGACTCTATAGTCGTCGGAAATGTCGGCGGCTGGCCAACCTGGACCCGGGGTCGTGGGGACGACCCTATAGTCGTCGGAAATGACGGTGGCGGGCCAATCTAGTCCCGGGGTCGTGGGGACGACCCTATAGTCGTCGGACAAGTCGGCGGCGGGCCAACCTAGTCCCGGGGTCGTGGGGATGACCCTATAGTCGTCGGACATGACGGTGGCGGGCCAGTCTAGTCCCGGGTCGTGGGGACGACCCTATAGTCGTCGGACATGTCGCCGGCTGGCCAACTTTGGCCCGTGGTCGTGGGGACGACCCTATAGTCGTCGGACAGAACGGTGGCGGGCCAATCTAGTCCCGGGGTCGTGGGGACGACCCTATAGTCGTCGGACAAGTCGGGGGCGGGCCTACCTAGTCCCGGGGTCGTGGGGACGACCCTATAGTCGTCGGATAAGTCGGCAGCTTGCCAACTTTGGCCCGGGGTCGTGGGAACGACCCTATAGTCGTCGGACAAGTCGGGGGCGAGCCCACCTAGTCCGGGGGTCGTGGGGACGACCCTATAGTCGTCGGACAAGTCGGCGGCCGGCCAACCTAGTCCGGGGGTCGTGGGGACGACCCTATAGTCGTCGGACATGACGGTGGCGGGCCAATCTAGTCCCGGGGTCGTGGGGACGACCCCATAGTAGTTGGACATGACGGTGGCGGGCCAGTCTAGTCCCGGGTCGTGGGCACGACCCTATAGTCGTCGGAAATGTCGCCGGCTGGCCAACTTTGGCCCGTGGTCGAGGGGACGAACCTATAGTCGTCGGACAAGTCGTCGGCTGTCCAGCTTTGGCCCGAGGTCGTGGGGACGACCCTATAGTCGTCGGACAAGTCGGCGGCTGTCCAGCTTTGGCCCGGGGTCGTGGGGACGACCCTATAGTCGTCGGACTTGACGGTGGCGGGCCAATCTAGTCCCGGGGTCGTGGGGACGACCCTATAGTCGTCGGACAAGTCGGGGGCGGGCCTACCTAGTCCCGGGGTCGTGGGGACGACCCTATAGTCGTCGGATAAGTCGGCAGCTTGCCAACTTTGGCCCGGGGTCGTGGGAACGACCCTATAGTCGTCGGACAAGTCGGGGGCGAGCCCACCTAGTCCGGGGGTCGTGGGGACGACCCTATAGTCGTCGGACAAGTCGTCGGCTGTCCAGCTTTGGCCCGGGGTCGTGGGGACGACCCTATAGTCGTCGGACAAGTCGGCGGCTGTCCAGCTTTGGCCCGGGGTCGTGGGGACGACCCTATAGTCGTCGGACTTGACGGTGGCGGGCCAATCTAGTCCCGGGGTCGTGGGGACGACCCTATAGTCGTCGGACTTGACGGTGGCGGGCCAATCTAGTCCCGGGGTCGTGGGGACGACTCTATAGTCGTCGGAAATGTCGGCGGCTGGCCAACCTGGACTCGGGATCGTGGGGACGACCCTATAGTCGTCGGACAAGACGGTGGCGGACCAATCTAGTCCCGGGGTCGTGGGGACGACCCTATAGTCGTCGGACATGTCGGCGGCTGGCCAACTTTGGCCCGTGGTCGTGGGGATGATCCAATAGTCGTCGGACATGTCGGCGGCTGGCCAACCTAGTCCCGAGGTCGTGGGGACGACCCTATAGTCGTCAGACTTGACGGTGGCGGGCCAATCTAGTCCCGGGGTCGTGGGGACGACCCTACAGTCGTCGGAAATGTCGGCGGCTGGCCAACCTGGACCCGGGGTCGTGGGGACGACCCTATAGTCGTCGGAAATGACGGTGGCGGGCCAATCTAGTCCCGGGGTCGTGGGGACGACCCTATAGTCGTCGGACAAGTCGGCGGCGGGCCAACTTTGGCCCGTGGTCGTGGGGACGACCCTATAGTCGTCGGAAATGACGGTGGCGGGCCAATCTAGTCCCGGGGTCGTGGGGACGACCCTATAGTCGTCGGACATATCAGCGGCTGGCCAACTTTGGCCCGGGGTCGTGGGGACGACCCTACAGTCGTCGGATATGTCGGCGGCTGGCCAACTTTGGCCCGTGGTCGTGGGGACGACCCTATAGTCGTCGGAAATGACGGTGGCGGGCCAATCTAGTCCCGGGGTCGTGGGGACGACCCTATAGTCGTCGGACAAGTCGGCGGCGGGCCAACCTAGTCCCGGGGTCGTGGGGATGACCCTATAGTCGTCGGACATGACGGTGGCGGGCCAGTCTAGTCCGGGTCGTGGGGACGACCCTATAGTCGTCGGACAAGTCGGCGGCCGGCCAACCTAGTCCGGGGGTCGTGGGGACGACCCTATAGTCGTCGGACATGACGGTGGCGGGCCAATCTAGTCCCGGGGTCGTGGGGACGACCCCATAGTCGTTGGACATGACGGTGGCGGGCCAGTCTAGTCCCGGGTCGTGGGCACGACCCTATAGTCGTCGGAAATGTCGCCGGCTGGCCAACCTTGGCCCGTGGTCGTGGGGACGACCCAACAGTCGTCGGACAAGCCGTCGGCTGTCCAGCTTTGGCCCGGGGTCGTGGGGACGACCCTATAGTCGTCGGACAAGTCGGCGGCTGTCCAGCTTTGGCCCGGGGTCGTGGGGACGACCCTATAGTCGTCGGACTTGACGGTGGCGGGCCAATCTAGTCCCGGGGTCGTGGGGACGACCCTATAGTCGTCGGACAAGACGGTGGCGGGCCAATCTAGTCCCGGCGTCGTGGGGACGACCCTATAGTCGTCGGACAAGTCGGCGGCTGGCCAACTTTTGCCCGGGGTCGTGGGCACGACCCTATAGTCGTCGGAAATGTCGCCGGCTGGCCAAATTTAGCCCGTGGTCGTGAGGACGACCCTATTGTCGTCGGAAATGTCGGCGGCTGGCCAACTTTGGCCCGTGGTCGTGAAGACGACCCTATAGTCGTCGGACAAGACGGTGGCGGGCCAATCTAGTCCCGGGGTCGTGGGGACGACCCTATAGTCGTCGGACAAGTCGGCGGCTGCCCAATCTAGTCCCGGGATCGTAGGGACGACCCCATAGTCGTCGGACAAGTCGGCGGCTGGCCAACTTTGGCCCGGGGTCGTGGGGACGAATCTATAGTCGTCGGACATGTCGGCGGCTGGCCAACTTTGGCCCGTGGCCGTGGGGACGACCTTATTGTCGTCGGACATGGCGGTGGCGGCCCAATCTAGTCCCGGGATCGTAGGGACGACCCTATAGTCGTCGGACAAGTCGGCGGCTGGCCATCTTTGGCCCGGGGTTGTGGGGACGAATCTATAGTCGTCGGACATGTCGGCGGCTGGCCAACTTTGGCCCGGGGTCGTGGGGACGACCCTATAGTCGTCGGACTTGACGGTGGCGGGCCAATCTAGTCCCGGGGTCGTGGGGACGACTCTATAGTCGTCGGAAATGTCGGCGGCTGGCCAACCTGGACTCGGGATCGTGGGGACGACCCTATAGTCGTCGGACAAGACGGTGGCGGACCAATCTAGTCCCGGGGTCGTGGGGACGACCCTATAGTCGTCGGACATGTCGGCGGCTGGCCAACTTTGGCCCGTGGTCGTGGGGATGATCCAATAGTCGTCGGACATGTCGGCGGCTGGCCAACCTAGTCCCGAGGTCGTGGGGACGACCCTATAGTCGTCAGACTTGACGGTGGCGGGCCAATCTAGTCCCGGGGTCGTGGGGACGACCCTACAGTCGTCGGAAATGTCGGCGGCTGGCCAACCTGGACCCGGGGTCGTGGGGACGACCCTATTGTCGTCGGACATGACGGTGGCGGGCCAATCTAGTCTCGGGGTCGTGGGGACGACTCTATAGTCGTCGGAAATGTCGGCGGCTGGCCAACCTGGACCCGGGGTCGTGGGGACGACCCTATAGTCGTCGGAAATGACGGTGGCGGGCCAATCTAGTCCCGGGGTCGTGGGGACGACCCTATAGTCGTCGGACAAGTCGGCGGCGGGCCAACCTAGTCCCGGGGTCGTGGGGATGACCCTATAGTCGTCGGACATGACGGTGGCGGGCCAGTCTAGTCCCGGGTCGTGGGGACGACCCTATAGTCGTCGGACATGTCGCCGGCTGGCCAACTTTGGCCCGTGGTCGTGGGGACGACCCTATAGTCGTCGGACAGAACGGTGGCGGGCCAATCTAGTCCCGGGGTCGTGGGGACGACCCTATAGTCGTCGGACAAGTCGGGGGCGGGCCTACCTAGTCCCGGGGTCGTGGGGACGACCCTATAGTCGTCGGATAAGTCGGCAGCTTGCCAACTTTGGCCCGGGGTCGTGGGAACGACCCTATAGTCGTCGGACAAGTCGGGGGCGAGCCCACCTAGTCCGGGGGTCGTGGGGACGACCCTATAGTCGTCGGACAAGTCGGCGGCCGGCCAACCTAGTCCGGGGGTCGTGGGGACGACCCTATAGTCGTCGGACATGACGGTGGCGGGCCAATCTAGTCCCGGGGTCGTGGGGACGACCCCATAGTCGCTGGACATGACGGTGGCGGGCCAGTCTAGTCCCGGGTCGTGGGCACGACCCTATAGTCGTCGGAAATGTCGCCGGCTGGCCAACTTTGGCCCGTGGTCGAGGGGACGAACCTATAGTCGTCGGACAAGTCGTCGGCTGTCCAGCTTTGGCCCGAGGTCGTGGGGACGACCCTATAGTCGTCGGACAAGTCGGCGGCTGTCCAGCTTTGGCCCGGGGTCGTGGGGACGACCCTATAGTCGTCGGACTTGACGGTGGCGGGCCAATCTAGTCCCGGGGTCGTGGGGACGACCCTATAGTCGTCGGACAAGTCGGGGGCGGGCCTACCTAGTCCCGGGGTCGTGGGGACGACCCTATAGTCGTCGGATAAGTCGGCAGCTTGCCAACTTTGGCCCGGGGTCGTGGGAACGACCCTATAGTCGTCGGACAAGTCGGGGGCGAGCCCACCTAGTCCGGGGGTCGTGGGGACGACCCTATAGTCGTCGGACAAGTCGTCGGCTGTCCAGCTTTGGCCCGGGGTCGTGGGGACGACCCTATAGTCGTCGGACAAGTCGGCGGCTGTCCAGCTTTGGCCCGGGGTCGTGGGGACGACCCTATAGTCGTCGGACTTGACGGTGGCGGGCCAATCTAGTCCCGGGGTCGTGGGGACGACCCTATAGTCGTCGGACTTGACGGTGGCGGGCCAATCTAGTCCCGGGGTCGTGGGGACGACCCTATAGTCGTCGGACTTGACGGTGGCGGGCCAATCTAGTCCCGGGGTCGTGGGGACGACTCTATAGTCGTCGGAAATGTCGGCGGCTGGCCAACCTGGACTCGGGATCGTGGGGACGACCCTATACTCGTCGGACATGTCGGCGGCTGGCCAACTTTGGCCCGTGGTCGTGGGGATGATCCAATAGTCGTCGGACATGTCGGCGGCTGGCCAACCTAGTCCCGAGGTCGTGGGGACGACCCTACAGTCGTCGGAAATGTCGGCGGCTGGCCAACCTGGACCCGGGGTCGTGGGGACGACCCTATAGTCGTCGGAAATGACGGTGGCGGGCCAATCTAGTCCCGGGGTCGTGGGGACGACCCTATAGTCGTCGGACAAGTCGGCGGCGGGCCAACTTTGGCCCGTGGTCGTGGGGACGACCCTATAGTCGTCGGAAATGACGGTGGCGGGCCAATCTAGTCCCGGGGTCGTGGGGACGACCCTATAGTCGTCGGACATATCAGCGGCTGGCCAACTTTGGCCCGGGGTCGTGGGGACGACCCTACAGTCGTCGGATATGTCGGCGGCTGGCCAACTTTGGCCCGTGGTCGTGGGGACGACCCTATAGTCGTCGGAAATGACGGTGGCGGGCCAATCTAGTCCCGGGGTCGTGGGGACGACCCTATAGTCGTCGGACAAGTCGGCGGCGGGCCAACCTAGTCCCGGGGTCGTGGGGATGACCCTATAGTCGTCGGACATGACGGTGGCGGGCCAGTCTAGTCCGGGTCGTGGGGACGACCCTATAGTCGTCGGACAAGTCGGCGGCCGGCCAACCTAGTCCGGGGGTCGTGGGGACGACCCTATAGTCGTCGGACATGACGGTGGCGGGCCAATCTAGTCCCGGGGTCGTGGGGACGACCCCATAGTCGTTGGACATGACGGTGGCGGGCCAGTCTAGTCCCGGGTCGTGGGCACGACCCTATAGTCGTCGGAAATGTCGCCGGCTGGCCAACCTTGGCCCGTGGTCGTGGGGACGACCCAACAGTCGTCGGACAAGCCGTCGGCTGTCCAGCTTTGGCCCGGGGTCGTGGGGACGACCCTATAGTCGTCGGACAAGTCGGCGGCTGTCCAGCTTTGGCCCGGGGTCGTGGGGACGACCCTATAGTCGTCGGACTTGACGGTGGCGGGCCAATCTAGTCCCGGGGTCGTGGGGACGACCCTATAGTCGTCGGACAAGACGGTGGCGGGCCAATCTAGTCCCGGCGTCGTGGGGACGACCCTATAGTCGTCGGACAAGTCGGCGGCTGGCCAACTTTTGCCCGGGGTCGTGGGCACGACCCTATAGTCGTCGGAAATGTCGCCGGCTGGCCAAATTTGGCCCGTGGTCGTGAGGACGACCCTATTGTCGTCGGAAATGTCGGCGGCTGGCCAACTTTGGCCCGTGGTCGTGAAGACGACCCTATAGTCGTCGGACAAGACGGTGGCGGGCCAATCTAGTCCCGGGGTCGTGGGGACGACCCTATAGTCGTCGGACAAGTCGGCGGCTGCCCAATCTAGTCCCGGGATCGTAGGGACGACCCCATAGTCGTCGGACAAGTCGGCGGCTGGCCAACTTTGGCCCGGGGTCGTGGGGACGAATCTATAGTCGTCGGACATGTCGGCGGCTGGCCAACTTTGGCCCGTGGCCGTGGGGACGACCTTATTGTCGTCGGACATGGCGGTGGCGGCCCAATCTAGTCCCGGGATCGTAGGGACGACCCTATAGTCGTCGGACAAGTCGGCGGCTGGCCATCTTTGGCCCGGGGTTGTGGGGACGAATCTATAGTCGTCGGACATGTCGGCGGCTGGCCAACTTTGGCCCGGGGTCGTGGGGACGACCCTATAGTCGTCGGACTTGACGGTGGCGGGCCAATCTAGTCCCGGGGTCGTGGGGACGACTCTATAGTCGTCGGAAATGTCGGCGGCTGGCCAACCTGGACTCGGGATCGTGGGGACGACCCTATAGTCGTCGGACAAGACGGTGGCGGACCAATCTAGTCCCGGGGTCGTGGGGACGACCCTATAGTCGTCGGACATGTCGGCGGCTGGCCAACTTTGGCCCGTGGTCGTGGGGATGATCCAATAGTCGTCGGACATGTCGGCGGCTGGCCAACCTAGTCCCGAGGTCGTGGGGACGACCCTATAGTCGTCAGACTTGACGGTGGCGGGCCAATCTAGTCCCGGGGACGTGGGGACGACCCTACAGTCGTCGGAAATGTCGGCGGCTGGCCAACCTGGACCCGGGGTCGTGGGGACGACCCTATAGTCGTCGGAAATGACGGTGGTGGGCCAATCTAGTCCCGGGGTCGTGGGGACGACCCTATAGTCGTCGGACAAGTCGGCGGCGGGCCAACCTAGTCCCGGGGTCGTGGGGATGACCCTATAGTCGTCGGACATGACGGTGGCGGGCCAGTCTAGTCCCGGGTCGTGGGGACGACCCTATTGTCGTCGGAAATGTCGGCGGCTGGCCAACCTGGACCCGGGGTCGTGGGGACGACCCTATAGTCGTCGGAAATGACGGTGGCGGGCCAGTCTAGTCCCGGGTCGTGGGCACGACCCTATAGTCGTCGGAAATGTCGCCGGCTGGCCAACCTTGGCCCGTGGTCGTGATGGACGACCCAACAGTCGTCGGACAAGCCGTCGGCTGTCCAGCTTTGGCCCGGGGTCGTGGGGACGACCCTATAGTCGTCGGACAAGTCGGCGGCTGTCCAGCTTTGGCCCGGGGTCGTGGGGACGACCCTATAGTCGTCGGACTTGACGGTGGCGGGCCAATCTAGTCCCGGGGTCGTGGGGACGACCCTATAGTCGTCGGACAAGACGGTGGCGGGCCAATCTAGTCCCGGCGTCGTGGGGACGACCCTATAGTCGTCGGACAAGTCGGCGGCTGGCCAACTTTTGCCCGGGGTCGTGGGCACGACCCTATAGTCGTCGGAAATGTCGCCGGCTGGCCAAATTTGGCCCGTGGTCGTGAGGACGACCCTATTGTCGTCGGAAATGTCGGCGGCTGGCCAACTTTGGCCCGTGGTCGTGAAGACGACCCTATAGTCGTCGGACAAGACGGTGGCGGGCCAATCTAGTCCCGGGGTCGTGGGGACGACCCTATAGTCGTCGGACAAGTCGGCGGCTGCCCAATCTAGTCCCGGGATCGTAGGGACGACCCCATAGTCGTCGGACAAGTCGGCGGCTGGCCAAGTTTGGCCCGGGGTCGTGGGGACGAATCTATAGTCGTCGGACATGTCGGCGGCTGGCCAACTTTGGCCCGTGGCCGTGGGGACGACCTTATTGTCGTCGGACATGGCGGTGGCGGCCCAATCTAGTCCCGGGATCGTAGGGACGACCCTATAGTCGTCGGACAAGTCGGCGGCTGGCCATCTTTGGCCCGGGGTTGTGGGGACGAATCTATAGTCGTCGGACATGTCGGCGGCTGGCCAACTTTGGCCCGGGGTCGTGGGGACGACCCTATAGTCGTCGGACTTGACGGTGGCGGGCCAATCTAGTCCCGGGGTCGTGGGGACGACTCTATAGTCGTCGGAAATGTCGGCGGCTGGCCAACCTGGACTCGGGATCGTGGGGACGACCCTATAGTCGTCGGACAAGACGGTGGCGGACCAATCTAGTCCCGGGGTCGTGGGGACGACCCTATAGTCGTCGGACATGTCGGCGGCTGGCCAACTTTGGCCCGTGGTCGTGGGGATGATCCAATAGTCGTCGGACATGTCGGCGGCTGGCCAACCTAGTCCCGAGGTCGTGGGGACGACCCTATAGTCGTCAGACTTGACGGTGGCGGGCCAATCTAGTCCCGGGGACGTGGGGACGACCCTACAGTCGTCGGAAATGTCGGCGGCTGGCCAACCTGGACCCGGGGTCGTGGGGACGACCCTATAGTCGTCGGAAATGACGGTGGCGGGCCAATCTAGTCCCGGGGTCTAGGGGACGACCCTATAGTCGTCGGACAAGTCGGCGGCGGGCCAACCTAGTCCCGGGGTCGTGGGGATGACCCTATAGTCGTCGGACATGACGGTGGCGGGCCAGTCTAGTCCCGGGTCGTGGGGACGACCCTATTGTCGTCGGAAATGTCGGCGGCTGGCCAACCTGGACCCGGGGTCGTGGGGACGACCCTATAGTCGTCGGAAATGACGGTGGCGGGCCAATCTAGTCCCGGGGTCGTGGGGACGACCCTATAGTCGTCGGACAAGTCGGCGGCGGGCCAACCTAGTCCCGGGGTCGTGGGGATGACCCTATAGTCGTCGGACATGACGGTGGCGGGCCAGTCTAGTCCCGGGTCGTGGGGACGACCCTATTGTCGTCGGAAATGTCGGCGGCTGGCCAACCTGGACCCGGGGTCGTGGGGACGACCCTATAGTCGTCGGAAATGACGGTGGCGGCCCAATCTAGTCCCGGGATCGTAGGGACGACCCTATAGTCGTCGGACAAGTCGGCGGCTGGCCATCTTTGGCCCGGGGTTGTGGGGACGAATCTATAGTCGTCGGACATGTCGGCGGCTGGCCAACTTTGGCCCGGGGTCGTGGGGACGACCCTATTGTCGTCGGACATGACGGTGGCGGGCCAATCTAGTCTCGGGGTCGTGGGGACGACTCTATAGTCGTCGGAAATGTCGGCGGCTGGCCAACCTGGACCCGGGGTCGTGGGGACGACCCTATAGTCGTCGGAAATGACGGTGGCGGGCCAATCTAGTCCCGGGGTCGTGGGGACGACCCTATAGTCGTCGGACAAGTCGGCGGCGGGCCAACCTAGTCCCGGGGTCGTGGGGATGACCCTATAGTCGTCGGACATGACGGTGGCGGGCCAGTCTAGTCCCGGGTCGTGGGGACGACCCTATAGTCGTCGGACATGTCGCCGGCTGGCCAACTTTGGCCCGTGGTCGTGGGGACGACCCTATAGTCGTCGGACAGAACGGTGGCGGGCCAATCTAGTCCCGGGGTCGTGGGAACGACCCTATAGTCGTCGGACAAGTCGGGGGCGAGCCCACCTAGTCCGGGGGTCGTGGGGACGACCCTATAGTCGTCGGACAAGTCGGCTGCCGGCCAACCTAGTCCGGGGGTCGTGGGGACGACCCTATAGTCGTCGGACAAGTCGGCGGCTGTCCAGCTTTGGCCCGGGGTCGTGGGGACGACCCTATAGTCGTCGGACTTGACGGTGGCGGGCCAATCTAGTCCCGGGGTCGTGGGGACGACCCTATAGTCGTCGGACTTGACGGTGGCGGGCCAATCTAGTCCCGGGGTCGTGGGGACGACCCTATAGTCGTCGGACAAGACGGTGGCGGGCCAATCTAGTCCCGGCGTCGTGGGGACGACCCTATAGTCGTCGGACAAGTCGGCGGCTGGCCAACTTTTGCCCGGGGTCGTGGGCACGACCCTATAGTCGTCGGAAATGTCGCCGGCTGGCCAAATTTGGCCCGTGGTCGTGAGGACGACCCTATTGTCGTCGGAAATGTCGGCGGCTGGCCAACTTTGGCCCGTGGTCGTGAAGACGACCCTATAGTCGTCGGACAAGACGGTGGCGGGCCAATATAGTCCCGGGGTCGTGGGGACGACCCTATAGTCGTCGGACAAGTCGGCGGCTGCCCAATCTAGTCCCGGGATCGTAGGGACGACCCCATAGTCGTCGGACAAGTCGGCGGCTGGCCAACTTTGGCCCGGGGTCGTGGGGACGAATCTATAGTCGTCGGACATGTCGGCGGCTGGCCAACTTTGGCCCGTGGCCGTGGGGACGACCTTATTGTCGTCGGACATGGCGGTGGCGGCCCAATCTAGTCCCGGGATCGTAGGGACGACCCTATAGTCGTCGGACAAGTCGGCGGCTGGCCATCTTTGGCCCGGGGTTGTGGGGACGAATCTATAGTCGTCGGACATGTCGGCGGCTGGCCAACTTTGGCCCGTGGTCGTGGGGATGATCCAATAGTCGTCGGACATGTCGGCGGCTGGCCAACCTAGTCCCGAGGTCGTGGGGACGACCCTATAGTCGTCAGACTTGACGGTGCCGGGCCAATCTAGTCCCGGGGTCGTGGGGACGACCCTACAGTCGTCGGAAATGTCGGCGGCTGGCCAACCTGGACCCGGGGTCGTGGGGACGACCCTATAGTCGTCGGAAATGACGGTGGCGGGCCAATCTAGTCCCGGGGTCGTGGGGACGACCCTATAGTCGTCGGACAAGTCGGCGGCGGGCCAACCTAGTCCCGGGGTCGTGGGGATGACCCTATAGTCGTCGGACATGACGGTGGCGGGCCAGTCTAGTCCGGGTCGTGGGGACGACCCTATAGTCGTCGGACAAGTCGGCGGCCGGCCAACCTAGTCCGGGGGTCGTGGGGACGACCCTATAGTCGTCGGACATGACGGTGGCGGGCCAATCTAGTCCCGGGGTCGTGGGGACGACCCCATAGTCGTTGGACATGACGGTGGCGGGCCAGTCTAGTCCCGGGTCGTGGGCACGACCCTATAGTCGTCGGAAATGTCGCCGGCTGGCCAACCTTGGCCCGTGGTCGTGGGGACGACCCAACAGTCGTCGGACAAGCCGTCGGCTGTCCAGCTTTGGCCCGGGGTCGTGGGGACGACCCTATAGTCGTCGGACAAGTCGGCGGCTGTCCAGCTTTGGCCCGGGGTCGTGGGGACGACCCTATAGTCGTCGGACTTGACGGTGGCGGGCCAATCTAGTCCCGGGGTCGTGGGGACGACCCTATAGTCGTCGGACAAGACGGTGGCGGGCCAATCTAGTCCCGGCGTCGTGGGGACGACCCTATAGTCGTCGGACAAGTCGGCGGCTGGCCAACTTTTGCCCGGGGTCGTGGGCACGACCCTATAGTCGTCGGAAATGTCGCCGGCTGGCCAAATTTGGCCCGTGGTCGTGAGGACGACCCTATTGTCGTCGGAAATGTCGGCGGCTGGCCAACTTTGGCCCGTGGTCGTGAAGACGACCCTATAGTCGTCGGACAAGACGGTGGCGGGCCAATCTAGTCCCGGGGTCGTGGGGACGACCCTATAGTCGTCGGACAAGTCGGCGGCTGCCCAATCTAGTCCCGGGATCGTAGGGACGACCCCATAGTCGTCGGACAAGTCGGCGGCTGGCCAACTTTGGCCCGGGGTCGTGGGGACGAATCTATAGTCGTCGGACATGTCGGCGGCTGGCCAACTTTGGCCCGTGGCCGTGGGGACGACCTTATTGTCGTCGGACATGGCGGTGGCGGCCCAATCTAGTCCCGGGATCGTAGGGACGACCCTATAGTCGTCGGACAAGTCGGCGGCTGGCCATCTTTGGCCCGGGGTTGTGGGGACGAATCTATAGTCGTCGGACATGTCGGCGGCTGGCCAACTTTGGCCCGGGGTCGTGGGGACGACCCTATAGTCGTCGGACTTGACGGTGGCGGGCCAATCTAGTCCCGGGGTCGTGGGGACGACTCTATAGTCGTCGGAAATGTCGGCGGCTGGCCAACCTGGACTCGGGATCGTGGGGACGACCCTATAGTCGTCGGACAAGACGGTGGCGGACCAATCTAGTCCCGGGGTCGTGGGGACGACCCTATAGTCGTCGGACATGTCGGCGGCTGGCCAACTTTGGCCCGTGGTCGTGGGGATGATCCAATAGTCGTCGGACATGTCGGCGGCTGGCCAACCTAGTCCCGGGGTCGTGGGGATGACCCTATAGTCGTCGGACATGACGGTGGCGGGCCAGTCTAGTCCCGGGTCGTGGGGACGACCCTATAGTCGTCGGACATGTCGCCGGCTGGCCAACTTTGGCCCGTGGTCGTGGGGACGACCCTATAGTCGTCGGACAGAACGGTGGCGGGCCAATCTAGTCCCGGGGTCGTGGGGACGACCCTATAGTCGTCGGACAAGTCGGGGGCGGGCCTACCTAGTCCCGGGGTCGTGGGGACGACCCTATAGTCGTCGGATAAGTCGGCAGCTTGCCAACTTTGGCCCGGGGTCGTGGGAACGACCCTATAGTCGTCGGACAAGTCGGGGGCGAGCCCACCTAGTCCGGGGGTCGTGGGGACGACCCTATAGTCGTCGGACAAGTCGGCGGCCGGCCAACCTAGTCCGGGGGTCGTGGGGACGACCCTATAGTCGTCGGACATGACGGTGGCGGGCCAATCTAGTCCCGGGGTCGTGGGGACGACCCCATAGTCGTTGGACATGACGGTGGCGGGCCAGTCTAGTCCCGGGTCGTGGGCACGACCCTATAGTCGTCGGAAATGTCGCCGGCTGGCCAACTTTGGCCCGTGGTCGAGGGGACGAACCTATAGTCGTCGGACAAGTCGTCGGCTGTCCAGCTTTGGCCCGAGGTCGTGGGGACGACCCTATAGTCGTCGGACAAGTCGGCGGCTGTCCAGCTTTGGCCCGGGGTCGTGGGGACGACCCTATAGTCGTCGGACTTGACGGTGGCGGGCCAATCTAGTCCCGGGGTCGTGGGGACGACCCTATAGTCGTCGGACAAGTCGGGGGCGGGCCTACCTAGTCCCGGGGTCGTGGGGACGACCCTATAGTCGTCGGATAAGTCGGCAGCTTGCCAACTTTGGCCCGGGGTCGTGGGAACGACCCTATAGTCGTCGGACAAGTCGGGGGCGAGCCCACCTAGTCCGGGGGTCGTGGGGACGACCCTATAGTCGTCGGACAAGTCGTCGGCTGTCCAGCTTTGGCCCGGGGTCGTGGGGACGACCCTATAGTCGTCGGACAAGTCGGCGGCTGTCCAGCTTTGGCCCGGGGTCGTGGGGACGACCCTATAGTCGTCGGACTTGACGGTGGCGGGCCAATCTAGTCCCGGGGTCGTGGGGACGACCCTATAGTCGTCGGACTTGACGGTGGCGGGCCAATCTAGTCCCGGGGTCGTGGGGACGACTCTATAGTCGTCGGAAATGTCGGCGGCTGGCCAACCTGGACTCGGGATCGTGGGGACGACCCTATAGTCGTCGGACAAGACGGTGGCGGACCAATCTAGTCCCGGGGTCGTGGGGACGACCCTATAGTCGTCGGACATGTCGGCGGCTGGCCAACTTTGGCCCGTGGTCGTGGGGATGATCCAATAGTCGTCGGACATGTCGGCGGCTGGCCAACCTAGTCCCGAGGTCGTGGGGACGACCCTATAGTCGTCAGACTTGACGGTGGCGGGCCAATCTAGTCCCGGGGTCGTGGGGACGACCCTACAGTCGTCGGAAATGTCGGCGGCTGGCCAACCTGGACCCGGGGTCGTGGGGACGACCCTATAGTCGTCGGAAATGACGGTGGCGGGCCAATCTAGTCCCGGGGTCGTGGGGACGACCCTATAGTCGTCGGACAAGTCGGCGGCGGGCCAACTTTGGCCCGTGGTCGTGGGGACGACCCTATAGTCGTCGGAAATGACGGTGGCGGGCCAATCTAGTCCCGGGGTCGTGGGGACGACCCTATAGTCGTCGGACATATCAGCGGCTGGCCAACTTTGGCCCGGGGTCGTGGGGACGACCCTACAGTCGTCGGATATGTCGGCGGCTGGCCAACTTTGGCCCGTGGTCGTGGGGACGACCCTATAGTCGTCGGAAATGACGGTGGCGGGCCAATCTAGTCCCGGGGTCGTGGGGACGACCCTATAGTCGTCGGACAAGTCGGCGGCGGGCCAACCTAGTCCCGGGGTCGTGGGGATGACCCTATAGTCGTCGGACATGACGGTGGCGGGCCAGTCTAGTCCGGGTCGTGGGGACGACCCTATAGTCGTCGGACAAGTCGGCGGCCGGCCAACCTAGTCCGGGGGTCGTGGGGACGACCCTATAGTCGTCGGACATGACGGTGGCGGGCCAATCTAGTCCCGGGGTCGTGGGGACGACCCCATAGTCGTTGGACATGACGGTGGCGGGCCAGTCTAGTCCCGGGTCGTGGGCACGACCCTATAGTCGTCGGAAATGTCGCCGGCTGGCCAACCTTGGCCCGTGGTCGTGGGGACGACCCAACAGTCGTCGGACAAGCCGTCGGCTGTCCAGCTTTGGCCCGGGGTCGTGGGGACGACCCTATAGTCGTCGGACAAGTCGGCGGCTGTCCAGCTTTGGCCCGGGGTCGTGGGGACGACCCTATAGTCGTCGGACTTGACGGTGGCGGGCCAATCTAGTCCCGGGGTCGTGGGGACGACCCTATAGTCGTCGGACAAGACGGTGGCGGGCCAATCTAGTCCCGGCGTCGTGGGGACGACCCTATAGTCGTCGGACAAGTCGGCGGCTGGCCAACTTTGGCCCGGGGTCGTGGGGACGAATCTATAGTCGTCGGACATGTCGGCGGCTGGCCAACTTTGGCCCGTGGCCGTGGGGACGACCTTATTGTCGTCGGACATGGCGGTGGCGGCCCAATCTAGTCCCGGGATCGTAGGGACGACCCTATAGTCGTCGGACAAGTCGGCGGCTGGCCATCTTTGGCCCGGGGTTGTGGGGACGAATCTATAGTCGTCGGACATGTCGGCGGCTGGCCAACTTTGGCCCGGGGTCGTGGGGACGACCCTATAGTCGTCGGACTTGACGGTGGCGGGCCAATCTAGTCCCGGGGTCGTGGGGACGACTCTATAGTCGTCGGAAATGTCGGCGGCTGGCCAACCTGGACTCGGGATCGTGGGGACGACCCTATAGTCGTCGAACAAGACGGTGGCGGACCAATCTAGTCCCGGGGTCGTGGGGACGACCCTATAGTCGTCGGACATGTCGGCGGCTGGCCAACTTTGGCCCGTGGTCGTGGGGATGATCCAATAGTCGTCGGACATGTCGGCGGCTGGCCAACCTAGTCCCGAGGTCGTGGGGACGACCCTATAGTCGTCAGACTTGACGGTGGCGGGCCAATCTAGTCCCGGGGACGTGGGGACGACCCTACAGTCGTCGGAAATGTCGGCGGCTGGCCAACCTGGACCCGGGGTCGTGGGGACGACCCTATAGTCGTCGGAAATGACGGTGGCGGGCCAATCTAGTCCCGGGGTCGTGGGGACGACCCTATAGTCGTCGGACAAGTCGGCGGCGGGCCAACCTAGTCCCGGGGTCGTGGGGATGACCCTATAGTCGTCGGACATGACGGTGGCGGGCCAGTCTAGTCCCGGGTCGTGGGGACGACCCTATTGTCGTCGGAAATGTCGGCGGCTGGCCAACCTGGACCCGGGGTCGTGGGGACGACCCTATAGTCGTCGGAAATGACGGTGGCGGGCCAATCTAGTCCCGGGGTCGTGGGGACGACCCTATAGTCGTCGGACAAGTCGGCGGCGGGCCAACCTAGTCCCGGGGTCGTGGGGATGACCCTATAGTCGTCGGACATGACGGTGGCGGGCCAGTCTAGTCCCGGGTCGTGGGGACGACCCTATTGTCGTCGGAAATGTCGGCGGCTGGCCAACCTGGACCCGGGGTCGTGGGGACGACCCTATAGTCGTCGGAAATGACGGTGGCGGCCCAATCTAGTCCCGGGATCGTAGGGACGACCCTATAGTCGTCGGACAAGTCGGCGGCTGGCCATCTTTGGCCCGGGGTTGTGGGGACGACCCTATAGTCGTCGGACATGTCGCCGGCTGGCCAACTTTGGCCCGTGGTCGTGGGGACGACCCTATAGTCGTCGGACAGAACGGTGGCGGGCCAATCTAGTCCCGGGGTCGTGGGAACGACCCTATAGTCGTCGGACAAGTCGGGGGCGAGCCCACCTAGTCCGGGGGTCGTGGGGACGACCCTATAGTCGTCGGACAAGTCGGCTGCCGGCCAACCTAGTCCGGGGGTCGTGGGGACGACCCTATAGTCGTCGGACAAGTCGGCGGCTGTCCAGCTTTGGCCCGGGGTCGTGGGGACGACCCTATAGTCGTCGGACTTGACGGTGGCGGGCCAATCTAGTCCCGGGGTCGTGGGGACGACCCTATAGTCGTCGGACTTGACGGTGGCGGGCCAATCTAGTCCCGGGGTCGTGGGGACGACCCTATAGTCGTCGGACAAGACGGTGGCGGGCCAATCTAGTCCCGGCGTCGTGGGGACGACCCTATAGTCGTCGGACAAGTCGGCGGCTGGCCAACTTTTGCCCGGGGTCGTGGGCACGACCCTATATTCGTCGGAAATGTCGCCGGCTGGCCAAATTTGGCCCGTGGTCGTGAGGACGACCCTATTGTCGTCGGAAATGTCGGCGGCTGGCCAACTTTGGCCCGTGGTCGTGAAGACGACCCTATAGTCGTCGGACAAGACGGTGGCGGGCCAATATAGTCCCGGGGTCGTGGGGACGACCCTATAGTCGTCGGACAAGTCGGCGGCTGCCCAATCTAGTCCCGGGATCGTAGGGACGACCCCATAGTCGTCGGACAAGTCGGCGGCTGGCCAACTTTGGCCCGGGGTCGTGGGGACGAATCTATAGTCGTCGGACATGTCGGCGGCTGGCCAACTTTGGCCCGTGGCCGTGGGGACGACCTTATTGTCGTCGGACATGGCGGTGGCGGCCCAATCTAGTCCCGGGATCGTAGGGACGACCCTATAGTCGTCGGACAAGTCGGCGGCTGGCCATCTTTGGCCCGGGGTTGTGGGGACGAATCTATAGTCGTCGGACATGTCGGCGGCTGGCCAACTTTGGCCCGTGGTCGTGGGGATGATCCAATAGTCGTCGGACATGTCGGCGGCTGGCCAACCTAGTCCCGAGGTCGTGGGGACGACCCTATAGTCGTCAGACTTGACGGTGGCGGGCCAATCTAGTCCCGGGGTCGTGGGGACGACCCTACAGTCGTCGGAAATGTCGGCGGCTGGCCAACCTGGACCCGGGGTCGTGGGGACGACCCTATTGTCGTCGGACATGACGGTGGCGGGCCAATCTAGTCTCGGGGTCGTGGGGACGACTCTATAGTCGTCGGAAATGTCGGCGGCTGGCCAACCTGGACCCGGGGTCGTGGGGACGACCCTATAGTCGTCGGAAATGACGGTGGCGGGCCAATCTAGTCCCGGGGTCGTGGGGACGACCCTATAGTCGTCGGACAAGTCGGCGGCGGGCCAACCTAGTCCCGGGGTCGTGGGGATGACCCTATAGTCGTCGGACATGACGGTGGCGGGCCAGTCTAGTCCCGGGTCGTGGGGACGACCCTATAGTCGTCGGACATGTCGCCGGCTGGCCAACTTTGGCCCGTGGTCGTGGGGACGACCCTATAGTCGTCGGACAGAACGGTGGCGGGCCAATCTAGTCCCGGGGTCGTGGGGACGACCCTATAGTCGTCGGACAAGTCGGGGGCGGGCCTACCTAGTCCCGGGGTCGTGGGGACGACCCTACAGTCGTCGGATAAGTCGGCAGCTTGCCAACTTTGGCCCGGGGTCGTGGGAACGACCCTATAGTCGTCGGACAAGTCGGGGGCGAGCCCACCTAGTCCGGGGGTCGTGGGGACGACCCTATAGTCGTCGGACAAGTCGGCGGCCGGCCAACCTAGTCCGGGGGTCGTGGGGACGACCCTATAGTCGTCGGACATGACGGTGGCGGGCCAATCTAGTCCCGGGGTCGTGGGGACGACCCCATAGTCGTTGGACATGACGGTGGCGGGCCAGTCTAGTCCCGGGTCGTGGGCACGACCCTATAGTCGTCGGAAATGTCGCCGGCTGGCCAACTTTGGCCCGTGGTCGAGGGGACGAACCTATAGTCGTCGGACAAGTCGTCGGCTGTCCAGCTTTGGCCCGGGGTCGTGGGGACGACCCTATAGTCGTCGGACAAGTCGGCGGCTGTCCAGCTTTGGCCCGGGGTCGTGGGGACGACCCTATAGTCGTCGGACTTGACGGTGGCGGGCCAATCTAGTCCCGGGGTCGTGGGGACGACCCTATAGTCGTCGGACTTGACGGTGGCGGGCCAATCTAGTCCCGGGGTCGTGGGGACGACCCTATAGTCGTCGGACTTGACGGTGGCGGGCCAATCTAGTCCCGGGGTCGTGGGGACGACCCTATAGTCGTCGGACAAGACGGTGGCGGGCCAATCTAGTCCCGGCGTCGTGGGGACGACCCTATAGTCGTCGGACAAGTCGGCGGCTGGCCAACTTTTGCCCGGGGTCGTGGGGACGACCCTATAGTGGTCGGACTAGTCGGCGGCTGGCCAACATAGTCCCGGGTCCGTGGGGACGACCCTATAGTCCTCGGACAAGTCGGCGGCTGGCCAACTTTGGCCCGGGGTTGTAGGGACAACCCTATAGTCGTCGGACAAGTCGGAGGCTGGCCAACTTTTGCCCGGGGTCGTGGGGACGACCCTATAGTGGTCGGACTAGTCGGCGGCTGGCCAACCTAGTCCCGGGTCCGTGGGGACGACCCTATAGTCCTCGGACAAGTCGGCGGCTGGCCAACTTTGGCCCGGGGTTGTAGGGACAACCCTATAGTCGTCGGACAAGTCGGAGGCTGGCCAACTTTGGCCCGTGGTCGTGGGGACGACCCTATAGTCGTTGGACATGACGGTGGCGGGCCAATCTAGTCCCGGGGTCGTAGGGACGACCCTATAGTCGTCGGACATGTCGGCGATTGGCCAACATTGGCCCGGGGTCGTGGGGACGACCCTATAGTCGTCGGACATGACGGTGGCGGGCCAATCTAGTTCCGGGGTCGTGGGGACGACCCTATAGTCGTCGGACAAGTCGGCGGCTGGCCAAATTTGGCCCGTGGTCGTGAGGACGACCGTATTGTCGTCGGAAATGTCGGCGGCTGGCCAACTTTGGCCCGTGGTCGTGAAGACGACCCTATAGTCGTCGGACAAGACGGTGGCGGGCCAATCTAGTCCCGGGGTCGTGGGGACGACCCTATAGTCGTCGGACAAGTCGGCGGCTGCCCAATCTAGTCCCGGGATCGTAGGGACGACCCTATAATCGTCGGACAAGTCGGCGGCTGGCCATCTTTGGCCCGGGGTTGTGGGGACGAATCTATAGTCGTCGGACATGTCGGCGGCTGGCCAACTTTGGCCCGTGGCCGTGGGGACGACCCTATAGTCGTCGGACAAGTCGGCGGCTGCCCAATCTAGTCCCGGGATCGTAGGGACGACCCTATAGTCGTCGGACAAGTCGGCGGCTGGCCAACCTTTACCCGGGGTCGTGGGGACGACCCTATAGTCGTCGGACAAGTCGGCGGCGAGCCAAGCTAGTCCGGGGGTCGTGGGGACGAGCCTATAGTCGTCGGACATGTCGGCGGCGAGCCAACTTTAGACCGTAGTCGTGGGGACGACCCTATAGTCGTCGGACAAGTCGGCTGCGGGCCAACCTAGTCCCGGGGCCGTGGGGACGACCCTATAGTCGTCGGACAAGTCGGCGGCTGGCCAAATTTGGCCCGTGGTCGTGAGGACGACCCTATTGTCGTCGGAAATGTCGGCGGCTGGCCAACTTTGGCCCGTGGTCGTGAAGACGACCCTATAGTCGTCGGACAAGACGGTGGCGGGCCAATCTAGTCCCGGGGTCGTGGGGACGACCCTATAGTCGTCGGACAAGTCGGCGGCTGCCCAATCTAGTCCCGGGATCGTAGGGACGACCCCATAGTCGTCGGACAAGTCGGCGGCTGGCCAACTTTGGCCCGGGGTCGTGGGAACGACTCTATAGTCGTCGGAAATGTCGGCGGCTGGCCAACCTGGACTCGGGATCGTGGGGACGACCCTATAGTCGTCGGACAAGACGGTGGCGGACCAATCTAGTCCCGGGGTCGTGGGGACGACCCTATAGTCGTCAGACTTGACGGTGGCGGGCCAATCTAGTCCCGGGGTCGTGGGGACGACCCTACAGTCGTCGGAAATGTCGGCGGCTGGCCAACCTGGACCCGGGGTCGTGGGGACGACCCTATTGTCGTCGGACATGACGGTGGCGGGCCAATCTAGTCTCGGGGCGTGGGGACGACTCTATAGTCGTCGGAAATGTCGGCGGCTGGCCAACCTGGACCCGGGGTCGTGGGGACGACCCTATAGTCGTCGGAAATGACGGTGGCGGGCCAATCTAGTCCCGGGGTCGTGGGGACGACCCTATAGTCGTCGGACAAGTCGGCGGCGGGCCAACTTTGGCCCGTGGTCGTGGGGACGACCCTATAGTCGTCGGACAGAACGGTGGCGGGCCAATCTAGTCCCGGGGTCGTGGGGACGACCCTATAGTCGTCGGACAAGTCGGGGGCGGGCCTACCTAGTCCCGGGGTCGTGGGGACGACCCTATAGTCGTCGGATAAGTCGGCAGCTTGCCAACTTTGGCCCGGGGTCGTGGGAACGACCCTATAGTCGTCGGACAAGTCGGGGGCGAGCCCACCTAGTCCGGGGGTCGTGGGGACGACCCTATAGTCGTCGGACAAGTCGGCGGCCGGCCAACCTAGTCCGGGGGTCGTGGGGACGACCCTATAGTCGTCGGACATGACGGTGGCGGGCCAATCTAGTCCCGGGGTCGTGGGGACGACCCCATAGTCGTTGGACATGACGGTGGCGGGCCAGTCTAGTCCCGGGTCGTGGGCACGACCCTATAGTCGTCGGAAATGTCGCCGGCTGGCCAACTTTGGCCCGTGGTCGAGGGGACGAACCTATAGTCGTCGGACAAGTCGTCGGCTGTCCAGCTTTGGCCCGGGGTCGTGGGGACGACCCTATAGTCGTCGGACAAGTCGGCGGCTGTCCAGCTTTGGCCCGGGGTCGTGGGGACGACCCTATAGTGGTCGGACTAGTCGGCGGCTGGCCAACCTAGTCCCGGGTCCGTGGGGACGACCCTATAGTCCTCGGACAAGTCGGCGACTGGCCAACTTTGGCCCGGGGTTGTAGGGACAACCCTATAGTCGTCGGACAAGTCGGAGGCTGGCCAACTTTGGCCCGTGGTCGTGGGGACGACCCTATAGTCGTCAGACTTGACGGTGGCGGGCCAATCTAGTCCCGGGGTCGTGGGGACGACCCTACAGTCGTCGGAAATGTCGGCGGCTGGCCAACCTGGACCCGGGGTCGTGGGGACGACCCTATTGTCGTCGGACATGACGGTGGCGGGCCAATCTAGTCTCGGGGCGTGGGGACGACTCTATAGTCGTCGGAAATGTCGGCGGCTGGCCAACCTGGACCCGGGGTCGTGGGGACGACCCTATAGTCGTCGGACAAGACGGTGGCGGGCCAATCTAGTCCCGGCGTCGTGGGGACGACCCTATAGTCGTCGGACAAGTCGGCGGCTGGCCAACTTTTGCCCGGGGTCGTGGGGACGACCCTATAGTGGTCGGACTAGTCGGCGGCTGGCCAACATAGTCCCGGGTCCGTGGGGACGACCCTATAGTCCTCGGACAAGTCGGCGGCTGGCCAACTTTGGCCCGGGGTTGTAGGGACAACCCTATAGTCGTCGGACAAGTCGGAGGCTGGCCAACTTTTGCCCGGGGTCGTGGGGACGACCCTATAGTGGTCGGACTAGTCGGCGGCTGGCCAACCTAGTCCCGGGTCCGTGGGGACGACCCTATAGTCCTCGGACAAGTCGGCGGCTGGCCAACTTTGGCCCGGGGTTGTAGGGACAACCCTATAGTCGTCGGACAAGTCGGAGGCTGGCCAACTTTGGCCCGTGGTCGTGGGGACGACCCTATAGTCGTTGGACATGACGGTGGCGGGCCAATCTAGTCCCGGGGTCGTAGGGACGACCCTATAGTCGTCGGACATGTCGGCGATTGGCCAACATTGGCCCGGGGTCGTGGGGACGACCCTATAGTCGTCGGACATGCCGGTGGCGGGCCAATCTAGTTCCGGGGTCGTGGGGACGACCCTATAGTCGTCGGACAAGTCGGCGGCTGGCCAAATTTGGCCCGTGGTCGTGAGGACGACCGTATTGTCGTCGGAAATGTCGGCGGCTGGCCAACTTTGGCCCGTGGTCGTGAAGACGACCCTATAGTCGTCGGACAAGACGGTGGCGGGCCAATCTAGTCCCGGGGTCGTGGGGACGACCCTATAGTCGTCGGACAAGTCGGCGGCTGCCCAATCTAGTCCCGGGATCGTAGGGACGACCCTATAGTCGTCGGACAAGTCGGCGGCTGGCCATCTTTGGCCCGGGGTTGTGGGGACGAATCTATAGTCGTCGGACATGTCGGCGGCTGGCCAACTTTGGCCCGTGGCCGTGGGGACGACCCTATAGTCGTCGGACAAGTCGGCGGCTGCCCAATCTAGTCCCGGGATCGTAGGGACGACCCTATAGTCGTCGGACAAGTCGGCGGCTGGCCAACGTTTACCCGGGGTCGTGGGGACGACCCTATAGTCGTCGGACAAGTCGGCGGCGAGCCAAGCTAGTCCGGGGGTCGTGGGGACGAGCCTATAGTCGTCGGACATGTCGGCGGCGAGCCAACTTTAGACCGTAGTCGTGGGGACGACCCTATAGTCGTCGGACAAGTCGGCTGCGGGCCAACCTAGTCCCGGGGCCGTGGGGACGACCCTATAGTCGTCGGACAAGTCGGCGGCTGGCCAAATTTGGCCCGTGGTCGTGAGGACGACCCTATTGTCGTCGGAAATGTCGGCGGCTGGCCAACTTTGGCCCGTGGTCGTGAAGACGACCCTATAGTCGTCGGACAAGACGGTGGCGGGCCAATCTAGTCCCGGGGTCGTGGGGACGACCCTATAGTCGTCGGACAAGTCGGCGGCTGCCCAATCTAGTCCCGGGATCGTAGGGACGACCCCATAGTCGTCGGACAAGTCGGCGGCTGGCCAACTTTGGCCCGGGGTCGTGGGGACGAATCTATAGTCGTCGGACATGACGGTGGCGGGCCAATCTAGTTCCGGGGTCGTGGGGACGACCCTATAGTCGTCGGACATGTCGGCGGCTGGACAACTTTGGCCCGTGGACGTGGGGACGACCCCATAGTCGTCGGACATGTCGGCGACTGGCCAACTTTGGCCCGGGGTCGTGGGGACGAATCTATAGTCGTCGGACAAGTCGGCGGCTGGCCAACCTAGACCCGGGGTCGAGGGGACGACCCTATTGTCGTCGGACATGACGGTGGCGGGCCAATCTAGTCCCGGGGTCGTGGGGACGACCCTATAGTCGTCGAACAATTCGGCGGCGGGCCAAGCTTGTCCCGGGGTCGTGGGGACGACCCTATAATCGTCGGACATGACGGTGGCGGGCCAATCTAGTCTCGGGGTCGTGGGGACGACCATATTGTCGTCGGACATGTCGGCGGCTGGCCAACTTTGGCCCGTGGTCGTGGGGACGATCCAAAAGTCGTCGGACCTGTCGGCGGCTGGCCAACTTTGGCGCGTGGTCGTGGGGACGATCCGATTGTCGTCGGACATGTCGGCGGCTGGCCAACCTAGACCCGGGGTCGTGGGGACGACCCTATAGTGGTCGGACAAGTCGGCGGCTGGCCAACCTAGTCCGGGGGTCGTGGGGACGACCCTATAGTCCTCGCACAAGTCGGCGGCTGGCCAACTTTGGCCCGTGGTCGTGGGGACGACCCTATAGTCGTCGGGCAAGTCGGCGGCAGGCCAACATAGGCCCAGGGTCGTGGCGATAACCCTACAGTCGTCGGACATGTCGGCGGCGGGCCAATCTAGTCCCCGGGTCGTGGGCACGACCCTATAGTCGTCGGACATGTCGGCGGCTGGCCAACTTTGGCCCGTGGTCGTGGGGACGATCCGATAGTCGTTGGACATGACGGTGCCGGGGCAATCGAGTCCCTGGGTAGTAGGTACGACCCTATAGTCGTCGGACATGTCGGCGATTGGCCATTATTGGCCCGGGGTCGAGGTGACGACCCTATAGTCGTCGCACATTTCGGCGGCTGGCCAACTTTGGCCCATGGTCGTGGGGACGACCCAATAGTCGTCGGACATGTCGGCGGCTGGCCAACCTAGTCCCGAGATCGTCGGACTTGACGGTGGCGGGCCAATCTAGTCCCGGGGTCGTGGGGACGACCCTACAGTCGTCGGACATTTCGGCGGCTTGCCAACTTTGGCCCGGGGTCGTGGGGACGACCCTATAGTCGTCGGACATGTCGGCGGCTGGCCAACCTAGTCCCGAGGTCGTCGGACTTGACGGTGGCGGGCCAATCTAGTCCCGGGCTCGTAGGGACGACCCTATAGTCGTCGGACATGTTGGCGATTGGCCAACATTGGCCCGGGGTCGTCGGGTCGACCCTATAGTCGTCGGACATGTCGGCGGCTGGCCAACCTAGTCCCGGGGTCGTGGGGACGACCCTATAGTCGTCGGACATGACGGCGGCGGGCCAACCTTGTCCCGGGGTCGTGGGGACGACCCTATAGTCGTCGGACATGTCGGCGGCTGGTCAACTTTGGCCCGTGGTCGTGGGGACGACCCTATAGTCGTCGGACAAGACGGTGGCGGACCAATCTAGTCCCGGGGTCGTGGGGACGACCCTATAGTCGTCGGACATGTCGGCGGCTGGCCAACTTTGGCCCGTGGTCGTGGGGACGATCCAATAGTCGTCGGACATGTCGGCGGCGGGCCAAGCTTGTCCCGGGGTCGTGGGGACGACCCTATAGTCGTCGGACATGACGGCGGCGGGCCAACCTTGTCCCGGGGTCGTGGGGACGACCCTATAGTCGTCGGACATGTCGGCGGCTGGTCAACTTTGGCCCGTGGTCGTGGGGACGACCCTATAGTCGTCGGACATGACGCTGGCGGTCCAATCTAGTCCCGTGGTCGTGGGGACGACCCTATAGTCGTCGGACAAGACGGTGGCGGACCAATCTAGTTCCGGGGTCGTGGGGACGACCCTATAGTCGTCGGACAAGTCGGCGGCTGGCGAACCTAGACCCGGGGTCGTGGGGACGACCCTATTGTCGTCGGACATGACGGTGGCGGGCCAATCTAGTCCCGGGGTCGTGGGGACGACCCTATAGTCGTCGAACAATTCGGCGGCGGGCCAAGCTTGTCCCGGGGTCGTGGGGACGACCCTATAATCGTCGGACATGACGGTGGCGGGCCAATCTAGTCCGTGGTTGTGGGGACGACCCTATAGTCGTTGGACATGACGCTGGCGGTCCAATCTAGTCCCGTGGTCGTGGGGACGACCCTATAGTCGTCGGACAAGACGGTGGCGGACCAATCTAGTCCCGGGGTCGTGGGGACGACCCTATAGTCGTCGGACAAGTCGGCGGCTGGCCAACCTAGACCCGGGGTCGAGGGGACGACCCTATTGTCGTCGGACATGACGGTGGCGGGCCAATCTAGTCCCGGGGTCGTGGGGACGACCCTATAGTCGTCGAACAATTCGGCGGCGGGCCAAGCTTGTCCCGGGGTCGTGGGGACGACCCTATAATCGTCGGACATGACGGTGGCGGGCCAATCTAGTCTCGGGGTCGTGGGGACGACCATATTGTCGTCGGACATGTCGGCGGCTGGCCAACTTTGGCCCGTGGTCGTGGGGACGATCCAAAAGTCGTCGGACATGTCGGCGGCTGGCCAACTTTGTCGCGTTGTCGTGGGGACGATCCGATTGTCGTCGGACATGTCGGCGGCTGGCCAACTTTGGCCCATGGTCGTGGGGGCGACCCTATAGTCGTCGGACATGTCGGCGGCTTGCCAACATTGGCCCGTGGTCGTGGGGACGATCCGATAGTCGTTGGACATGACGGTGGCGGACCAATCTAGTCCCGGGGTCGTGGGGACGACCCTATAGCCGTCGGACATGTCGGCGGCTGGCCAACTTTGGCCCGTGGTCGTGGGGACGATCCAAAAGTCGTCGGACCTGTCGGCGGCTGGCCAACTTTGGCGCGTGGTCGTGGGGACGATCCGATTGTCGTCGGACATGTCGGCGGCTGGCCAACCTAGACCCGGGGTCGTGGGGACGACCCTATAGTGGTCGGACAAGTCGGCGGCTGGCCAACCTAGTCCGGGGGTCGTGGGGACGACCCTATAGTCCTCGCACAAGTCGGCGGCTGGCCAACTTTGGCCCGTGGTCGTGGGGACGACCCTATAGTCGTCGGGCAAGTCGGCGGCAGGCCAACATAGGCCCAGGGTCGTGGCGATAACCCTACAGTCGTCGGACATGTCGGCGGCGGGCCAATCTAGTCCCCGGGTCGTGGGCACGACCCTATAGTCGTCGGACATGTCGGCGGCTGGCCAACTTTGGCCCGTGGTCGTGGGGACGATCCGATAGTCGTTGGACATGACGGTGCCGGGGCAATCGAGTCCCTGGGTAGTAGGTACGACCCTATAGTCGTCGGACATGTCGGCGATTGGCCATTATTGGCCCGGGGTCGAGGTGACGACCCTATAGTCGTCGCACATTTCGGCGGCTGGCCAACTTTGGCCCATGGTCGTGGGGACGACCCAATAGTCGTCGGACATGTCGGCGGCTGGCCAACCTAGTCCCGAGATCGTCGGACTTGACGGTGGCGGGCCAATCTAGTCCCGGGGTCGTGGGGACGACCCTACAGTCGTCGGACATTTCGGCGGCTTGCCAACTTTGGCCCGGGGTCGTGGGGACGACCCTATAGTCGTCGGACATGTCGGCGGCTGGCCAACCTAGTCCCGAGGTCGTCGGACTTGACGGTGGCGGGCCAATCTAGTCCCGGGCTCGTAGGGACGACCCTATAGTCGTCGGACATGTTGGCGATTGGCCAACATTGGCCCGGGGTCGTCGGGTCGACCCTATAGTCGTCGGACATGTCGGCGGCTGGCCAACCTAGTCCCGGGGTCGTGGGGACGACCCTATAGTCGTCGGACATGACGGTGGCGGGCCAATCTAGTCTCGGGGTCGTGGGGACGACCCTATAATCGTCGGACATGACGGTGGCGGGCCAATCTAGTCTCGGGGTCGTGGGGACGACCCTATAGTCGTCGGACAAGTCGGCGGCGGGCCAACCTTGTCCCGGGGTCGTGGGGACGACCCTATAGTCGTCGGACATGTCGGCGGCTGGTCAACTTTGGCCCGTGGTCGTGGGGACGACCCTATAGTCGTCGGACAAGACGGTGGCGGACCAATCTAGTCCCGGGGTCGTGGGGACGACCCTATAGTCGTCGGACATGTCGGCGGCTGGCCAACTTTGGCCCGTGGTCGTGGGGACGATCCAATAGTCGTCGGACATGTCGGCGGCTGGCCAACTTTGGCCCGTGGTTGTGGGAACGACCCTATAGTCGTTGGACATGACGCTGGCGGTCCAATCTAGTCCCGTGGTCGTGGGGACGACCCTATAGTCGTCGGACAAGACGGTGGCGGACCAATCTAGTCCCGGGGTCGTGGGGACGACCCTATAGTCGTCGGACAAGTCGGCGGCTGGCCAACCTAGACCCGGGGTCGAGGGGACGACCCTATTGTCGTCGGACATGACGGTGGCGGGCCAATCTAGTCCCGGGGTCGTGGGGACGACCCTATAGTCGTCGAACAATTCGGCGGCGGGCCAATCTAGTCCCGGGGTCGTGGGGACGACCCTACAGTCGTCGGACAAGTCGGCGGCGAGCCAATCTAGTCCCGCGCTCGTGGGGACGACCCTATAGTCGTCGGACAAGTCAGCGGCTAGCCAACATTGGCCCGGGGTCGTGGGGACGACCCTATAGTCGTCGGAAATGACGGTGGCGCGCCAATCTATTCCCGGGGTCGTGGGGACGAACGTATAGTCGTCGGACATATCAGCGGCTGGCCAACTTTGGCCCGGGGTCGTGGGGACGACCCTATAGTCGTCGGACTTGACGGTGGCGGGCCAATCTAGTCCCGGGGTCGTGGGGACGACCCTACAGTCGTCGGACAAGTCGGCGGCGAGCCAATCTAGTCCCGCGGTCGTGGGGACGACCCTATAGTCGTCGGACAAGTCGGCGGCTGTCCAACTTTGGCCCGGGGTCGTGGGGACGACCCTATCGTCGTCGGACTTGACGGTGGCGGGCCAATCTAGTCCCGGGGTCGTGGGGACGGCCCTATAGTCGTCAGACATGTCGGTGGCGAGCCAACCTAGTCCCGGGGTCGTGGGGACGACCCTATAGTCGTCGGACAAGTCGGCGGCGGGCCAACCTAGTCCCGGGGTCGTGGGGATGACCCTATAGTCGTCGGACAAGTCGGCGGCGAGCCAACCTACTCCGGGGGTCGTGGGGACGAACCTATAGTCGTCGGACATGACGGTGGCGGGCCAATCTAGTCCCGGGGTCGTGGGGACGACCCTATAGTCGTCGGACATGTCGGCGGCGGGCCAATTTATTCCCGGGGTCGTGGGGACGACCCTATTGTTGTCGGACATGACGGTGGCGGGCCAATCTAGTCCCGGGGTCTTGGGGATGACCCTATAGTCGTCGGACAAGTCGGCGGCGGGCCAATCTAGTCCCGGGGTCGTGGGGACGACCCTATTGTCGTCGAACATGTCGACGGCTGGCCAACTTTGGCCCGTGGTCGTGGGGACGATCCGATAGTCGTTGGACATGACGGTGGCGGGCCAATCTAGTCCCGGGGTCGTGGGGACGACCCTATAGTCGTCGGACGAGTCGGCGGCGAGCCAACCTACTCCGGGGGTCGTGGGGACGAACCTATAGTCGTCGGACATGACGGTGGCGTGCCAATCTAGTCCCGGGGTCGTGGGCACGACCCTATAGTCGTCGGACAAGTCGGCGGCGAGCCAACCTAGTCCCGGGGTCGTGGGGACGACCCTATAGTCGTCGGAAATGTCGGCGGCTGGCCAATTTAGTCCCGGGGTCGTGGGGACGACCCTATAGTCGTCGGACATGTCGGCGATTGGCCAACTTTGGTCCGTGGTCGTGGGGTCGATCCGATAGTCGTCGGACATGACGGCGGCTGGCCAACTTTGGCCCGTGGTCGTGGGGACGACTGTTTAGTCGTCGGACATGTCGGCGGCTGGCCAACCTAGACCCGGGGTCGTGGGGACGACCCTATTGTCGTCGGACATGACGGTGGCGAGCCAATCTAGTCCCGGGGTCATAGGGACGACCCTATAGTCGTCGGACATGTCGGCGATTGGCCAACTTTGGCCCGTGGTCGTGGGGACGATCCGATAGTCGTCGGAGATGACGGTGGAGGGACAATCTAGTCCCGGGGTCGTGGTGACGACCCTATAGCCGTCGGACATGTCGGCGGCTGGCCAACTTTGGCCCGTGGTCGTGGGGACGACTGTTTAGTCGTCGGACATGTCGGCGGCTGGCCAATCTACACCCAGGGTCGTGGGGACGACCCTATTGTCGTCGGGCATGACGGTGGCGGGGCAATCTAGTCCCGGGGTCGTAGGTACGACCCTATAGTCGTCGGACATGTCGGCGATTGGCCAATATTGGCCCGGGGTCGCTGGGACGATCCGATAGTCGTTGGACATGACGGTGGCGGGCCAATCTAGTCCCGGGGTCGTGGGGACGACCCTATAGTCGTCGGACATGTCGGCGGCTGCACAACTTTGGCCCGTGGTCGTGGGGACGACCCTATAGTCGTCGGACATGTTGGCGGAAGGTCAACGTAGGCCCGTGGTCGTGGGGACGACCCTATAGACGTCCGACATGACGGTGGTGGGCCAATATTGGCCCGGGGTCGTGGGGACGACCCTATAGACGTCCGACATGACGGTGATGGGCCAATATTGGCCCGGGGTCGTGGGGACGATCCGATAGTCGTCGGACATGACGGTGGCGGGCCAATCTAGTCCCGGGGTCGCGGGGACGGCCCTATAGTCGCCGGGCAAGTCGGCGGCGGGCCAACCTTGTACCGGGGTCGTGGGGACGACCCTATAGTCGTCGGACATGTTGGCGATTGGCCAACTTTGGCCCGGTGTCGTGGGGACGACCCTATAGTCGTCGGACATGTTGGCGGCTGGCCAACTTTGGCCCGTGGTCGTGGGGACGATCCGATAGTCGTCGGACATGACGGTGGCGGGCCAATCTAGTCCCGGGGTCGAGGGGACGACCCTATAGTCGTCGGACATGTCGCCGGCTGGCCAACTTTGGACCGGTGTCGTGGGGACGACTCTATATTCGTCGGACATGTCGGCGGCTGGCCAACCTGGACCCGGGGTCGTGGGGACGACCCTATTGTCGTCGGACATGACGGTGGCGGGCAAATCTAGTCCCGGGGTCATAGGGACGACCCTATAGTCGTCGGACTTGTCGGCGATTGGCCGACTTTGGTCCGTGGTCGTGGGGTCGATCCGATAGTCGCCGGAAATGACGGTGGCGGGCCAATCTAGTCCCGGGGTCGTGGGGACGACCCTATAGTCGTCGGACATGTCGGCGGCTGTCCAACTTTGGCCCGTGGTCGTGGGGACGACCCTATAGTCGTCGGACATGTTGGCGGAAGGTCAACGTAGGCCCGTGGTCGTGGGGACGACCCTATAGACGTCCGACATGACGGTGGTGGGCCAATATTGGCCCGGGGTCGTGGGGACGATCCGATAGTCGTCGGACATGACGGTGGCTGGCCAACTTTGGCCCGTGGTCGTGGGGACGACTGTTTAGTCGTCGGACATGTCGGCGGCTGGCCAACCTAGACCCGGGGTCGTGGGGACGACCCTATTGTCGTCGGACATGACGGTGGCGGGGCAATCTAATCCCGGGGTCGTAGGTACGACCCTATAGTCGTCGGACACGTCGGCGATTGGCCAATACTGGCCCGGGGTCGTGGGGACGATCCGATAGTCGTTGGATATGACGGTGGCGGGCCAATCTAGTCCCGGGGTCGTGGGGACGACCCTATAGTCGTCGGACATGTCGGCGGCTGGACAACTTTGGCCCGTGGTCGTGGGGACGACCCTATAGTCGTCGGACATGTTGGCGGAAGGTCAACGTAGGCCCGTGGTCGTGGGGACGACCCTATAGACGTCCGACATGACGGTGGTGGGCCAATATTGGCCCGGGGTCGTGGGGACGATCCGATAGTCGTCGGACATGACGGTGGCTGGCCAACTTTGGCCCGTGGTCGTGGGGACGACTGTTTAGTCGTCGGACATGTCGGCGGCTGGCCAACCTAGACCCGGGGTCGTGGGGACGACCCTATTGTCGTCGGACATGACGGTGGCGGGCCAATCTAGTCCCGGGGTCGTAGGTACGACCCTGTAGTCGTCGGACATGTCGCCGGCTGGCCAACCTAGTCCCGGGGTCGTGGGGACGACCCTATAGTCGTCGGACATGTTGGCGATTGGCCAACTTTGGCCCGGTGTCGTGGGGACGACCCTATAGTCGTCGGACAAGTCGGCGGCGAGCCAACCTAGTCCCGGGGTCGTGGGGACGACCCTATAGTCGTCGGAAATGTCGGCGGCTGGCCAATTTAGTCCCGGGGTCGTGGGGACGACCCTATAGTCGTCGGACATGTCGGCGATTGGCCAACTTTGGTCCGTGGTCGTGGGGTCGATCCGATAGTCGTCGGACATGACGGCGGCTGGCCAACTTTGGCCCGTGGTCGTGGGGACGACTGTTTAGTCGTCGGACATGTCGGCGGCTGGCCAATCTAGACCCAGGGTCGTGGGGACGATCCTATTGTCGTCGGACATGACGGTGGCGGGCCAATCTAGTCCCGGGGTCGTGGGGACGACCCTATTGTCGTCGGACATGTCGGCGGCTGGCCAACGTAGGCCCGTTGTCGTGGGGACGACCCTATAGACGTCGGACATGACGTTGGCGGGCCAATCTAGTCCCGGGGTCGTGGGGACGACCCTATAGTCGTCGTACATGTCGCCGGCTGGCCAACTTTGGCCCGGTGTCGTGGGGCGACTCTATATTCGTCGGACATGTCGGCGGCTGGCCAACCTGGACCCGGGGTCGTGGGGACGACCCTATTGTCGTCGGACATGACGGTGGCGGGCCAACCTAGACCCGGGGTCGTGGGGACGACCCTATTGTCGTCGGACATGACGGTGGCGGGCCAATCTAGTCCCGGGGTCATAGGGACGACCCTATAGTCGTCGGAAATGTCGGCGGCTGGCCAACTTTGGCCCGTGGTCGTGAAGAGGACCCTATAGTCGTCGGACAAGACGGTGGCGGGCCAATCTAGTCCCGGGGTCGTGGGGACGACCCTATAGTCGTCGGACAAGTCGGCGGCGAGCCAACCTACTCCGGGGGTCGTGGGGACGAACCTATAGTCGTCGGACATGACGGTGGCGGGCCAATCTAGTCCCGGGGTCGTGGGGACGATCCGATAGTCGTTGGATATGACGGTGGCGGGCCAATCTAGTCCCGGGGTCGTGGGGACGACCCTATAGTCGTCGGACATGTCGGCGGCTGGACAACTTTGGCCCGTGGTCGTGGGGACGACCCTATAGTCGTCGGACATGTTGGCGGAAGGTCAACGTAGGCCCGTGGTCGTGGGGACGACCCTATAGACGTCCGACATGACGGTGGTGGGCCAATATTAGCCCGGGGTCGTGGGGACGATCCGATAGTCGTCGGACATGACGGTGGCTGGCCAACTTTGGCCCGTGGTCGTGGGGACGACTGTTTAGTCGTCGGACATGTCGGCGGCTGGCCAACCTAGACCCGGGGTCGTGGGGACGACCCTATTGTCGTCGGACATGACGGTGGCGGGCCAATCTAGTCCCGGGGTCGTAGGTACGACCCTGTAGTCGTCGGACATGTCGCCGGCTGGCCAACCTAGTCCCGGGGTCGTGGGGACGACCCTATAGTCGTCGGACATGTTGGCGATTGGCCAACTTTGGCCCGGTGTCGTGGGGACGACCCTATAGTCGTCGGACAAGTCGGCGGCGAGCCAACCTAGTCCGGGGGTCGTGGGGACGAACCCATAGTCGTCGGACATGACGGTGGCGGGCCAATCTAGTCCCGGGGTCGTGGGGACGACCCTATAGTCGTCGGACAAGTCGGCGGCGAGCCAACCTAGTCCCGGGGTCGTGGGGACGACCCTATAGTCGTCGGAAATGTCGGCGGCTGGCCAATCTAGTCCCGGGGTCATAGGGACGACCCTATAGTCGCCGGACATGTCGGCGATTGGCCAACTTTGGCCCGTGGTCGTGGGGACGACCCTATTGTCGTCGAACATGTCGACGGCTGGCCAACTTTGGCCCGTGGTCGTGGGGACGATCCGATAGTCGTTGGACATGACGGTGGCGGGCCAATCTAGTCCCGGGGTCGTGGGGACGACCCTATAGTCGTCGGACAAGTCGGCGGCGAGCCAACCTACTCCGGGGGTCGTGGGGACGAACCCATAGTCGTCGGCCATGACGGTGGCGGGCCAATCTAGTCCCGGGGTCGTGGGGACGACCCTATAGTCGTCGGACAAGTCGGCGGCGAGCCAACCTAGTCCTGGGGTCGTGGGGACGACCCTATAGTCGTCGGAAATGTCGGCGGCTGGCCAATCTAGTCCCGGGGTCATAGGGACGACCCTATAGTCGCCGGACATGTCGGCGATTGGCCAACTTTGGCCCGTGGTCGTGGGGACGATCCGGTAGTCGTCGGACATGACGGTGGAGGGACAATCTAGTCCCGGGGTCGTGGGGACGAACCTATAGTCGTCGGACATGACGGTGGCGGGCCAATCTAGTCCCGGGGTCGTGGGGACGACCCTATAGTCGTCGGACAAGTCGGCGGCGGGCTAATCTATTCCCGGGGTCGTGGGGACGACCCTATTGTCGTCGGACATGACGGTAGCGGGCCAATCTAGTCCCGGGGTCGTAGGGATGACCCTATAGTCGTCGGACAAGTCGGCGGCGGGCCAATCTAGTCCCGGGGTCGTGGGGACGACCCTATTGTCGTCGAACATGTCGACGGCTGGCCAACTTTGGCCCGTGGTCGTGGGGACGATCCGATAGTCGTCGGACATGACGGTGGCGGGCCAATCTAGTCCCGGGGTCGAGGGGACGACCCTATAGTCGTCGGACATGTCGACGGCTGGCCAACTTTGGCCCGTGGTCGTGGGGACGACTCTATATTCGTCGGACATGTCGGCGGCTGGCCAACCTGGACCCGGGGTCGTGGGGACGACCCTATTGTCGTCGGACATGACGGTGGCGGGCAAATCTAGTCCCGGGGTCATAGGGACGACCCTATAGTCGTCGGACTTGTCGGCGATTGGCCGACTTTGGTCCGTGGTCGTGGGGTCGATCCGATAGTCGCCGGAAATGACGGTGGCGGGCCAATCTAGTCCCGGGGTCGTGGGGACGACCCTATAGTCGTCGGACATGTCGGCGGCTGTCCAACTTTGGCCCGTGGTCGTGGGGACGACCCTATAGTCGTCGGACATGTTGGCGGAAGGTCAACGTAGGCCCGTGGTCGTGGGGACGACCCTATAGCCGTCCGACATGACGGTGGTGGGCCAATATTGGCCCGGGGTCGTGGGGACGATCCGATAGTCGTCGGACATGACGGTGGCTGGCCAACTTTGGCCCGTGGTCGTGGGGACGACTGTTTAGTCGTCGGACATGTCGGCGGCTGGCCAACCTAGACCCGGGGTCGTGGGGACGACCCTATTGTCGTCGGACATGACGGTGGCGGGGCAATCTAATCCCGGGGTCGTAGGTACGACCCTATAGTCGTCGGACATGTCGGCGATTGGCCAACTTTGGCCCGTGGTCGTGGGGACGATCCGATAGTCGTTGGACATGACGGTGGCGGGCCAATCTAGTCCCGGGGTCGTGGGGACGACCCTATAGTCGTCGGACAAGTCGGCGGCGAGCCAACCTACTCCGGGGGTCGTGGGGACGAACCCATAGTCGTCGGCCATGACGGTGGCGGGCCAATCTAGTCCCGGGGTCGTGGGGACGACCCTATAGTCGTCGGACAAGTCGGCGGCGAGCCAACCTAGTCCTGGGGTCGTGGGGACGACCCTATAGTCGGCGGAAATGTCGGCGGCTGGCCAATCTAGTCCCGGGGTCATAGGGACGACCCTATAGTCGCCGGACATGTCGGCGATTGGCCAACTTTGGCCCGTGGTCGTGGGGACGATCCGATAGTCGTCGGACATGACGGTGGAGGGACAATCTAGTCCCGGGGTCGTGGGGACGAACCTATAGTCGTCGGACATGACGGTGGCGGGCCAATCTAGTCCCGGGGTCGTGGGGACGACCCTATAGTCGTCGGACATGTCGGCGGCGGGCTAATCTATTCCCGGGGTCGTGGGGACGACCCTATTGTCGTCGGACATGACGGTAGCGGGCCAATCTAGTCCCGGGGTCGTAGGGATGACCCTATAGTCGTCGGACAAGTCGGCGGCGGGCCAATCTAGTCCCGGGGTCGTGGGGACGACCCTATTGTCGTCGAACATGTCGACGGCTGGCCAACTTTGGCCCGTGGTCGTGGGGACGATCCGATAGTCGTTGGACATGACGGTGGCGGGCCAATCTAGTCCCGGGGTCGTGGGGACGACCCTATAGTCGTCGGACAAGTCGGCGGCGAGCCAACCTACTCCGGGGGTCGTGGGGACGAACCTATAGTCGTCGGACATGACGGTGGCGGGCCAATCTAGTCCCGGGGTCGTGGGGACGACCCTATAGTCATCGGACAAGTCGGCGGCGAGCCAACCTAGTCCCGGGGTCGTGGGGACGACCCTATAGTCGTCGGAAATGTCGGCGGCTGGCCAATCTAGTCCCGGGGTCACAGGGACGACCCTATAGTCGTCGGACATGTCGGCGATTGGCCAACTTTGGCCCGTGGTCGTGGGGACGATCCGATAGTCGTCGGACATGACGGTGGAGGGACAATCTAGTCCCGGGGTCGTGGGGACGACCCAATAGCCGTCGGACATGTCGGCGGCTGGCCAACTTTGGCCTGTGGTCGTGGGGACGACTGTTTAGTCGTCGGACATGTCGGCGGCTGGCCAATCTAGACCCAGGGTCGTGGGGACCATCCTATTGTCGTCGGACATGACGGTGGCGGGCCAATCTAGTCCCGGGGTCGTGGGGACGAACCTATAGTCGTCGGACATGACGGCGGCGGGCCAATCTAGTCCCGGGGTCGTGGGGACGACCCTATTGTCGTCGAACATGTCGACGGCTGGCCAACTTTGGCCCGTGGTCGTGGGGACGATCCGATAGTCGTTGGACATGACGGTGGCGGGCCAATCTAGTCCCGGGGTCGTGGGGACGACCCTATAGTCGTCGGACAAGTCGGCGGCGAGCCAACCAACTCCGGGGGTCGTGGGGACGAACTTATAGTCGTCGGACATGACGGTGGCGGGCCAATCTAGTCCCGGGGTCGTGGGGACGACCCTATAGTCGTCGGACAAGTCGGCGGCGAGCCAACCTAGTCCCGGGGTCGTGGGGACGACCCTATAGTCGTCGGAAATGTCGGCGGCTGGCCAATTTAGTCCCGGGGTCGTGGGGACGACCCTATAGTCGTCGGACATGTCGGCGATAGGCCAACTTTGGTCCGTGGTCGTGGGGTCGATCCGATAGTCGTCGGACATGACGGCGGCTGGCCAACTTTGGCCCGTGGTCGTGGGGACGACTGTTTAGTCGTCGGACATGTCGGCGGCTGGCCAATCTAGACCCAGGGTCGTGGGGACGATCCTATTGTCGTCGGACCTGACGGTGGCGGGCCAATCTAGTCCCGGGGTCGTAGGTACGACCCTATAGTCGTCGGACATGTCGGCGATTGTCCAATATTGGCCCGTGGTCGTGGGAACGACCCTATAGTCGTCGGACAAGACGGCGGCTGGCCAAATTTGGCCCGTGGTCGTGGGGACGACCCTATAGTCGTCGGAAATGTCGGCGGCTGGCCAACTTTGGCCCGTGGTCGTGAAGAGGACCCTATAGTCGTCGGACAAGTCGGCGGCGGGCCAATCTAGTCCCGGGGTCGTGGGGACGACCCTATTGTCGTCGGACATGTCGGTGGAGGGCCAATCTAGTCCGGGGGTCGTGGGGACGATCCTATTGTCGTCGGACATGACGGTGGCGGGCCAATCTAGTCCCGGGGTCGTAGGTACGACCCTATAGTCGTCGGACATGTCGGCGATTGTCCAATATTGGCCCGTGGTCGTGGGAACGACCCTATAGTCGTCGGACAAGACGGCGGCTGGCCAAATTTGGCCCGTGGTCGTGGGGACGACCCTATAGTCGTCGGAAATGTCGGCGGATGGCCAACTTTGGCCCGTGGTCGTGAAGAGGACCCTATAGTCGTCGGACAAGTCGGCGGCGGGCCAATCTAGTCCCGGGGTCGTGGGGACGACCCTATAGTCGTCGCACATGTCGGCGGCTGGCCAACTTTGGTCCGTGGTCGTGGGGTCGATCCGATAGTCGTCGGACATGACGGCGGCTGGCCAACTTTGGCCCGTGGTCGTGGGGACGACTGTTTAGTCGTCGGACATGTCGGCGGCTGGCCAACCTAGACCCGGGGTCGTGGGGACGACCCTATTGTCGTCGGGCATGACGGTGGCGGGCCAATCTAGTCCCGGGGTCATAGGGACGACCCTATAGTCGTCGGACATGTCGGCGATTGGACAACTTTGGCCCGTGGTCGTGGGGACGATCCGATAGTCGTCGGACATGACGGTGGAGGGCCAATCTAGTCCGGGGGTCGTGGGGACGACCCTATGGTCGTCGGACATGTCGCCGGCTGGCCAACTTTGGCCCGGTGTCGTGGGGACGACTCTATATTCGTCGGACATGTCGGCGGCTGGCCGACCTGGACCCGGGGTCGTGGGGACGACCCTATTGTCGTCGGACATGACGGTGGCGGGCCAAACTAGCCCCGGGGTCATAGCGACGACCCTATAGTCGTCGCACATGTCGGCGGCTGGCCAACTTTGGTCCGTGGTCGTGGGGTCGATCCGATAGTCGTCGGACAATACGGCGGCTGGCCAACTTTGGCCCGTGGTCGTGGGGACGACTGTTTAGTCGTCGGACATGTCGGCGGCTGGCCAACCTAGACCCGGGGTCGTGGGGACGACCCTATTGTCGTCGGACATGACGGTGGCGGGCCAATCTAGTCCCGGGGTCATAGGGACGACCGTATAGTCGTCGGACATGTCGGCGAATGGCCAACTTTGGTCCGTGGTCGTTGGGTCGATCCGATAGTCGTCGGACATGACGGCGGCTGGCCAACTTTGGCCCGTGGTCGTGGGGACGACTGTTTAGTCGTCGGACATGTCGGCGGCTGGCCAACCTAGACCCGGGGTCGTGGGGACGACCCTATTGTCGCCGGACATGAGGGTGGCGGGCCAATCTAGTCCCGGGGTCGTGGAGACGACCCAATAGTCGTCGGACATGTCGGCGGCTGGCCAATTTAGTCCCGGGGTCGTGGGGACGAACCTATAGTCGTCGGACAATTCGGCGGCCGGCCAACTTTGGCCCGGGGTCGTGGGGGCGACCCTATAGTCGTCGGACATGTCGGCGGCTGGCCAACCTAGTCCGGGGTCGTGGGGACGACCCTATAGTCGTCGGACATGTCGGCGGCTGGCCAGCCAATTCCCGAGGTCGTGGGGACGACCCTATTGTCGTCGGACATGTCGGCGGCTGGCCAACTTTGGCCCGGGGTCGTGGGGACGATCCGATAGTCGTCGGACATGTCGGCGGCTGGCCAACCTAGTCCCGAGGTCGTAGGGACGACCCTATAATCGTCGGACATGTTGGCGATTGGCCAACATTGGCCCGGGGTCGTCGGGACGACCCTATAGTCGTCGGACATTGCGGCGGCATGCCGACTTTGGCCCGGGGTCGTGGGGACGACCCTATAGTCGTCGGACATGTTGGCGGCTTGTCAACCTAGTTCCGAGGTCGTGGGGACGACCCTATAATCGTCGGACATGACGGTGGCGGGCCAATCTAGTCCCGGGGTCGTAGGGACGACCCTACAGTCGTCGGACATTTCGGCGGCTTGCCAACTTCCGCCTGGGGTCGTGGGGACGACCCTATAGTCGTCGGACATGTCGGCGGCTGGCTAACTTTGGCCCGTGGTCGTGGGGACGACCCAATAGTCGTTGGACATGTCGGCGGCTGGCCAACTTTGGGCCGTGGTCGTGGAGACGATCCTATAGTCGTCGGACTTGACGGTGGCGGGCCAATCTAGTCCCGGGGTTTTGGGGACGACCCTATAGTCGTCGGATATGTCGGCGGCTTGCCAAATTTGCCCGTGGTCGTGGGGACGACCCTATAGTCGTCGGACTTGACGGTGGCGGGCCAATCTTATCCCGGGGTCGTGGGGACGAACCTATAGTCGTCGGACAATTCGGCGGCCGGCCAACTTTGGCCCGGGGTCGTGGGGGCGACCCTATAGTCGTCGGACATGTCGGCGGCTGGCCAACCTAGTCCGGGGTCGTGGGGACGACCCTATAGTCGTCGGACATGTCGGCGGCTGGCCAACCTAGTCCCGAGGTCGTGGGGGCGACCCTATAGTCGTCGGACATGTCGGCGGCTGGCCAGCCAATTCCCGAGGTCGTGGGGACGACCCTATTGTCGTCGGACATGTCGGCGGCAGGCCAACTTTGGCCCGGGGTCGTGGGGACGATCCGATAGTCGTCGGACATGACGGTGGCGGGCCAATCTAGTCCCGGGGTCGTGGGGACGACCCTATAGTCGTCGGACATGTCGGCGGCTGGCCAACTTTGGCCCGTGGTCGTGGGGTCGATCCGACAGTCGTCGGACATGACGGTGGCGGGCCAATCTAGTCCCGGGGTCGTGGGGACGACCCAATAGCCGTCGGACATGTCGGCGGCTGGCCAACTTTGGCCCGGGGTCGTGGGGACGACTGTTTAGTCGTCGGACATGTCGGCGGCTGGCCAATCTAGACCCAGGGTCGTGGGGACGATCCTATTGTCGTCGGACATGACGGTGGCGGGCCAATCTACTCCCGCGGACGAAGGTACGACCCTACAGTCGTCGGACATGTCGGCGATTGTCCAATATTGACCCGTGGTCGTGGGAACGACCCTATAGTCGTCGGACAAGACGGCGGCTGGCCAAATTTGGCCCGTGGTCATGGGGACGACCCTATAGTCGTCGGAAATGTCGGCGGCTGGCCAATTTAGTCCCGGGGTCGTGGGGGCGACCCTATAGACGTCCGACATGACGGTGGTGGGCCAATCTAGTCCCGGGGTCGTGGGGACGACCCTATAGTCGTCGGACAAGTCGGCGGCGAGCCAACCTACTCCGGGGGTCGTGGGGACGAACCTATAGTCGTCGGACATGACGGTGGCGGGCCAATCTAGTCCCGGGGTCGTGGGGACGATCCTATAGTCGTCGGACAAGTCGGCGGCTGGCCAACTTGGCCCGTGGTCGTGGGAACGACCCTATAGTCGTCGGACAAGACGACGGCTGGCCAAATTTGGTCCGTGCTCGTGGGGACGACCCTATAGTCTTCGGAAATGTCGGCGGCTGGCCAACTTTGGCCCGTGGTCGTGAAGACGACCCTATTGTCGTCGGACAACACGGCGGCTGGCCATCGTTGGCCCGTGGTCGTGGGGACGACCCTATAATCGTCGGACATGACGGTGGCTGGCCAATCTAGTCCGGGGGTCGTGGGGACGACAGTATAGTCGTCGGACAACACGGCGGCTGGCCATCTTTGGCCCGTGGTCGTGGGGACGACCCTATAGTCGTCGGACATGACGGCGGCGGGCCAATCTATTCTCGGGGTCGTGGGGACGACCCTATAGTCGTCGGACATGTCGGCGGTTGGCCAACTTTGGCCCGGGGTCGTGGGGACGACCCTATAGTCGTCGGACATGTCGGCGATTGGCCAACTTTGGCCCGGTGTCGTGGGGACGACCCTATAGTCGTCGGACATGTCGCCGGCTGGCCAACTTTGGCCCGTGGTCGTGGGGACGAACCGATAATCGTCGGACATGACGGTGGCGGGCCAACTTTGGCCCGTGGTCGTGGGGACGACCCTATAGTCGTCGGACATGACGGTCTAGGGCCAATCTAGTCCCGGGGTCGTGGGGACGACCCTATAGTCGTCGGACATGTCGCCGGCTGGCCAAATTTGGCCCGGTGTCGTGGGGACGACTCTATATTCGTCGGACATGTCGGTGGCTGGCCGACCTGGACCCGGGGTCGTGGGGACGACCCTATTGTCGTCGGACATGACGGTGGCGGGCCAATCTAGTCCCGGGGTCATAGGGACGAACCTATAGTCGTCGGACATGTCGGCGATTGGCCAACTTTGGTCCGTGGTCGTGGGGTCGATCCGATAGTCGTCGGACATGACGGCGGCTGGCCAACTTTGGCCCGTGGTCGTGGGGACGACTGTTTAGTCGTCGGACATGTCGGCGGCTGGCCAACCTAGACCCGGGGTCGTGGGGACGACCCTATAGTCGTCGGACATGTCGCCGGCTGGCCATCTTTGGCCCGGTGTCGTGGGGACGACTCTATATTCGTCGGACATGTCGGCGGCTGGCCGACCTGGACCCGGGGTGGTGGGGACGACCCTATTGTCGTCGGACATGACGGTGGCGGGCCAAACTAGCCCCGGGGTCATAGGGACGACCCTATAGTCGTCGGACATGTCGGCGATTGGCCAACTTTGGTCCGTGGTCGTTGGGTCGATCCGATAGTCGTCGGACATGACGGCGGCTGGCCAACTTTGGCCCGTGGTCGTGGGGACGACTGTTTAGTCGTCGGACATGTCGGCGGCTAGCCAACCTAGACCCGGGGTCGTGGGGACGACCCTATTGTCGTCGGACATGACGGTGGCGGGCCAATCTAGTCCCGGGGTCATAGGGACGAACCTATAGTCGTCGGACATGTCGGCGATTGGCCAACTTTGGTCCGTGGTCGTGGGGTCGATCCGATAGTCGTCGGACATGACGGCGGCTGGCCAACTTTGGCCCGTGGTCGTGGGGACGACTGTTTAGTCGTCGGACATGTCGGCGGCTGGCCAACCTAGACCCGGGGTCGTGGGGACGACCCTATAGTCGTCGGACATGACGGTGGCGGGGCAATCTAGTCCCGGGGTCGTGGGGACGACTCTATATTCGTCGGACATGTCGGCGGCTGGCCGACCTGGACCCGGGGTCGTGGGGACGACCCTATTGTCGTCGGACATGACGGTGGCGGGCCAAACTAGCCCCGGGGTCATAGGGACGACCCTATAGTCGTCGGACATGTCGGCGATTGGCCAACTTTGGTCCGTGGTCGTTGGGTCGATCCGATAGTCGTCGGACATGACGGCGGCTGGCCAACTTTGGCCCGTGGTCGTGGGGACGACTGTTTAGTCGTCGGACATGTCGGCGGCTAGCCAACCTAGACCCGGGGTCGTGGGGACGACCCTATTGTCGTCGGACATGACGGTGGCGGGCCAATCTCGTCCCGGGGTTATAGGGACGACCCTATAGTCGTCGGACATGTCGGCGATTGGCCAACTTTGGTCCGTGGTCGTTGGGTCGATCCGATAGTCGTCGGAAATGTCGGCGGCTGGCCAACTTTGGCCCGTGGTCGTGAAGAGGACCCTATAGTCGTCGGACAAGTCGGCGGCGGGCCAATCTAGTCCCGGGGTCGTGGGGACGACCCTATTGTCGTCGGACATGTCGGTGGAGGGCCAATCTAGTCCGGGGGTCGTGGGGACGATCCTATTGTCGTCGGACATGACGGTGGCGGGCCAATCTAGTCCCGGGGTCGTAGGTACGACCCTATAGTCGTCGGACATGTCGGCGATTGTCTAATATTGGCCCGTGGTCGTGGGAACGACCCTATAGTCGTCGGACAAGACGGCGGCTGGCCAAATTTGGCCCGTGGTCGTGGGGACGACCCTATAGTCGTCGGAAATGTCGGCGGCTGGCCAACTTTGGCCCGTGGTCGTGAAGAGGACCCTATAGTCGTCGGACAAGTCGGCGGCGGGCCAATCTAGTCCCGGGGTCGTGGGGACGACCCTATAGTCGTCGCACATGTCGGCGGCTGGCCAACTTTGGTCCGTGGTCGTGGGGTCGATCCGATAGTCGTCGGACATGACGGCGGCTGGCCAACTTTGGCCCGTGGTCGTGGGGACGACTGTTTAGTCGTCGGACATGTCGGCGGCTGGCCAACCTAGACCCGGGGTCGTGGGGACGACCCTATTGTCGTCGGGCATGACGGTGGCGGGCCAATCTAGTCCCGGGGTCATAGGGACGACCCTATAGTCGTCGGACATGTCGGCGATTGGACAACTTTGGCCCGTGGTCGTGGGGACGATCCGATAGTCGTCGGACATGACGGTGGAGGGCCAATCTAGTCCGGGGGTCGTGGGGACGACCCTATGGTCGTCGGACATGTCGCCGGCTGGCCAACTTTGGCCCGGTGTCGTGGGGACGACTCTATATTCGTCGGACATGTCGGCGGCTGGCCGACCTGGACCCGGGGTCGTGGGGACGACCCTATTGTCGTCGGACATGACGGTGGCGGGCCAAACTAGCCCCGGGGTCATAGCGACGACCCTATAGTCGTCGCACATGTCGGCGGCTGGCCAACTTTGGTCCGTGGTCGTGGGGTCGATCCGATAGTCGTCGGACAATACGGCGGCTGGCCAACTTTGGCCCGTGGTCGTGGGGACGACTGTTTAGTCGTCGGACATGTCGGCGGCTGGCCAACCTAGACCCGGGGTCGTGGGGACGACCCTATTGTCGTCGGACATGACGGTGGCGGGCCAATCTAGTCCCGGGGTCATAGGGACGACCGTATAGTCGTCGGACATGTCGGCGATTGGCCAACTTTGGTCCGTGGTCGTTGGGTCGATCCGATAGTCGTCGGACATGACGGCGGCTGGCCAACTTTGGCCCGTGGTCGTGGGGACGACTGTTTAGTCGTCGGACATGTCGGCGGCTGGCCAACCTAGACCCGGGGTCGTGGGGACGACCCTATTGTCGCCGGACATGAGGGTGGCGGGCCAATCTAGTCCCGGGGTCGTGGAGACGACCCAATAGTCGTCGGACATGTCGGCGGCTGGCCAATTTAGTCCCGGGGTCGTGGGGACGAACCTATAGTCGTCGGACAATTCGGCGGCCGGCCAACTTTGGCCCGGGGTCGTGGGGGCGACCCTATAGTCGTCGGACATGTCGGCGGCTGGCCAACCTAGTCTGGGGTCGTGGGGACGACCCTATAGTCGTCGGACATGTCGGCGGCTGGCAAACCTAGTCCCGAGGTCGTGGGGACGATCCTATAGTGGTCGGAGAAGTCGGCGGCTGGCCAACCTAGTCCGGGGGTCGTGGGGATGACCCTATAGTCGTCGGACATGTAGGCGGCTGGCCAATCCAGTCCCGGGGTCGTGGGGACGACCCTATTGACGTCGGACATGTCGGCGGCTGGCCAATCTAGTACCGGTGTCGTGGGGAGGACCGTATAGTCGTCGGACAATTCGGCGGCCGGCCAACTTTGGCCCGGGGTTCCGGGGACGACCCTATAGTCGTCGGACATGTCGGCGGCTGGCCAACCTAGTCCCGAGGTCGTGGGGGCGACCCTATAGTCGTCGGACATGTCGGCGGCTGGCCAGCCAATTCCCGAGGTCGTGGGGACGACCCTATTGTCGTCGGACATGTCGGCGGCTGGCCAACTTTGGCCCGGGGTCGTGGGGACGATCCGATAGTCGTCGGACATGACGGTGGCGGGCCAATCTAGTCCCGGGGTCGTGGGGACGACCCTATAGTCGTCGGACATGTCGGCGGCTGGCCAACTTTGGCCCGTGGTCGTGGGGTCGATCCGACAGTCGTCGGACATGACGGTGGCGGGCCAATCTAGTCCCGGGGTCGTGGGGACGACCCAATAGCCGTCGGACATGTCGGCGGCTGGCCAACTTTGGCCCGGGGTCGTGGGGACGACTGTTTAGTCGTCGGACATGTCGGCGGCTGGCCAATCTAGACCCAGGGTCGTGGGGACGATCCTATTGTCGTCGGACATGACGGTGGCGGGCCAATCTACTCCCGCGGACGAAGGTACGACCCTACAGTCGTCGGACATGTCGGCGATTGTCCAATATTGACCCGTGGTCGTGGGAACGACCCTATAGTCGTCGGACAAGACGGCGGCTGGCCAAATTTGGCCCGTGGTCATGGGGACGACCCTATAGTCGTCGGAAATGTCGGCGGCTGGCCAATTTAGTCCCGGGGTCGTGGGGGCGACCCTATAGACGTCCGACATGACGGTGGTGGGCCAATCTAGTCCCGGGGTCGTGGGGACGACCCTATAGTCGTCGGACAAGTCGGCGGCGAGCCAATCTAGTCCCGGGGTCGTGGGGACGATCCTATAGTCGTCGGACAAGTCGGCGGCTGGCCAACTTGGCCCGTGGTCGTGGGAACGACCCTATAGTCGTCGGACAAGACGACGGCTGGCCAAATTTGGTCCGTGCTCGTGGGGACGACCCTATAGTCTTCGGAAATGTCGGCGGCTGGCCAACTTTGGCCCGTGGTCGTGAAGACGACCCTATTGTCGTCGGACAACACGGCGGCTGGCCATCTTTGGCCCGTGGTCGTGGGGACGACCCTATAATCGTCGGACATGACGGTGGCTGGCCAATCTAGTCCGGGGGTCGTGGGGACGACACTATAGTCGTCGGACAACACGGCGGCTGGCCATCTTTGGCCCGTGGTCGTGGGGACGACCCTATACTCGTCGGACATGACGGCGGCGGGCCAATCTATTCTCGGGGTCGTGGGGACGACCCTATAGTCGTCGGACATGTCGGCGGTTGGCCAACTTTGGCCCGGGGTCGTGGGGACGACCCTATAGTCGTCGGACATGTCGGCGATTGGCCAACTTTGGCCCGGTGTCGTTGGGACGACCCTATAGACGTCGGACATGTCGCCGGCTGGCCAACTTTGGCCCGTGGTCGTGGGGACGAACCGATAATCGTCGGACATGACGGTGGCGGGCCAACTTTGGCCCGTGGTCGTGGGGACGACCCTATAGTCGTCGGACATGACGGTCTAGGGCCAATCTAGTCCCGGGGTCGTGGGGACGACCCTATAGTCGTCGGACATGTCGCCGGCTGGCCAAATTTGGCCCGGTGTCGTGGGGACGACTCTATATTCGTCGGACATGTCGGTGGCTGGCCGACCTGGACCCGGGGTCGTGGGGACGACCCTATTGTCGTCGGACATGACGGTGGCGGGCCAATCTAGTCCCGGGGTCATAGGGACGAACCTATAGTCGTCGGACATGTCGGCGATTGGCCAACTTTGGTCCGTGGTCGTGGGGTCGATCCGATAGTCGTCGGACATGACGGCGGCTGGCCAACTTTGGCCCGTGGTCGTGGGGACGACTGTTTAGTCGTCGGACATGTCGGCGGCTGGCCAACCTAGACCCGGGGTCGTGGGGACGACCCTATAGTCGTCGGACATGTCGCCGGCTGGCCATCTTTGGCCCGGTGTCGTGGGGACGACTCTATATTCGTCGGACATGTCGGCGGCTGGCCGACCTGGACCCGGGGTCGTGGGGACGACCCTATTGTCGTCGGACATGACGGTGGCGGGCCAAACTAGCCCCGGGGTCATAGGGACGACCCTATAGTCGTCGGACATGTCGGCGATTGGCCAACTTTGGTCCGTGGTCGTTGGGTCGATCCGATAGTCGTCGGACATGACGGCGGCTGGCCAACTTTGGCCCGTGGTCGTGGGGACGACTGTTTAGTCGTCGGACATGTCGGCGGCTAGCCAACCTAGACCCGGGGTCGTGGGGACGACCCTATTGTCGTCGGACATGACGGTGGCGGGCCAATCTAGTCCCGGGGTCATAGGGACGAACCTATAGTCGTCGGACATGTCGGCGATTGGCCAACTTTGGTCCGTGGTCGTGGGGTCGATCCGATAGTCGTCGGACATGACGGCGGCTGGCCAACTTTGGCCCGTGGTCGTGGGGACGACTGTTTAGTCGTCGGACATGTCGGCGGCTGGCCAACCTTGACCCGGGGTCGTGGGGACGACCCTATAGTCGTCGGACATGACGGTGGCGGGGCAATCTAGTCCCGGGGTCGTGGGGACGACTCTATATTCGTCGGACATGTCGGCGGCTGGCCGACCTGGACCCGGGGTCGTGGGGACGACCCTATTGTCGTCGGACATGACGGTGGCGGGCCAAACTAGCCCCGGGGTCATAGGGACGACCCTATAGTCGTCGGACATGTCGGCGATTGGCCAACTTTGGTCCGTGGTCGTTGGGTCGATCCGATAGTCGTCGGACATGACGGCGGCTGGCCAACTTTGGCCCGTGGTCGTGGGGACGACTGTTTAGTCGTCGGACATGTCGGCGGCTAGCCAACCTAGACCCGGGGTCGTGGGGACGACCCTATTGTCGTCGGACATGACGGTGGCGGGCCAATCTCGTCCCGGGGTTATAGGGACGACCCTATAGTCGTCGGACATGTCGGCGATTGGCCAACTTTGGTCCGTGGTCGTTGGGTCGATCCGATAGTCGTCGGACATGACGGCGGCTGGCCAACTTTGGCCCGTGGTCGTGAGGACGACTGTTTAGTTGTCGGACATGTCGGCGGCTGGCCAATCTCGACCCAGGGTCGTGGGGACGACCCTATTGTCGTCGGACATGACGGTGGCGGGGCAATCTAGTCCCGGGGTCGTAGGTACGACCCTATAGTCGTCGGACATGTCGGCGATTGGCCAATATTGGCCCGGGGTCGTTGGCACGTTCCGATAGTCGTTGGACATGACGGTGGCGGCCCGTCTAGTCCCGGGGTTGTGGGGACGACCCTATAGTCGTCGGACATGTCGGCGGCTGGACAACTTTGGCCCGTGGTCGTGGGGACGACCCTATAGTCGTCGGACATGTTGGCGGAAGGTCAACGTAGGCCCGTGGTCGTGGGGACGACCCTATAGACGTCCGACATGACGGTGGTGGGCCAATATTGGCCCGGGGTCGTGGGGACGATCCGATAGTCGTCGGACATGTCGGCGGCTGGCCAACTTTGGCCCGTGGTCGTGGGGACGACTGTTTAGTCGTCGGACATGTCGGCGGCTGGCCAACCTAGACCCGGGGTCGTGGGGACGACCCTATAGTCGTCGGACATGTCGGCGATTGGCCAACTTTGGCCCGTGGTCGTGGGGTCGATCCGATAGTCGTCGGACATGACGGTGGCGGCCAATCTAGTCCCGGGGTCGTGGTGACGACCCTATAGCCGTCGGACATGTCGGCGGCTGGCCAACTTTGGCCCGTGGTCGTGGGGACGACTCAATAGTCGTCGGACATGTCGGCGGCTGGCCAGCTTTCGCCCGTGGTCGTGGGGACGACCCAATAGTCGTCGGACATGTCGGCGGCTGGCCAACTTTGGCCCGTGGTCGTGGGGACGACCATATAGTCGTCGGACATGTCGGCGATTGGCCAATATTGGCCCGGGGTCGTGGGGACGATCCGATAGTCGTTGGACATGACGGTGGCGGGCCAACTTTGGCCCGTGGTCGTGGGGACGACCCTATAGTCGTCGGACATGACGGTGGCGGGCCAATCTAGCCCCGGGGTCGTGGGGACGAACCTATAGTCGTCGGACAATTCGGCGGCCGGCCAACTTTGGCCCGGGGTCGTGGGGGCGACCCTATAGTCGTCGGACATGTCGGCGGCTGGCCAATCCGGTCCCGGGGTCGTGGGGACGACCCTATTGACGTCGGACATGTCGGCGGCTGGCCAATCTAGTACCGGGGTCGTGGGGAGGACCGTATAGTCGTCCGACAATTCGGCGGCCGGCCAACTTTGGCCCGGGGTTCCGGGGACGACCCTATAGTCGTCGGACATGTCGGCGGCTGGCCAACCTAGTCCCGAGGTCGTGGGGGCGACCCTATAGTCGTCGGACATGTCGGCGGCTGGCCAGCCTATTCCCGAGGTCGTGGGGACGACCCTATTGTCGTCGGACATGTCGGCGGCTGGCCAACTTTGGCCCGGGGTCGTGGGGACGATCCGATAGTCGTCGGACATGACGGTGGCGGGCCAATCTAGTCCCGGGGTCGTGGGGACGACCCTATAGTCGTCGGACATGTCGGCGGCTGGCCAACTTTGGCCCGTGGTCGTGGGGTCGATCCGACAGTCGTCGGACGTGACGGTGGCGGGCCAATCTAGTCCCGGGGTCGTGGGGACGACCCAATAGCCGTCGGACATGTCGGCGGCTGGCCAACTTTGGCCCGTGGTCGTGGGGGCGACCCTATAGTCGTCGGACATGTCGGCGGCTGGCCAGCCTATTCCCGAGGTCGTGGGGACGACCCTATAGTCGTCGGACAAGTCGGCGGCGAGCCAACCTACTCCGGGGGTCGTGGGGACGAACCTATAGTCGTCGGACATGACGGTGGCGGGCCAATCTAGTCCCGGGGTCGTGGGGACGATCCTATAGTCGTCGGACAAGTCGGCGGCTGGCCAACTTGGCCCGTGGTCGTGGGAACGACCCTATAGTCGTCGGACAAGACGGCGGCTGGCCAAATTTGGTCCGTGCTCGTGGGGACGACCCTATAGTCGTCGAAAATGTCGGCGGCTGGCCAACTTTGGCCCGTGGTCGTGAAGACGACCCTATTGTCGTCGGACAACACGGCGGCTGGCCATCTTTGGCCCGTGGTCGTGGGGACGACCCTATAATCGTCGGACATGACGGTGGCTGGCCAATCTAGTCCGGGGGTCGTGGGGACGACACTATAGTCGTCGGACAACACGGCGGCTGGCCATCTTTGGCCCGTGGTCGTGGGGACGACCCTATAGTCGTCGGACATGACGGCGGCGGGCCAATCTATTCTCGGGGTCGTGGGGACGACCCTATAGTCTTCGGAAATGTCGGCGGCTGGCCAACTTTGGCCCGTGGTCGTGAAGACGACCCTATTGTCGTCGGACAACACGGCGGCTGGCCATCTTTGGCCCGTGGTCGTGGGGACGACCCTATAATCGTCGGACATGACGGTGGCTGGCCAATCTAGTCCGGGGGTCGTGGGGACGACACTATAGTCGTCGGACAACACGGCGGCTGGCCATCTTTGGCCCGTGGTCGTGGGGACGACCCTATACTCGTCGGACATGACGGCGGCGGGCCAATCTATTCTCGGGGTCGTGGGGACGACCCTATAGTCGTCGGACATGTCGGCGGTTGGCCAACTTTGGCCCGGGGTCGTGGGGACGACCCTATAGTCGTCGGACATGTCGGCGATTGGCCAACTTTGGCCCGGTGTCGTTGGGACGACCCTATAGACGTCGGACATGTCGCCGGCTGGCCAACTTTGGCCCGTGGTCGTGGGGACGAACCGATAATCGTCGGACATGACGGTGGCGGGCCAACTTTGGCCCGTGGTCGTGGGGACGACCCTATAGTCGTCGGACATGACGGTCTAGGGCCAATCTAGTCCCGGGGTCGTGGGGACGACCCTATAGTCGTCGGACATGTCGCCGGCTGGCCAAATTTGGCCCGGTGTCGTGGGGACGACTCTATATTCGTCGGACATGTCGGTGGCTGGCCGACCTGGACCCGGGGTCGTGGGGACGACCCTATTGTCGTCGGACATGACGGTGGCGGGCCAATCTAGTCCCGGGGTCATAGGGACGAACCTATAGTCGTCGGACATGTCGGCGATTGGCCAACTTTGGTCCGTGGTCGTGGGGTCGATCCGATAGTCGTCGGACATGACGGCGGCTGGCCAACTTTGGCCCGTGGTCGTGGGGACGACTGTTTAGTCGTCGGACATGTCGGCGGCTGGCCAACCTAGACCCGGGGTCGTGGGGACGACCCTATAGTCGTCGGACATGTCGCCGGCTGGCCATCTTTGGCCCGGTGTCGTGGGGACGACTCTATATTCGTCGGACATGTCGGCGGCTGGCCGACCTGGACCCGGGGTCGTGGGGACGACCCTATTGTCGTCGGACATGACGGTGGCGGGCCAAACTAGCCCCGGGGTCATAGGGACGACCCTATAGTCGTCGGACATGTCGGCGATTGGCCAACTTTGGTCCGTGGTCGTTGGGTCGATCCGATAGTCGTCGGACATGACGGCGGCTGGCCAACTTTGGCCCGTGGTCGTGGGGACGACTGTTTAGTCGTCGGACATGTCGGCGGCTAGCCAACCTAGACCCGGGGTCGTGGGGACGACCCTATTGTCGTCGGACATGACGGTGGCGGGCCAATCTAGTCCCGGGGTCATAGGGACGAACCTATAGTCGTCGGACATGTCGGCGATTGGCCAACTTTGGTCCGTGGTCGTGGGGTCGATCCGATAGTCGTCGGACATGACGGCGGCTGGCCAACTTTGGCCCGTGGTCGTGGGGACGACTGTTTAGTCGTCGGACATGTCGGCGGCTGGCCAACCTTGACCCGGGGTCGTGGGGACGACCCTATAGTCGTCGGACATGACGGTGGCGGGGCAATCTAGTCCCGGGGTCGTGGGGACGACTCTATATTCGTCGGACATGTCGGCGGCTGGCCGACCTGGACCCGGGGTCGTGGGGACGACCCTATTGTCGTCGGACATGACGGTGGCGGGCCAAACTAGCCCCGGGGTCATAGGGACGACCCTATAGTCGTCGGACATGTCGGCGATTGGCCAACTTTGGTCCGTGGTCGTTGGGTCGATCCGATAGTCGTCGGACATGACGGCGGCTGGCCAACTTTGGCCCGTGGTCGTGGGGACGACTGTTTAGTCGTCGGACATGTCGGCGGCTAGCCAACCTAGACCCGGGGTCGTGGGGACGACCCTATTGTCGTCGGACATGACGGTGGCGGGCCAATCTCGTCCCGGGGTTATAGGGACGACCCTATAGTCGTCGGACATGTCGGCGATTGGCCAACTTTGGTCCGTGGTCGTTGGGTCGATCCGATAGTCGTCGGACATGACGGCGGCTGGCCAACTTTGGCCCGTGGTCGTGAGGACGACTGTTTAGTTGTCGGACATGTCGGCGGCTGGCCAATCTCGACCCAGGGTCGTGGGGACGACCCTATTGTCGTCGGACATGACGGTGGCGGGGCAATCTAGTCCCGGGGTCGTAGGTACGACCCTATAGTCGTCGGACATGTCGGCGATTGGCCAATATTGGCCCGGGGTCGTTGGCACGTTCCGATAGTCGTTGGACATGACGGTGGCGGCCCGTCTAGTCCCGGGGTTGTGGGGACGACCCTATAGTCGTCGGACATGTCGGCGGCTGGACAACTTTGGCCCGTGGTCGTGGGGACGACCCTATAGTCGTCGGACATGTTGGCGGAAGGTCAACGTAGGCCCGTGGTCGTGGGGACGACCCTATAGACGTCCGACATGACGGTGGTGGGCCAATATTGGCCCGGGGTCGTGGGGACGATCCGATAGTCGTCGGACATGTCGGCGGCTGGCCAACTTTGGCCCGTGGTCGTGGGGACGACTGTTTAGTCGTCGGACATGTCGGCGGCTGGCCAACCTAGACCCGGGGTCGTGGGGACGACCCTATAGTCGTCGGACATGTCGGCGATTGGCCAACTTTGGCCCGTGGTCGTGGGGTCGATCCGATAGTCGTCGGACATGACGGTGGCGGCCAATCTAGTCCCGGGGTCGTGGTGACGACCCTATAGCCGTCGGACATGTCGGCGGCTGGCCAACTTTGGCCCGTGGTCGTGGGGACGACTCAATAGTCGTCGGACATGTCGGCGGCTGGCCAGCTTTCGCCCGTGGTCGTGGGGACGACCCAATAGTCGTCGGACATGTCGGCGGCTGGCCAACTTTGGCCCGTGGTCGTGGGGACGACCATATAGTCGTCGGACATGTCGGCGATTGGCCAATATTGGCCCGGGGTCGTGGGGACGATCCGATAGTCGTTGGACATGACGGTGGCGGGCCAACTTTGGCCCGTGGTCGTGGGGACGACCCTATAGTCGTCGGACATGACGGTGGCGGGCCAATCTAGCCCCGGGGTCGTGGGGACGAACCTATAGTCGTCGGACAATTCGGCGGCCGGCCAACTTTGGCCCGGGGTCGTGGGGGCGACCCTATAGTCGTCGGACATGTCGGCGGCTGGCCAATCCGGTCCCGGGGTCGTGGGGACGACCCTATTGACGTCGGACATGTCGGCGGCTGGCCAATCTAGTACCGGGGTCGTGGGGAGGACCGTATAGTCGTCCGACAATTCGGCGGCCGGCCAACTTTGGCCCGGGGTTCCGGGGACGACCCTATAGTCGTCGGACATGTCGGCGGCTGGCCAACCTAGTCCCGAGGTCGTGGGGGCGACCCTATAGTCGTCGGACATGTCGGCGGCTGGCCAGCCTATTCCCGAGGTCGTGGGGACGACCCTATTGTCGTCGGACATGTCGGCGGCTGGCCAACTTTGGCCCGGGGTCGTGGGGACGATCCGATAGTCGTCGGACATGACGGTGGCGGGCCAATCTAGTCCCGGGGTCGTGGGGACGACCCTATAGTCGTCGGACATGTCGGCGGCTGGCCAACTTTGGCCCGTGGTCGTGGGGTCGATCCGACAGTCGTCGGACGTGACGGTGGCGGGCCAATCTAGTCCCGGGGTCGTGGGGACGACCCAATAGCCGTCGGACATGTCGGCGGCTGGCCAACTTTGGCCCGTGGTCGTGGGGGCGACCCTATAGTCGTCGGACATGTCGGCGGCTGGCCAGCCTATTCCCGAGGTCGTGGGGACGACCCTATAGTCGTCGGACAAGTCGGCGGCGAGCCAACCTACTCCGGGGGTCGTGGGGACGAACCTATAGTCGTCGGACATGACGGTGGCGGGCCAATCTAGTCCCGGGGTCGTGGGGACGATCCTATAGTCGTCGGACAAGTCGGCGGCTGGCCAACTTGGCCCGTGGTCGTGGGAACGACCCTATAGTCGTCGGACAAGACGGCGGCTGGCCAAATTTGGTCCGTGCTCGTGGGGACGACCCTATAGTCGTCGAAAATGTCGGCGGCTGGCCAACTTTGGCCCGTGGTCGTGAAGACGACCCTATTGTCGTCGGACAACACGGCGGCTGGCCATCTTTGGCCCGTGGTCGTGGGGACGACCCTATAATCGTCGGACATGACGGTGGCTGGCCAATCTAGTCCGGGGGTCGTGGGGACGACACTATAGTCGTCGGACAACACGGCGGCTGGCCATCTTTGGCCCGTGGTCGTGGGGACGACCCTATAGTCGTCGGACATGACGGCGGCGGGCCAATCTATTCTCGGGGTCGTGGGGACGACCCTATAGTCGTCGGACATGTCGGCGGTTGGCCAACTTTGGCCCGGGGTCGTGGGGACGACCCTATAGTCGTCGGACATGTCGGCGATTGGCCAACTTTGGCCCGGTGTCGTGGGGACGACCCTATAGTCGTCGGACATGTCGCCGGCTGGCCAACTTTGGCCCGTGGTCGTGGGGACGAACCGATAATCGTCGGACATGACGGCGGCGGGCCAACTTTGGCCCGTGGTCGTGGGGACGACCCTATAGTCGTCGGACATGACGGTGGCGGGCCAATCTAGCCCCGGGGTCGTGGGGACAACCCTATAGTCGACGGGCAAGTCGGCGGCGGGCCAACCTTGTACCGGGGTCGTGGGGACGACCCTATTGTCGTCGGACATGGCGGTGGCGGGCCAATCTAGTCCCGGGGTCGTGGGGACGACCCTATAGTCGTCGCACATGTCGGCGGCTGGCCAACTTTGGCCCGTGGTCGTGGGGACGACTCAATAGTCGTCGGACATGTCGGCGGCTGGCCAGCTTTCGCCCGTGGTCGTGGGGACGATCCGATAGTCGTCGGACATGACGGTCTAGGGCCAATCTAGTCCCGGGGTCGTGGGGACGATCCTATAGTCGTCGGACATGTCGCCGGCTGGCCAAATTTGGCCCGGTGTCGTGGGGACGACTCTATATTCGTCGGACATGTCGGCGGCTGGCCGACCTGGACCCGGGGTCGTGGGGACGACCCTATTGTCGTCGGACATGACGGTGGCGGGCCAATCTAGTCCCGGGGTCGTAGGTACGACCCTATAGTCGTCGGACATGTCGGCGATTGGCCAATATTGGCCCGGGGTCGTTGGCACGTTCCGATAGTCGTTGGACATGACGGTGGCGGCCCGTCTAGTCCCGGGGTTGTGGGGACGACCCTATAGTCGTCGGACATGTCGGCGGCTGGACAACTTTGGCCCGTGGTCGTGGGGACGACCCTATAGTCGTCGGACATGTTGGCGGAAGGTCAACGTAGGCCCGTGGTCGTGGGGACGACCCTATAAACGTCCGACATGACGGTGGTGGGCCAATATTGGCCCGGGGTCGTGGGGACGATCCGATAGTCGTCGGACATGACGGTGGCTGGCCAACTTTGGCCCGTGGTCGTGGGGACGACTGTTTAGTCGTCGGACATGTCGGCGATTGGCCAACTTTGGCCCGGTGTCGTGGGGACGACCCTATAGTCGTCGGACATGTTGGCGGAAGGTCAACGTAGGCCCGTGGTCGTGGGGACGACCCTATAGACGTCCGACATGACGGTGGTGGGCCAATATTGGCCCGGGGTCGTGGGGACGATCCGATAGTCGTCGGACATGACGGTGGCTGGCCAACTTTGGCCCGTGGTCGTGGGGACGAATGTTTAGTCGTCGGACATGTCGGCGGCTGGTCAACCTAGACCCGGGGTCGTGGGGACGACCCTATTGTCGTCGGACATGACGGTGGCGGGCCAATCTAGTACCGGGGTCGTGGGGACGACCCTATAGTCGTCGGACATGTCGGCGGCTGGCCAACTTTTGCCCGTGGTCGAGGGGACGACCCAATAGTCGTCGGACATGTCGCCGGCTGGCCAACTTTGGCCCGTGGTCGTGGGGACGACTCAATAGTCGTCGGACATGTCGGCGGCTGGCCAGCTTTCGCCCGTGGTCGTGGGGACGATCCGATAGTCGTCGGACATGACGGTCTAGGGTCAATCTAGTCCCGGGGTCGTGGGGACGACCCTATAGTCGTCGGACATGTCGGCGGCTGGCCAACTTTGGCCCGTGGTCGTGGGGACGACTGTTTAGTCGTCGGACATGTCGGCGGCTGGCCAATCTAGACCCAGGGTCGTGGGGACGATCCATTTGTCGTCGGACATGACGGTGGCGGGCCAATCTAGTCCCGGGGTCGTGGGGACGACCCTATAGTCGTCGCACATGTCGGCGGCTGGCCACCTTTGGCCCGTGGTCGTGGGGACGACTCAATAGTCGTCGGACATGTCGGCGGCTGGCCAGCTTTCGCCCGTGGTCGTGGGGACGATCCGATAGTCGTCGGACATGACGGTCTAGGGTCAATCTAGTCCCGGGGTCGTGGGGACGACCCTATAGTCGTCGGACATGTCGGCGGCTGGCCAACCTAGCCCGGGGTCGTGGGGACGACCCTATAGTCGTCGGACATGTAGGCGGCTGGCCAATCTAGTCCCGGGGTCATAGGGACGACCCTATAGTCGTCGGACATGTCGGCGGCTGGCCAACCTAGCCCGGGGTCGTGGGGACGACCCTATAGTCGTCGGACATGTAGGCGGCTGGCCAATCTAGTCCCGGGGTCATAGGGACGACCCTATAGTCGTCGGACATGTCGGCGATTGGCCAACTTTGGCCCGTGGTCGTGGGGTCGATACGATAGTCGTCGGACATGTCGGCGGCTGGCCAACTTTGGCCCGTGGTCGTGGGGACGACTGTTTAGTCGTCGGTCATGTCGGCGGCCGGCCAATCTAGACCCAGGGTCGTGGGGACGTACCCTATTGTCGTCGGACATGACGGTGGCGGGCCAATCTAGTCCCGGGGTCATAGGGACGACCCTATAGTCGTCGGACATGTCGGCGATTGGCCAACTTTGGTCCGTGGTCGTGGGGTCGATCCGATAGTCGTCGGACATGACGGCGGCGAGCCAATCTATTCTCAGGATCGTGTGGACGACCCTATAGTCGTCGGACATGTCGGCGGCTGGCCAACTTTGGCCCGTGGTCGTGGGGTCGATCCGACAGTCGTCGGACGTGACGGTGGCGGGCCAATCTAGTCCCGGGGTCGTGGGGACGACCCAATAGCCGTCGGACATGTCGGCGGCTGGCCAACTTTGGCCCGTGGTCGTGGGGGCGACCCTATAGTCGTCGGACATGTCGGCGGCTGGCCAGCCTATTCCCGAGGTCGTGGGGACGACCCTATAGTCGTCGGACAAGTCGGCGGCGAGCCAACCTACTCCGGGGGTCGTGGGGACGAACCTATAGTCGTCGGACATGACGGTGGCGGGCCAATCTAGTCCCGGGGTCGTGGGGACGATCCTATAGTCGTCGGACAAGTCGGCGGCTGGCCAACTTGGCCCGTGGTCGTGGGAACGACCCTATAGTCGTCGGACAAGACGGCGGCTGGCCAAATTTGGTCCGTGCTCGTGGGGACGACCCTATAGTCGTCGAAAATGTCGGCGGCTGGCCAACTTTGGCCCGTGGTCGTGAAGACGACCCTATTGTCGTCGGACAACACGGCGGCTGGCCATCTTTGGCCCGTGGTCGTGGGGACGACCCTATAATCGTCGGACATGACGGTGGCTGGCCAATCTAGTCCGGGGGTCGTGGGGACGACACTATAGTCGTCGGACAACACGGCGGCTGGCCATCTTTGGCCCGTGGTCGTGGGGACGACCCTATAGTCGTCGGACATGACGGCGGCGGGCCAATCTATTCTCGGGGTCGTGGGGACGACCCTATAGTCGTCGGACATGTCGGCGGTTGGCCAACTTTGGCCCGGGGTCATAGGGACGACCCTATAGTCGTCGGACATGTCGGCGGCTGGCCAACCTAGCCCGGGGTCGTGGGGACGACCCTATAGTCGTCGGACATGTAGGCGGCTGGCCAATCTAGTCCCGGGGTCATAGGGACGACCCTATAGTCGTCGGACATGTCGGCGATTGGCCAACTTTGGCCCGTGGTCGTGGGGTCGATACGATAGTCGTCGGACATGTCGGCGGCTGGCCAACTTTGGCCCGTGGTCGTGGGGACGACTGTTTAGTCGTCGGTCATGTCGGCGGCCGGCCAATCTAGACCCAGGGTCGTGGGGACGTACCCTATTGTCGTCGGACATGACGGTGGCGGGCCAATCTAGTCCCGGTGTCATAGGGACGACCCTATAGTCGTCGGACATGTCGGCGATTGGCCAACTTTGGTCCGTGGTCGTGGGGTCGATCCGATAGTCGTCGGACATGACGGCGGCGAGCCAATCTATTCTCAGGATCGTGTGGACGACCCTATAGTCGTCGGACATGTCGGCGGCTGGCCAACTTTGGCCCGTGGTCGTGGGGTCGATCCGACAGTCGTCGGACGTGACGGTGGCGGGCCAATCTAGTCCCGGGGTCGTGGGGACGACCCAATAGCCGTCGGACATGTCGGCGGCTGGCCAACTTTGGCCCGTGGTCGTGGGGGCGACCCTATAGTCGTCGGACATGTCGGCGGCTGGCCAGCCTATTCCCGAGGTCGTGGGGACGACCCTATAGTCGTCGGACAAGTCGGCGGCGAGCCAACCTACTCCGGGGGTCGTGGGGACGAACCTATAGTCGTCGGACATGACGGTGGCGGGCCAATCTAGTCCCGGGGTCGTGGGGACGATCCTATAGTCGTCGGACAAGTCGGCGGCTGGCCAACTTGGCCCGTGGTCGTGGGAACGACCCTATAGTCGTCGGACAAGACGGCGGCTGGCCAAATTTGGTCCGTGCTCGTGGGGACGACCCTATAGTCGTCGAAAATGTCGGCGGCTGGCCAACTTTGGCCCGTGGTCGTGAAGACGACCCTATTGTCGTCGGACAACACGGCGGCTGGCCATCTTTGGCCCGTGGTCGTGGGGACGACCCTATAATCGTCGGACATGACGGTGGCTGGCCAATCTAGTCCGGGGGTCGTGGGGACGACACTATAGTCGTCGGACAACACGGCGGCTGGCCATCTTTGGCCCGTGGTCGTGGGGACGACCCTATAGTCGTCGGACATGACGGCGGCGGGCCAATCTATTCTCGGGGTCGTGGGGACGACCCTATAGTCGTCGGACATGTCGGCGGTTGGCCAACTTTGGCCCGGGGTCGTGGGGACGACCCTATAGTCGTCGGACATGTCGGCGATTGGCCAACTTTGGCCCGGTGTCGTGGGGACGACCCTATAGTCGTCGGACATGTCGCCGGCTGGCCAACTTTGGCCCGTGGTCGTGGGGACGAACCGATAATCGTCGGACATGACGGCGGCGGGCCAACTTTGGCCCGTGGTCGTGGGGACGACCCTATAGTCGTCGGACATGACGGTGGCGGGCCAATCTAGCCCCGGGGTCGTGGGGACAACCCTATAGTCGACGGGCAAGTCGGCGGCGGGCCAACCTTGTACCGGGGTCGTGGGGACGACCCTATTGTCGTCGGACATGGCGGTGGCGGGCCAATCTAGTCCCGGGGTCGTGGGGACGACCCTATAGTCGTCGCACATGTCGGCGGCTGGCCAACTTTGGCCCGTGGTCGTGGGGACGACTCAATAGTCGTCGGACATGTCGGCGGCTGGCCAGCTTTCGCCCGTGGTCGTGGGGACGATCCGATAGTCGTCGGACATGACGGTCTAGGGCCAATCTAGTCCCGGGGTCGTGGGGACGATCCTATAGTCGTCGGACATGTCGCCGGCTGGCCAAATTTGGCCCGGTGTCGTGGGGACGACTCTATATTCGTCGGACATGTCGGCGGCTGGCCGACCTGGACCCGGGGTCGTGGGGACGACCCTATTGTCGTCGGACATGACGGTGGCGGGCCAATCTAGTCCCGGGGTCGTAGGTACGACCCTATAGTCGTCGGACATGTCGGCGATTGGCCAATATTGGCCCGGGGTCGTTGGCACGTTCCGATAGTCGTTGGACATGACGGTGGCGGCCCGTCTAGTCCCGGGGTTGTGGGGACGACCCTATAGTCGTCGGACATGTCGGCGGCTGGACAACTTTGGCCCGTGGTCGTGGGGACGACCCTATAGTCGTCGGACATGTTGGCGGAAGGTCAACGTAGGCCCGTGGTCGTGGGGACGACCCTATAGACGTCCGACATGACGGTGGTGGGCCAATATTGGCCCGGGGTCGTGGGGACGATCCGATAGTCGTCGGACATGACGGTGGCTGGCCAACTTTGGCCCGTGGTCGTGGGGACGACTGTTTAGTCGTCGGACATGTCGGCGATTGGCCAACTTTGGCCCGGTGTCGTGGGGACGACCCTATAGTCGTCGGACATGTTGGCGGAAGGTCAACGTAGGCCCGTGGTCGTGGGGACGACCCTATAGACGTCCGACATGACGGTGGTGGGCCAATATTGGCCCGGGGTCGTGGGGACGATCCGATAGTCGTCGGACATGACGGTGGCTGGCCAACTTTGGCCCGTGGTCGTGGGGACGAATGTTTAGTCGTCGGACATGTCGGCGGCTGGTCAACCTAGACCCGGGGTCGTGGGGACGACCCTATTGTCGTCGGACATGACGGTGGCGGGCCAATCTAGTACCGGGGTCGTGGGGACGACCCTATAGTCGTCGGACATGTCGGCGGCTGGCCAACTTTTGCCCGTGGTCGAGGGGACGACCCAATAGTTGTCGGACATGTCGCCGGCTGGCCAACTTTGGCCCGTGGTCGTGGGGACGACTCAATAGTCGTCGGACATGTCGGCGGCTGGCCAACTTTTGCCCGTGGTCGTGGGGACGATCCGATAGTCGTCGGACATGACGGTCTAGGGTCAATCTAGTCCCGGGGTCGTGGGGACGACCCTATAGTCGTCGGACATGTCGGCGGCTGGCCAACTTTGGCCCGTGGTCGTGGGGACGACTGTTTAGTCGTCGGACATGTCGGCGGCTGGCCAATCTAGACCCAGGGTCGTGGGGACGATCCATTTGTCGTCGGACATGACGGTGGCGGGCCAATCTAGTCCCGGGGTCGTGGGGACGACCCTATAGTCGTCGCACATGTCGGCGGCTGGCCACCTTTGGCCCGTGGTCGTGGGGACGACTCAATAGTCGTCGGACATGTCGGCGGCTGGCCAGCTTTCGCCCGTGGTCGTGGGGACGATCCGATAGTCGTCGGACATGACGGTCTAGGGTCAATCTAGTCCCGGGGTCGTGGGGACGACCCTATAGCCGTCGGACATGTCGGCGGCTGGCCAACCTAGCCCGGGGTCGTGGGGACGACCCTATAGTCGTCGGACATGTAGGCGGCTGGCCAATCTAGTCCCGGGGTCATAGGGACGACCCTATAGTCGTCGGACATGTCGGCGGCTGGCCAACCTAGCCCGGGGTCGTGGGGACGACCCTATAGTCGTCGGACATGTAGGCGGCTGGCCAATCTAGTCCCGGGGTCATAGGGACGACCCTATAGTCGTCGGACATGTCGGCGATTGGCCAACTTTGGCCCGTGGTCGTGGGGTCGATACGATAGTCGTCGGACATGTCGGCGGCTGGCCAACTTTGGCCCGTGGTCGTGGGGACGACTGTTTAGTCGTCGGTCATGTCGGCGGCCGGCCAATCTAGACCCAGGGTCGTGGGGACGTACCCTATTGTCGTCGGACATGACGGTGGCGGGCCAATCTAGTCCCGGGGTCATAGGGACGACCCTATAGTCGTCGGACATGTCGGCGATTGGCCAACTTTGGTCCGTGGTCGTGGGGTCGATCCGATAGTCGTCGGACATGACGGCGGCGAGCCAATCTATTCTCAGGATCGTGTGGACGACCCTATAGTCGTCGGACATGTCGGCGGCTGTCCAACTTTGGCCCGGTGTCTTGGGGACGACTCTATAGTCGTCGGACATGTCGGCTGCAGGCCACCCTTGTCCCGGGGTCGTGGGGACGACCCAATAGTCGTCGGACATGTCGGCGGCTGGCCAACATTGGCCCGGGGTCGTGGGGACGACCCAATAGTCGTCGGACATGTCGGCGGCTGGCCAACTTTGGCCCGTGGTCGTGGGGACGACCCTATAGTCGTCGGACATGTCGGCGATTGGCCAACTTTGGCCCGTGGTCGTGGGGTCGATCCGATAGTCGTCGGACATGACGGTGGCGGGCCAATCTAGTCCCGGGGTCGTGGTGACGACCCTATAGCCGTCGGACATGTCGGCGGCTGGCCAACTTTGGCCCGTGGTCGTGGGGACGACTGTTTAGTCGTCGGTCATGTCGGCGGCCGGCCAATCTAGACCCAGGGTCGTGGGGACGACCCAATAGTCGTCGGACATGTCGGCGGCTGGCCAACATTGGCCCGGGGTCGTGGGGACGACCCAATAGTCGTCGGACATGTCGGCGGCTGGCCAACTTTGGCCCGTGGTCGTGGGGACGACCCTATAGTCGTCGGGCATGTCGGCGATTGGCCAACTTTGGCCCGTGGTCGTGGGGTCGATCCGATAGTCGCCGGACATGAGGGTGGCGGGCCAATCTAGTCCCGGGGTCGTGGAGACGACCCAATAGTCGTCGGACATGTCGGCGGCTGGCCAATTTAGTCCCGGGGTCGTGGGGACGAACCTATAGTCGTCGGACAATTCGGCGGCCGGCCAACTTTGGCCCGGGGTCGTGGGGGCGACCCTATAGTCGTCGGACATGTCGGCGGCTGGCCAACCTAGCCCGGGGTCGTGGGGACGACCCTATAGTCGTCGGACATGTCGGCGGCTGGCAAACCTAGTCCCGAGGTCGTGGGGACGATCCTATAGTGGTCGGAGAAGTCGGCGGCTAGCCAACCTAGTCCGGGGGTCGTGGGGACGACCCTATAGTCGTCGGACATGTAGGCGGCTGGCCAATCCAGTCCCGGGGTCGTGGGGACGACCCTATTGACGTCGGACATGTCGGCGGCTGGCCAATCTAGTACCGGGGTCGTGGGGAGGACCGTATAGTCGTCGGACAATTCGGCGGCTGGCCAACTTTGGCCCGTGGTCGTGGGGTCGATCCGACAGTCGTCGGACATGACGGTGGCGGGACAATCTAGTCCCGGGGTCGTGGGGACGACCCAATAGCCGTCGGACATGTCGGCGGCTGGCCAACTTTGGCCCGTGGTCGTGGGGACGACTGTTTAGTCGTCGGACATGTCGGCGGCTGGCCAATCTAGACCCAGGGTCGTGGGGACGATCCTATTGTCGCCGGACATGAGGGTGGCGGGCCAATCTAGTCCCGGGGTCGTGGAGACGACCCAATAGTCGTCGGACATGTCGGCGGCTGGCCAATTTAGTCCCGGGGTCGTGGGGACGAACCTATAGTCGTCGGACAATTCGGCGGCCGGCCAACTTTGGCCCGGGGTCGTGGGGACGATCCTATAGTCGTCGGACATGTCGGCGGCTGGCCAACCTAGTCTCGAGGTCGTGGGGGCGACCCTATAGTCGTCGGACATGTCGGCGGCTGGCCAACTTTGGCCCGTGGTCGTGGGGTCGATCCGACAGTCGTCGGACATGACGGTGGCGGGCCAATCTAGTCCCGGGGTCGTGGGGACGACCCAATAGCCGTCGGACATGTCGGCGGCTGGCCAACTTTGGCCCGTGGTCGTGGGGACGACTGTTTAGTCGTCGGACATGTCGGCGGCTGGCCAATCTAGACCCAGGGTCGTGGGGACGATCCTATTGTCGTCGGACATGACGGTGGCGGGCCAATCTAGTCCCGGGGACGAAGGTACGACCCTATAGTCGTCGGACATGCCGGCGATTGTCCAATATTGGCCCGTGGTCGTGGGAACGACCCTATAGTCGTCGGACAAGACGGCGGCTGGCCAAATTTGGCCCGTGGTCGTGGGGACGACCCTATAGTCGTCGGAAATGTCGGCGGCTGGCCAATTTAGTCCCGGGGTCGTGGGGGCGACCCTATAGACGTCCGACATGACGGTGGTGGGCCAATCTAGTCCCGGGGTCGTGGGGACGACCCTATAGTCGTCGGACAAGTCGGCGGCGAGCCAACCTACTCCGGGGGTCGTGGGGACGAACCTATAGTCGTCGGACATGACGGTGGCGGTCCAATCTAGTCCCGGGGTCGTGGGGACGATCCTATAGTCGTCGGACAAGTCGGCGGCTGGCCAACTTGGCCCGTGGTCGTGGGAACGACCCTATAGTCGTCGGACAAGACGGCGGCTGGCCAAATTTGGTCCGTGCTCGTGGGGACGACCCTATAGTCGTCGGACAAGTCGGCGGCTGGCCAACTTGGCCCGTGGTCGTGGGAACGACCCTATTGTCGTCGGACAACAGGGCGGCTGGCCATCTTTGGCCCGTGGTCGTGGGGACGACCCTATAATCGTCGGACATGACGGTGGCTGGCCAATCTAGTCCGGGGGTCGTGGGGACGACACTATAGTCGTCGGACAACACGGCGGCTGGCCATCTTTGGCCCGTGGTCGTGGGGACGACCCTATAGTCGTCGGACATGACGGCGGCGGGCCAATCTATTCTCGGGGTCGTGGGGACGACCCTATAGTCGTCGGACATGTCGGCGGTTGGCCAACTTTGGCCCGGGGTCGTGGGGACGACCCTATAGTCGTCGGACATGTCGGCGGCTGGCCAACTTTGGCCCGTGGTCGTGGGGACGACCCTATAGTCGTCGGACTTGACGGTGGCGGGCCAATCTAGTCCCGGGGTCGTGGGGACGACCCTACAGTCGTCGGACATTTCGGCGGCTTACCAACTTTGGCCCGGCGTCGTGGGACGACCCTATAGTCGTCGGAAATGTCGGCGGCTGGCCAACCTGGACCCGGGGTCGTGGGGACGACCCTATAGTCGTCGGACTTGACGGTGGCGGGCCAATCTAGTCCCGGGGTCGTGGGGACGACCCTACAGTCGTCGGACATTTCGGCGGCTTGCCAACTTTGGCCCGGCGTCGTGGGACGACCCTATAGTCGTCGGACTTGACGGAAGCGGGCCAATCTAGTCCCGAGGTCGTGGGGACGACCCTATAGTCTTCGGACATGACGGTAGCGGGCCAATCTAGACCCGAGGGCGTGGGGACGACCCTATAGTAGTCGGACATGTCGGCGGCTGTCCAACTTTGGCGCGGTGTCGTGGGGACGACTCTATAGTCGTCGGACATGTCGGCAGCTGGGCAACCTAGACCCGGGGTCGTGGGGACGACCCTATTGTCGTCGGACATGACGGTGGCGGGCCAATCTAGTCCTGGGGTCGTGGGGACGACCCTATAGTCGTCGGACAAGTCGGCGGCGGGCCAAGCTTGTCCCGGGGTCGTGGGGACGACCCTATATTCGTCGGACATGACGGTGGCGGGCCAATCTAGTCCCGGGGTCGTGGGGACGACCGTATAATCGTTGGACATGACGGTGGCGGGCCAATCTAGTCCCGGGGTCGTAGGGACGACCCTATAGTCGTCGGACATGTTGGCGATTGGCCAACATTGGCCCGGGGTCGTCGGGACGACTCTATAGTCGTCGGACATGTCGGCGGCTGGCCAACCTAGTCCCGGGGTCGTGGGGACGACCCTATAGTCGTCGGACATTTCGGCGGCTTGCCAACTTTGGCCCGGGGTCGTGGGGACGACCCTATAGTCGTCGGACATGTCGGCAGCTGGCCAACTTTGGCCCGTGGTCGTGGGGACGATCCAATAGTCGTCGGACATGTCGGCGGCTGGCCAACTTTTGCGCGTGGGCGTGGGGACGATCCGATTGTCGTCGGACATGTCGGCGGCTGGCCAACCTAGACCCGGGGTCGTGGGGACGACCCTATTGTCGTCGGACATGGCGGTGGCGGCCCAATCTAGTCCCGTGGTCGTGGGGACGACCCTATAGTCTTCGGACATGACGGTAGCGGGCCAATCTAGACCCGAGGTCCTGGGGACGACCCTATAGTCGTCGGACAAGTCAGCGGCTGGTCAACTTTGGCCCGTGGTCGTGGGGACGGCCCAATAGTCGTTGAACATGTCGGCGGCTGGCCAACATTGGCCCGGGGTCGTGGGGACGACCCTATAGTCGTCAGACATGTCGGCGGCTGGCCAACTTTGGCCCGTGGTCGTGGGGACGGCCCAATAGTCGTCGGACATGTCGGCGGCTGGCCAACCTAGTCCCGAGGTCGTCGGACTTGACGGTGGCGGGCCAATCTAGTCCCGGGGTCGTGGGGACGACCCTATAGTCGTCGGACAAGACGGTGGCTGGACATCTTTGGCCCGGGGTCGTGGGGACGACCCTATAGTCGTCGGACATGTCGGCGGCTGACCAACTTTGGCCCGGTGTCGTGGGGACGACTCTATAGTCGTCGGACATGTCGGCTGCTGGCCACCCTTGTCCCGGGGTCGTGGGGACGACCCTACAGTCGTCGGACATTTCGGCGGCTCGCAAACTTTGGCCCGGGGTCGTGGGGACGACCCAATAGTCGTCGGACTTGACGGTGGCGGGCCAATCTAGTCCCGGGGTCTTGGGGACGACCCTACAGTCGTCGGACATTTCGGCGGCTTGCCAACTTGGCCCGGGGTGGTGGGGACGACCCTATAGTCGTCGGACATGTCGGCGGCGAGCCAACCTAGTCCCGGGGTCGCGGGGACGACCCTATAGTGGTCCGACAAGTCGGCGGCGAGCCAACCTAGTCCCGGTGTCGTGGGAACGACCCTATAGTCGTCGGACATGTCGGCGGCGAGCCAACCTAGTCCCGGGGTCGTGGGGACGACCCTATAGTGGTCCGACAAGTCGGCGGCGAGCCAACCTAGTCCCGGTGTCGTGGGAACGACCCTATAGTCGTCGGACATGTCGGTGGCTGGACATCTTTGGCCCGGGGTCTTGGGGACGACCCTATAGTCGTCGGACATGTCGGCGGCTGACCCACTTTGGCCCGGTGTCGTGGGGACGACTCTATAGTCGTCGGACATGTCGGCTGCTGGCCACCCTTGTCCCGGGGTCGTGGGGACCACCCTACAGTCGTCGGACATTTCGGCGGCTCGCCAACTTTGGCCCGGGGTCGTGGGGACGACCCAATAGTCGTCGGACTTGACGGTGGCGGGCCAATCTAGTCCCGGGGTCTTGGGGACGACCCTACAGTCGTCGGACATTTCGGCGGCTTGCCAACTTGGCCCGGGGTGGTGGGGACGACCCTATAGTCGTCGGACATGTCGGCGGCGAGCCAACCTAGTCCCGGGGTCGTGGGGACGACCCTATAGTGGTCCGACAAGTCGGCGGCGAGCCAACCTAGTCCCGGTGTCGTGGGAACGACCCTACAGTCGTCGGACATTTCGGCGGCTTGCCAACTTGGCCCGGGGTGGTGGGGACGACCCTATAGTCGTCAGACATGTCGGCGGCTGGCCAACTTTGGCCCGTGGTCGTGGGGACGGCCCAATAGTCATCGGACATGTCGGCGGCTGGCCAACCTAGTCCCAAGGTCGTCGGACTTGACGGTGGCGGGCCAATCTAGTCCCGGGGTCGTGGGGCCGACCCTATAGTCGTCGGACAAGACGGTGGCTGGACATCTTTGGCCCGGGGTCGTGGGGACGACCCTATAGTCGTCGGACATGTCGGCGGCTGACCAACTTTGGCCCGGTGTCGTGGGGACGACTCTATAGTCGTCGGACTTGACGGTGGCGGGCCAATCTAGTCCCGGGGTCGTAGGTACGATCCTATGGTCGTCGGACATGTCGGTGGCTGGCCAACTTTGGCCCGTGGTCGTGGGGACGACCCTATAGTTGTCGGACACGTCGGCGGTGGGTCTACCTAGTCCCGGGGTCGTGGGGACTACCCTATAGTCGCCGGGCAAGTCGGCGGCGGGCGAACCTTGTACCGGGGTCGTGGGGGCGACCCTATAGTCGTCGGACATGTCGGCGATTGGCCAACTTTGGCCCGTGGTCGTGGGGACGATCCGATAGTCGTCGGACATGACGGTGGCGGGCCAATCTAGTCCCGGGGTCGTGGGGACGACCCTATTGTCGTCGGACATGACGGCGATTGGCCAACTTTTGCCCGTGGTCGTTGGGACGACTGTTTAGTCGTCGGACATGTCGGCGGCTGGCCAACCTAGACCCAGGGTTGTGGGGACGACCCTATTGTCGTCGGACATGACGGTGGCGGTCCAATCTAGTCCCGGGGTCGTAGGTACGATCCTATGGTCGTCGGGCATGTCGGTGGCTGGCCAACGTAGGCCCGCTGTCGTGGGGACGACCCAATAGACGTCGGACATGACGGTGGCGGGCCAATCTAGTCCCGGGGTCGTGGGGACGACCCTATAGTCGTCGGACATGTCGGCGGCTGGCCAACTTTTGCCCGTGGTCGTTGGGACGACTGTTTAGTCGTCGGACATGTCGGCGGCTGGCCAACCTAGACCCAGGGTCGTGGGGACGACCCTATTGTCGTCGGACATGACGGTGGCGGGCCAATCTAGTCCCGGGGTCGTAGGTACGACCCTATACTCGTCGGACATGTCGGCGGCTGGCCAACTTTGGCCCGGGGTTGTGGGGACGACTCTATAGTCGTCGGACATTTCGGCGGCTGGCCAGCATTGGCCCGGGGTCGTGGGGACGGCCCAATAGTCGTTGAACATGTCGGCGGCGGGCCATCCTAGCCCCGGGGTCGTGGGGACGACCCTATTGTCGTCGGACATGACGGTGGCGGGCCAATCTAGTCCTGGGGTCGTGGGGACGACCCCATAGTCGTCGGACAAGTCGGCGGCTGGCCAACATTAGCCCGGGGTCGTGGGGACGACCCAATAGTCGTTGAACATGTCGGCGGCTGGCCAACCTAGACCCAGGGTCGTGGGGACGACCCTATTGTCGTCGGACATGACGGTGGCGGGCCAATCTAGTCCCGGGGTCGTAGGTACGACCCTATACTCGTCGGACATGTCGGCGGCTGGCCAACTTTGGCCCGTGGTCGTGGGCACGATCCAATAGTCGTCGGACATGTCGGCGGCTGGCCAACTTTGGCCCGTGGTTGTGGGGACGACCCTATAGTCGTTGGACATGACGGTGGCGGGCCAATCTAGTCTCGGGGTCGTTGGGACGACCCTATAGTCGTCGGACATGCCGGCGGCTGGCCAACTTTGGCCCGTGGTCGTGGGGACGACCCTATAGTTGTCGGACACGTCGGCGGCGGGTCTACCTAGTCCCGGGGTCGTGGGCACGACCCTATAGTCGTCGGACAATTCGGCAGCTTGCCAACTTTGGCCCGGGGTCGTGGGGACGACCCTATAGTTGTCGGACACGTCGGCGGCGGGTCTACCTAGTCCCGGAGTCGTGGGGACGACCCTATAGTCGTCGGACAAGTCGGCGGCTGGCCAACGTTGGCCCGTGGTCGTGGGGACGACGTTATAGTCGTCGGACAAGTCAGCGGCTGGTCAACTTTGGCCCGTGGTCGTGGGGACGGCCCAATAGTCGTTGAACATGTCGGCGGCTGGCCAACATTGGCCCGGGGTCGTGGGGACGACCCTATAGTCGTCAGACATGTCGGCGGCTGGCCAACTTTGGCCCGTGGTCGTGGGGACGGCCCAATAGTCGTCGGACATGTCGGCGGCTGGCCAACCTAGTCCCGAGGTCGTCGGACTTGACGGTGGCGGGCCAATCTAGTCCCGGGGTCGTGGGGACGACCCTATAGTCGTCGGACAAGACGGTGGCTGGACATCTTTGGCCCGGGGTCGTGGGGACGACCCTATAGTCGTCGGACATGTCGGCGGCTGACCAACTTTGGCCCGGTGTCGTGGGGACGACTCTATAGTCGTCGGACATGTCGGCGGCGGGCCAACCTTGTGCCGGGGTCGTGGGGACGACCCTATAGTCGTCGGACATGTCGCCGGCTGGCCAACTTTGGCCCGTGGTCGTGGGGACGAACCGATAATCGTCGGACATGACGGTGGCGGGCCAATCTCGTCCCGGGGTCGTGGGGACGACCCTATAGTCGTCGGACATGACGGTGGCGGGCCAATCTAGTCCCGGGGTCGTGGGGACGACCCTATAGTCGCCGGGCAAGTCGGCGGCGGGCCAACCTTGTACCGGGGTCGTGGGGACGACCCTATAGTCGTCGGACATGTCGGCGATTGGCCAACTTTGGCCCGGTGTCGTGGGGACGACCCTATAGTCGTCGGACAAGTCGGCGGCTGGCCAACTTTGGCCCGGGGTCGTGGGGACGACCCTATAGTCGTCGAACATGTCGGCGGCTGGCCAAATTGGCCTGTGGTCGTGGAGACGACCCTATAGTCGTCGGACATGTCGGCGGCTGGCCAACTTTGGTCCGTGGTCGTGGGGTCGATCCGATAGTCGTCGGACATGACGGCGGCTGGCCAACTTTGGCCCGTGGTCGTGGGGACGACTGTTTAGTCGTCGGACATGTCGGCGGCTGGCCAACCTAGACCCGGGGTCGTGGGGACGACCCTATAGTCGTCCGACATGACGGTGGCGGGCCAATCTAGTCCCGGGGTCGTGGGGACGACCCTATAGTCGTCGGACATGTCGGCGGCGAGCCAACCTAGTCCCGGGGTCGTGGGGACGACCCTATTGTCGTCGGACATGTCGGCGAATGGCCAACTTTGGCCCGGTGTCGTGGGGACGACCCTATAGTCGTCGGACATGACGGTGGCGGGCCAATCTAGTCCCGGGGTCGTGGGGACGACCCTATAGTCGCCGGGCAAGTCGGCGGCGGGCCAACCTTGTACCGGGGTCGTGGGGACGACCCTATAGTCGTCGGACATGTCGGCGATTGGCCAACTTTGGCCCGGTGTCGTGGGGACGACCCTATAGTCGTCGGACATGTCGCCGGCTGGCCAACTTTGGCCCGTGGTCGTGGGGACGAACCGATAATCGTCGGACATGACGGTGGCGGGCCAATCTAGTCCCGGGGTCGTGGGGACGACTCTATAGTCGTCGGACATGTCGGCGGCGAGCCAACCTAGTCCCGGGGTCGTGGGGACGACCCTATTGTCGTCGGACATGTCGGCGGCTGGCCAACTTTGGCCCGTGGTCGTGGGGACGACTCAATAGTCGTCGGACATGTCGGCGGCTGGCCAGCTTTCGCCCGTGGTCGTGGGGACGATCCCATAGTCGTCGGACATGACGGTCTAGGGCCAATCTAGTCCCGGGGTCGTGGGGACGACCCTATAGTCGTCGGACATGTCGCCGGCTGGCCAAATTTGGCCCGGTGTCGTGGGGACGACTCTATATTCGTCGGACATGTCGGCGGCTGGCCGACCTGGACCCGGGGTCGTGGGGCGACCCTATTGTCGTCGGACATGACGGTGGCGGGCCAATCTAGTCCCGGGGTGATAGGGACGACCCTATAGTCGTCGGACATGTCGGCGATTGGCCAACTTTGGCCCGTGGTCGTAGGGACGACTGTTTAGTCGTCGGACATGTCGGCGGCTGGCCAACCTAGACCCGGGGTCGTGGGGACGACCCTATAGTCGTCGGACATGTCGCCGGCTGGCCAACTTTGGCCCGGTGTCGTGGGGACGACTCTATATTCGTCGGACATGTCGGCGGCTAGCCAACCTAGACCCGGGGTCGTGGGGACGACCCTATTGTCGTCGGACATGACGGTGGCTGGCCAATCTAGTTCCGGGGTCGTGGTGACGACCCTATAGCCGTCGGACATGTCGGCGGCTGGCCAACCTAGACCCAGGGTCCTGGGGACGACCCTATTGTCGTTGGACATGACGGTGGCGGGCCAATCTAGTCCCGGGGTCGTGGGGACGACCCTATAGTCGCCGGGCAAGACGGCGGCGGGCCAACCTTGTACCGGGGTCGTGGGGACGACCCTATAGTCGTCGGACATGTCGGCGGCTGGACATCTTTGGCCCGGGGTCGTGGGGACGACCCTATAGTCGTCGGACATGTCGGCGGCTGACCAACTTTGGCCCGGTGTCGTGGGGACGACTCTATAGTCGTCGGACATGTCGGCTGCTGGCCACCCTTGTCCCGGGGTCGTGGGGACGACCCTACAGTCGTCGGACATGTCGGCAGCTGGCCAACATAGTCCCGGTGTCGTGGGGACGACCCTATAGTCGTCGGACAAGACGGTGGCGGGCCAGCATTGGCCCGGGGTCGTGGGGACGGCCCAATAGTCGTTGAACATGTCGGCGGCGGGCCATCCTAGCCCCGGGGTCGTGGGGACGACCCTATTGTCGTCGGACATGACGGTGGCGGGCCAATCTAGTCCTGGGGTCGTGGGGACGACCCCATAGTCGTCGGACAAGTCGGCGGCTGGCCAACTTTGGCCCGTGGTCGTGGGGACGACCCTATAGTCGTCGGACAAGTCAGCGGCTGGTCAACTTTGGCCCGTGGTCGTGGGGACGGCCCAATAGTCGTTGAACATGTCGGCGGCTGGCCAACATTGGCCCGGGGTCGTGGGGACGACCCTATAGTCGTCAGACATGTCGGCGGCTGGCCAACTTTGGCCCGTGGTCGTGGGGACGGCCCAATAGTCGTCGGACATGTCGGCGGCTGGCCAACCTAGTCCCGAGGTCGTCGGACTTGACGGTGGCGGGCCAATCTAGTCCCGGGGTCGTGGGGACGACCCTATAGTCGTCGGACAAGACGGTGGCTGGACATCTTTGGCCCGGGGTCGTGGGGACGACCCTATAGTCGTCGGACATGTCGGCGGCTGACCAACTTTGGCCCGGTGTCGTGGGGACGACTCTATAGTCGTCGGACATGTCGGCTGCTGGCCACCCTTGTCCCGGGGTCGTGGGGACGACCCTACAGTCGTCGGACATTTCGGCGGCTCGCAAACTTTGGCCCGGGGTCGTGGGGACGACCCAATAGTCGTCGGACTTGACGGTGGCGGGCCAATCTAGTCCCGGGGTCTTGGGGACGACCCTACAGTCGTCGGACATTTCGGCGGCTTGCCAACTTGGCCCGGGGTGGTGGGGACGACCCTATAGTCGTCGGACATGTCGGCGGCGAGCCAACCTAGTCCCGGGGTCGTGGGGACGACCCTATAGTGGTCCGACAAGTCGGCGGCGAGCCAACCTAGTCCCGGTGTCGTGGGAACGACCCTATAGTCGTCGGACATGTCGGCGGCGAGCCAACCTAGTCCCGGGGTCGTGGGGACGACCCTATAGTGGTCCGACAAGTCGGCGGCGAGCCAACCTAGTCCCGGTGTCGTGGGAACGACCCTATAGTCGTCGGACATGTCGGTGGCTGGACATCTTTGGCCCGGGGTCGTGGGGACGACCCTATAGTCGTCGGACATGTCGGCGGCTGACCCACTTTGGCCCGGTGTCGTGGGGACGACTCTATAGTCGTCGGACATGTCGGCTGCTGGCCACCCTTGTCCCGGGGTCGTGGGGACGACACTACAGTCGTCGGACATTTCGGCGGCTCGCCAACTTTGGCCCGGGGTCGTGGGGACGACCCAATAGTCGTCGGACTTGACGGTGGCGGGCCAATCTAGTCCCGGGGTCTTGGGGACGACCCTATAGTGGTCCGACAAGTCGGCGGCGAGCCAACCTAGTCCCGGTGTCGTGGGAACGACCCTACAGTCGTCGGACAAGTCGACGGCTGGCCAACTTTGGCCCGTGGTCGTGGGGACGACCCTATAGTCGTCGGACAAGTCAGCGGCTGGTCAACTTTGGCCCGTGGTCGTGGGGACGGCCCAATAGTCGTCGGACATGTCGGCGGCTGGCCAACATTGGCCCGGGGTCGTGGGGACGACCCTATAGTCGTCAGACATGTCGGCGGCTGGCCAACTTTGGCCCGTGGTCGTGGGGACGGCCCAATAGTCGTCGGACATGTCGGCGGCTGGCCAACCTAGTCCCGAGGTCGTCGGACTTGACGGTGGCGGGCCAATCTAGTCCCGGGGTCGTGGGGACGACCCTATAGTCGTCGGACAAGACGGTGGCTGGACATCTTTGGCCCGGGGTCGTGGGGACGACCCTATAGTCGTCGGACATGTCGGCGGCTGACCAACTTTGGCCCGGTGTCGTGGGGACGACTCTATAGTCGTCGGACATGTCGGCTGCTGGCCACCCTTGTCCCGGGGTCGTGGGGACGACCCTACAGTCGTCGGACATGTCGGCAGCTGGCCAACATAGTCCCGGTGTCGTGGGAACGACCCTATAGTCGTCGGATATGTCGGCGGCGAGCCAACCTAGTCCCGGTGTCGTGGGGACGACCCTATAGTGGTCGGACATGTCGGCGGCTGGCCAACGTAGGCCCGCTGTCGTGGGGACGACCCTATAGTCGTCGGACAAGACGGTGGCGGGCCAATCTAGTCCCGGGGTCGTGGGGACGACCCTATAGTCGTCGGACAAGTCGGCGGCGAGCCAACCTACTCCGGGGGTCGTGGGGACGAACCTATAGTCGTCGGACATGTCGGCGGCGAGCCAACCTAGTCCCAGGGTCGTGGGGACGACCCTATAGTGCTCGGACATGTCGGCGGCGGGCCAATCTAGTCCCGGGGTCGTGGGGACGACTCTATAGTCGTCGGACAAGACGGTGGCGGGCCAATCTAGTCCCGGGGTCGTGGGGACGACCCTATAGTCGTCGGACAAGACGGTGGCGGGCCAATCTAGTCCCGGGGTCGTGGGGACGACCCTATAGTCGTCGGACAAGTCGGCGGCGAGCCAACCTATTCCGGGGGTCGTGGGGACGAACCTATAGTCGTCGGACATGTCGGCGGCTGGCCAACCTAGTCCCGAGGTCGTGGGGGCGACCCTATAGTCGTCGGACATGTCGGCGGCTGGCCAACCTACTCCCGAGGTCGTCGGACTTGACGGTGGCGGGCCAATCTAGTCCCGGGGTCGTGGGGACGACCCTATAGTCGTCGGACATGACGGTGGCGGGCCAATCTAGTCCCGGGGTCGTGGGGACGACCCTATAATCGTTGGACATGACGGTGGCGGGCCAATCTAGTCCCGGGGTCGTGGGGACGACCCTATAGTCGTCGGACATGTCGGCGGCTGGCCAACTTTGGCCCGGTGTCGTGGGGACGACTCTATATTCGTCGGAAATGTCGGCGGCTGGCCAACCTGGACCCGGGGTCGTGGGGACGACCCTATTGTCGTCGGACATGACGGTGGCGGGCCAATCTAGTCTCGCGATCGTGGGGACGACCCTATAATCGTCGGACATGACGGTGGCGGGCCAATCTAGTCCCGGGGTCGTGGGGACGACCCTATAGTCGTCGGACATGTCGGCGGCTGGCCAACTTTGGCCCGGTGTCGTGGGGACGACTCTATAGTCGTCGGAAATGTCGGCGGCTGGCCAACCTGGACCCGGGGTCGTGGGGACGACCCTATTGTCGTCGGACATGACGGTAGCGGGCCAATCTAGTCTCGGGGTCGTGGGGACGACCCTATAGTCGTCGGACAAGTCGGCGGCGGGCCAAGTTTGTCCCGGGGTCGTGGGGACGACCCTATATTCGTCGGACATGACGGTGGCGGGCCAATCTAGTCCCGCGGTCGTGGGGACGACCCTATAATCGTTGGACATGACGGTGGCGGGCCAATCTAGTCCCGGGGTCGTAGGGACGACCCTATAGTCGTCGGACATGTTGGCGGCTTGTCAGCCTAGTCCCAGGGTCGTGGGTACGACCCTATAGTCGTCGGACAAGTCGGCGGCGGGCCAACCTTGTCTCGGGGTCGTGGGGACGACCCTATAATCGTCGGACATGTCGGCGGCTGGCCAACTTTGGCCCGGTGTCGTGGGGACGACTCTATAGTCGTCGGAAATGTCGGCGGCTGGCCAACCTGGACCCGGGGTCGTGGGGACGACCCTACAGTCGTCGGACATTTCGGCGGCTGGCCAACTTTGGCCCGGTGTCGTGGGGACGACTCTATAGTCGTCGGAAATGTCGGCGGCTGGCCAACCTGGACCCGGGGTCGTGGGGACGACCCTATTGTCGTCGGACATGACGGTGGCGGGCCAATCTAGTCTCGCGGTCGTGGGGACGACCCTATAATCGTCGGACATGACGGTGGCGGGCCAATCTAGTCCCGAGGTCGTAGGGACGACCCTATAGTCTTCGTACATGACGGTAGCGGGCCAATCTAGACCCGAGGTCGTGGGGACGACCCTATAGTAGTCGGACATGTCGGCGGCTGTCCAACTTTGGCGCGGTGTCGTGGGGACGACTCTATAGTCGTCGGACATGTCGGCAGCTGGGCAACCTAGACCCGGCGTCGTGGGGACGACCCTATTGTCGTCGGACATGACGGTGGCGGGTCAATCTAGTCCCGGGGTCGTGGGGACGACCCTATAGTCGTCGGACAAGTCGGCGGCGGGCCAAGCTTGTCCCGGGGTCGTGGGGACGACCCTATTGTCGTCGGACATGACGGTGGCGGGCCAATCTAGTCCCGGGGTCGTGGGGACGACCCTATAGTCGTCGGACAAGTCGGCGGCGGGCCAAGCTTGTCCCGGGGTCGTGGGGACGACCCTATATTCGTCGGACATGACGGTGGCGGGCCAATCTAGTCCCGGGGTCGTGGGGACGACCCTATAATCGTTGGACATGACGGTGGCGGGCCAATCTAGTCCCGGGGTCGTAGGGACGACCCTATAGTCGTCGGACATGTTGGCGATTGGCCAACATTGGCCCGGGGTCGTCGGGACGACCCGATAGTCGTCGGACATGTCGGCGGCTGGCCGACCTAGTCCCGGGGTCGTGGGGACGACCCTATAGGTGTCGGACAAGACGGCGGCTGGACATCCTTGGCCCGGGGTCGTGGGGACGACCCTATAGTCGTCGGACATGTCGGCGGCTGGCCAACATTGGCCCGTGGTCGTGGGGACGACCCAATAGTGGTCGGACATGTCGGCGGCTGGCCAACCTAGTCCCGAGGTCGTGGGGACGACCCTATAGTCGTCGGACTTGACGGTGGCGGGCCAATCTAGTCCCGGGGTCGTGGAGACGACCCTACAGTCGTCGGACATTTCGGCGGCTTGCCAACTTTGGCCCGGCGTCGTGGGACGACCCAATAGTGGTCGGACATGTCGGCGGCTGGCCAATCTAGTCCCGAGGTCGTGGGGACGACCCTATAGTCTTCGGACATGACGGTAGCGGGCCAATCTAGGCCCGAGGTCGTGGGGACGACCCTATAGTAGTCGGACATGTCGTCGGCTGTCCAACTTTGGCGCGGTGTCGTGGGGACGACTCTATAGTCGTCGGACATGTCGGCAGCTGGCCAACGTAGGCCCGGGGTCGTGGGGACGACCCTATTGTCGTCGGACATGACGGTGGCGGGCCAATCTAGTCCCGGGGTCGTGGGGACGACCCTATAGTCGTCGGACATGTTGGCGATTGGCCAACATTGGCCCGGGGTCGTCGGGACGACCCTATAGTCGTCGGCCATGACGGCGGCTGGCCAACCTAGTCCCGGGGTCGTGGGGACGACCCTATAGTCGTCGGACATGTCGGCGGCTGGCCAACTTTGGCCCGTGGATGTGGGGACGACCCTATAGTCGTTGGACATGTTGGCGGCTTGTCAGCCTAGTCCCAGGGTCGTGGGTACGACCCTATAGTCGTCGGACAAGTCGGCGGCGGGCCAACCTTGTCCCGGGGTCGTGGGGGCGACCCTATAGTCGTCGGACATGTCGGCGATTGGCCAACTTTGGCCCGTGGTCGTGGGGACGATCCGATAGTCGTCGGACATGACGGCGGCCGGCCAACCTAGTCCCGAGGTCGTGGGGACGACCCTATAGTCGTCGGACTTGACGGTGGCGGGCCAATCTAGTACCGAGGTCCTGGGGACGACCCTATAGTCGTCGGACTTGACGGTGGCGGGCCAATCTAGTCCCGTGGTCGTGGGGACGACCCTATAGTCTTCGGACATGACGGTAGCGGGCCAATCTAGACCCGAGATCCTGGGGACGACCCTATAGTAGTCGGACATGTCGGCGGCTGTCCAACTTTGGCCCGGTGTCGTGGGGACGACTCTATAGTCGTCGGACATGTCGGCGGCTGGCCAACCTAGACCCGGGGTCGTGGAGACGACCCTATTGTCGTCGGACATGACGGTGGCGGGCCAATCTAGTCCCGGGGTCGTGGGGACGACCCTATAGTCGTCGGACAAGTCGGCGGCGGGCCAAGCTTGTCCCGGGGTCGTGGGGACGACCCTATAATCGTCGGACATGACGGTGGCGGGCCGATCTAGTCCCGGGGTCGTGGGGACGACCCTATAATCGTTGGACATGACGGTGGCGGGCCAATCTAGTCCCGGGGTCGTAGGGACGACCCTATAGTCGTCGGACATGATGGCGATTGGCCAACATTGGCCCGGGGTCGTCGGGACGACCCTATAGTCGTCGGACATGTCGGCGGCAGGCCAACCTAGTCCCGGGGTCGTGGGGACGACCCTATAGTCGTCGGACATTTCGGCGGCTTGCCAACTTTGGCCCGGGGTCGTGGGGACGACCCTATAGTCGTCGGACATGTCGGCGGCTGGCCAACTTTGGCCCGTGGTTGTGGGGACGACCCTATAGTCGTTGGACATGACGGTGGCGGGCCAATCTAGTCCCGGGGTCGTGGGGACGACCCTATAGTCGGCGGACATGTCGGCGGCTGGCCAACTTTGGACCGGTGTCGTGGGGACGACTCTATAGTCGTCGGAAATGACGGCGGCTGGCCAACCTGGACCCGAGGTCGTGGGGACGACCCTATTGTCGTCGGACATGATGGTGGCGGGCCAATCTAGTCTCGGGGTCGTGGGGACGACCCTATAGTCTTCGGACATGTCGGCGGCTGGCCAACTTTGGCCCGGGGTCGTGGGGACGACCCTATAGTCGTCGGACATGTCGGCGGCTGTCCAACTTTGGCCCGTGGTTGTGGGGACGACCCTATAATCGTTGGACATGACGGTGGCGGGCCAATCTAGTCCCGGGGTCGTGGGGACGACCCTATAGTCGTCGGACAAGACGGCGGCTGGACATTATTGGCCCGGGGTCGTGGGGACGACCCTATAGTCTTCGGACATGTTGGCGGCTTGTCAGCCTAGTCCCGGGGTCGTGGGTACGACCCTATAGTCGTCGGACAAGTCGGCGGCGGGCCAACCTTGTCCCGGGGTCGTGGGGACGACCCTATAGTCGTCGGACTTGACGGTGGCGGGCCAATGTAGTCCCGGGGTCGTGGGGACAACCCTAAAGTCGTCGGACATTTCAGCGGCTTGCCAACTTTGGCCCGGGGTCGTGGGGACGACCCTATAGTCGTCGGACATTTCGGCGGCTGACCAACTTTGGCCCGGGGTCGTGGGGACGACCCTATAGTCGTCGGGCATGTTGGCGGCTTGTCAGCCTAGTCCCGGGGTCGTGGGTACGGCCCTATATTCATCGGACATGTCGGCGGCGGGCCAACCTTGTCTCGGGGTCGTGGGGACGACCCTATAATCGTCGGACATGTCGGCGGCTGGCCAACTTTGGCCCGGTGTCGTGGGGACGACTCTATAGTCGTCGGAAATGTCGGCGGCTGGCCAACCTGGACCCGGGGTCGTGGGGACGACCCTATTGTCGTCGGACATGACGGTAGCGGGCCAATCTAGTCTCGGGGTCGTGGGGACGACCCTATAGTCGTCGGACATGTCGGCGGCTGGCCAACTTTGGCCCGGGGTCGTGGGGACGATCCAATAATCGTCGGACATGTCGGCGGCTGGCCAACTTTGGCCCGTGGAGGTGGGGACGACCCTATAGTCGTTGGACATGACGGTGGCGGGCCAATCTAGTCCCGGGGTCGTGGGGACGACCCTATAGGTGTCGGACAAGACGGCGGCTGGACATCCTTGGCCCGGGGTCGTGGGGACGACCCTATAGTCGTCGGACATGTCGGCGGCTGGCCAACATTGGCCCGTGGTCGTGGGGACGACCCAATAGTGGTCGGACATGTCGGCGGCTGGCCAACCTAGTCCCGAGGTCGTGGGGACGACCCTATAGTCGTCGGACTTGACGGTGGCGGGCCAATCTAGTCCCGGGGTCGTGGAGACGACCCTACAGTCGTCGGACATTTCGGCGGCTTGCCAACTTTGGCCCGGCGTCGTGGGACGACCCAATAGTGGTCGGACATGTCGGCGGCTGGCCAATCTAGGCCCGAGGTCGTGGGGACGACCCTATAGTCTTCGGACATGACGGTAGCGGGCCAATCTAGACCCGAGGTCGTGGGGACGACCCTATAGTAGTCGGACATGTCGTCGGCTGTCCAACTTTGGCGCGGTGTCGTGGGGACGACTCTATAGTCGTCGGACATGTCGGCAGCTGGCCAACGTAGACCCGGGGTCGTGGGGACGACCCTATTGTCGTCGGACATGACGGTGGCGGGCCAATCTAGTCCCGGGGTCGTGGGGACGACCCTATAGTCGTCGGACAAGTCGGCGGCGGGCCAAGTTTGTCCCGGGGTCGTGGGGACGACCCTATATTCGTCGGACATGACGGTGGCGGGCCAATCTAGTCCCGGGGTCGTGGGGACGACCCTATAATCGTTGGACATGACGGTGGCGGGCCAATCTAGTCCCGGGGTCGTAGGGACGACCCTATAGTCGTCGGACATGTTGGCGGCTTGTCAGCCTAGTCCCAGGGTCGTGGGTACGACCCTATAGTCGTCGGACAAGTCGGCGGCGGGCCAACCTTGTCCCGGGGTCGTGGGGACGACCCTATAGTCGTCGGACATGTCGGCGGCTGGCCAACTTTGGCCCGGTGTCGTGGGGACGACTCTATAGTCGTCGGAAATGTCGGCGGCTGGCCAACCTGGACCCGGGGTCGTGGGGACGACCCTATTGTCGTCGGACATGACGGTGGCGGGCCAATCTAGTCTCGCGGTCGTGGGGACGACCCTATAATCGTCGGACATGACGGTGGCGGGCCAATCTAGTCCCGGGGTCGTGGGGACGACCCTATAGTCGTCGGACATGTCGGCGGCTGGCCAACTTTGGCCCGGTGTCGTGGGGACGACTCTATAGTCGTCGGAAATGTCGGCGGCTGGCCAACCTGGACCCGGGGTCGTGGGGACGACCCTACAGTCGTCGGACATGACGGTGGCGGGCCAATCTTGTCTCGGGGTCGTGGGGACGACCCTATAGTCGTCGGACATGTCGGCGGCTGGCCAACTTTGGCCCGAGGTCGTGGGGACGACCCTATAGTCGTCGGACATGTCGGCGGCTGGCCAACTTTGGCCCGTGGTTGTGGGGACGACCCTATAATCGTTGGACATGACGGTGGCGGGCTAATCTAGTCCCGGGGTCGTGGGGACGACCCTATAGTCGTCGGACAAGACGGCGGCTGGACATCATTGGCCCGGGGTCGTGGGGACGACCCTATAGTCTTCGGACATGTTGGCGGCTTGTCAGCCTAGTCCCGGGGTCGTGGGTACGACCCTATAGTCGTCGGACAAGTCGGCGGCGGGCCAACCTTGTCCCGGGGTCGTGGGGACGACCCTATAGTCGTCGGACATGTCGGCGGCTGGCCAACTTTGGCCCGGTGTCGTGGGGACGACCCAATAGTGGTCGGACATGTCGGCGGCCGGCCAACCTAGTCCCGAGGTCGTGGGGACGACCCTATAGTCGTCGGACTTGACGGTGGCGGGCCAATCTAGTCCCGAGGTCCAGGGGACGACCCTATAGTCGTCGGACTTGACGGTGGCGGGCCAATGTAGTCCCGGGGTCGTGGGGACATCCCTAAAGCCGTCGGACATTTCAGCGGCTTGCCAACTTTGGCCCGGGGTCGTGGGGACTACCCTATAGTCGTCGGACATTTCGGCGGCTGACCAACTTTGGCCCGGGGTCGTGGGGACGACCCTATAGTCGTCGGACATGTCGGCGGCTGGCCAACCTGGACCCGGGGTCGTGGGGACGACCCTATTGTCGTCGGACATGACGGTAGCGGGCCAATCTAGTCTCGGGGTCGTGGGGACGACCCTATAGTCGTCGGACCTGTCGGCGGCTGGCCAACTTTGGCCCGGGGTCGTGGGGACGATCCAATAATCGTCGGACATGTCGGCGGCTGGCCAACTTTGGCCCGTGGTGGTGGGGACGACCCTATAGTCGTTGGACATGACGGTGGCAGGCCAATCTAGTCCCGGGGTCGTGGGGACGACCCTATAGGCGTCGGACATGTCGGCGGCTGGCCAACTTTGGACCGGTGTCGTGGGGACGACTCTATAGTCGTCGGAAAGGTCGGCGGCTGGCCAACCTGGACCCGAGGTCGTGGGGACGACCCTATTGTCGTCGGACATGACGGTGGCGGGCCAGTCTAGTCCCGGGGTCGTGGGGACGACCCTATAGTCGTCGGACATTTCGGCGGCTTGCCAACTTTGGCCCGGGGTCGTGGGGACGACCCTATAGTCGTCGGACATGTCGGCGGCTGGCCAACTTTGGCCCGTGGTTGTGGGGACGACCCTATAGTCGTTGGACATGACGGTGGCGGGCCAATCTAGTCCCGGGGTCGTGGGGACGGCCCTATAGTCGTCGGACATGTCGGCGGCTGGTCAACTTTGGACCGGTGTCGTGGGGACGACTCTATAATCGTCGGACATGTCGGCAGCTGGGCAACCTAGACCCGGCGTCGTGGGGACGACCCTATTGTCGTCGGACATGACGGTGGCGGGCCAATCTAGTCCCGGGGTCGTGGGGCGACCCTATAGTCGTCGGACAAGTCGGCGGCGGGCCAAGCTTGTCCCGGGGTCGTGGGGACGACCCTATTGTCGTCGGACATGACGGTGGCGGGCCAATCTAGTCCCGGGGTCGTGGGGACGACCCTATAGTCGTCGGACAAGTCGGCGGCGGGCCAAGCTTGTCCCGGGGTCGTGGGGACGACCCTATATTCGTCGGACATGACGGTGGCGGGCCAATCTAGTCCCGGGGTCGTGGGGACGACCCTATAATCGTTGGACATGACGGTGGCGGGCCAATCTAGTCCCGGGGTCGTAGGGACGACCCTATAGTCGTCGGACATGTTGGCGATTGGCCAACATTGGCCCGGGGTCGTCGGGACGACCCTATAGTCGTCGGACATGTCGGCGGCTGGCCGACCTAGTCCCGGGGTCGTGGGGACGACCCTATAGTCGTCGGACATTTCGGCGGCTTGCCAACTTTGGCCCGGGGTCGTGGGGACGACCCTATAGTCGTCGGACATGTCGGCGGCTGGCCAACTTTGGCCCGTGGTTGTGGGGACGACCCTATAGTCGTTGGACATGACGGTGGCGGGCCAATCTAGTCCCGGGGTCGTGGGGACGACCCTATAGTCGTCGGACATGTCGGCGGCTGGCCAACATTGGACCGGTGTCGTGGGGACGACTCTATGGTCGTCGGAAATGTCGGCGGCTGCCCAACCTGGACCCGAGGTCGTGGGGACGATCCAATTGTCGTCGGACATGACGGTGGCAAGCCAATCTTGTCTCGGGGTCGTGGGGACGACCCTATAGTCGTCGGACATGTCGGCGGCTGGCCAACTTTGGCCCGAGGTCGTGGGGACGACCCTATAGTCGTCGGACATGTCGGCGGCTGGCCAACTTTGGCCCGTGGTTGTGGGGACGACCCTATAATCGTTGGACATGACGGTGGCGGGCCAATCTAGTCCCGGGGTCGTGGGGACGACCCTATAGTCGTCGGACAAGACGGCGGCTGGACATCATTGGCCCGGGGTCGTGGGGACGACCCTATAGTCTTCGGACATGTTGGCGGCTTGTCAGCCTAGTCCCGGGGTCGTGGGTACGACCCTATAGTCGTCGGACAAGTCGGCGGCGGGCCAACCTTGTCCCGGGGTCGTGGGGACGACCCTATAGTCGTCGGACATGTCGGCGGCTGGCCAACTATGGCCCGGTGTCGTGGGGACGACCCAATAGTGGTCGGACATGTCGGCGGCCGGCCAACCTAGTCCCGAGGTCGTGGGGACGACCCTATAGTCGTCGGACTTGACGGTGGCGGGCCAATCTAGTCCCGGGGTCGTGGGGACGACCCTACAGTCGTCGGACATTTCGGCGGCTGGCCAACTTTGGCCCGTGGTTGTGGGGACGGCCCTATAGTCGTTGGACATGACGGTGGCGGGCCAATCTAGTCCCGGGGTCGTGGGGACGACCCTATAGTCGTCGGACATGTCGGCGGCTGGCCAACTTTGGACCGGTGTCGTGGGAACGACTCTATAGTCGTCGGACATGTCGGCGGCTGGCCAACTTTGGCCCGGTGTCGTGGGGACGACCCAATAGTGGTCGGACATGTCGGCGGCCGGCCAACCTAGTCCCGAGGTCGTGGGGACGACCCTATAGTCGTCGGACTTGACGGTGGCGGGCCAATCTAGTCCCGAGGTCCAGGGGACGACCCTATAGTCGTCGGACTTGACGGTGGCGGGTCAATGTAGTCCCGGGGTCGTGGGGACATCCCTAAAGCCGTCGGACATTTCAGCGGCTTGCCAACTTTGGCCCGGGGTCGTGGGGACTACCCTATAGTCGTCGGACATTTCGGCGGCTGACCAACTTTGGCCCGGGGTCGTGGGGACGACCCTATAGTCGTCGGACATGTCGGCGGCTGGCCAACCTGGACCCGGGGTCGTGGGGACGACCCTATTGTCGTCGGACATGACGGTAGCGGGCCAATCTAGTCTCGGGGTCGTGGGGACGACCCTATAGTCGTCGGACCTGTCGGCGGCTGGCCAACTTTGGCCCGGGGTCGTGGGGACGATCCAATAATCGTCGGACATGTCGGCGGCTGGCCAACTTTGGCCCGTGGTGGTGGGGACGACCCTATAGTCGTTGGACATGACGGTGGCAGGCCAATCTAGTCCCGGGGTCGTGGGGACGACCCTATAGGCGTCGGACAAGACGGCGGCTGGACATCTTTGGCCCGGGGTCGTGGGGACGACCCTATAGTCGTCGGACATGTCGGCGGCTGGCCAACTTTGGCCCGTGGTTGTGGGGACGACCCTATAGTCGTTGGACATGACGGTGGCGGGCCAATCTAGTCCCGGGGTCGTGGGGACGACCCTATAGTCGTCGGACATGTCGGCGGCTGGCCAACTTTGGACCGGTGTCGTGGGGACGACTCTATAGTCGTCGGAAAGGTCGGCGGCTGGCCAACCTGGACCCGAGGTCGTGGGGACGACCCTATTGTCGTCGGACATGACGGTGGCGGGCCAGTCTAGTCCCGGGGTCGTGGGGACGACCCTATAGTCGTCGGACATTTCGGCGGCTTGCCAACTTTGGCCCGGGGTCGTGGGGACGACCCTATAGTCGTCGGACATGTCGGCGGCTGGCCAACTTTGGCCCGTGGTTGTGGGGACGACCCTATAGTCGTTGGACATGACGGTGGCGGGCCAATCTAGTCCCGGGGTCGTGGGGACGGCCCTATAGTCGTCGGACATGTCGGCGGCTGGCCAACTTTGGACCGGTGTCGTGGGGACGACTCTATAGTCGTCGGAAATGACGGCGGCTGGCCAACCTGGACCCGAGGTCGTGGGGACGACCCTATTGTCGTCGGACATGACGGTGGCGGGCCAATCTAGTCTCGGGGTCGTGGGGACGACCCTATAGTCGTCGGACATGTCGGCGGCTGGCCAACTTTGGCCCGGGATCGTGGGGACGACCATATAGTCGTCGGACATGTCGGCGGCTGTCCAACTTTGGCCCGTGGTTGTGGGGACGACCCTATAATCGTTGGACATGACGGTGGCGGGCCAATCTAGTCCCGGGGTCGTGGGGACGACCCTATAGTCGTCGGACAAGACGGCGGCTGGACATCATTGGCCCGGGGTCGTGGGGACGACCCTATAGTCTTCGGACATGTTGGCGGCTTGTCAGCCTAGTCCCGGGGTCGTGGGGACGACCCTATAGTCGTCGGACATGTCGGCGGCTGGCCAACTTTGGCCCGGTGTCGTGGGGACGACTCTATAGTCGTCGGAAATGTCGGCTGCTGGCCAACCTGGACCCGGGGTCGTGGGGACGACCCTATTGTCGTCGGACATGACGGTAGCGGGCCAATCTAGTCTCGGGGTCGTGGGGACGACCCTATAGTCGTCGGACATGTCGGCGGCTGGCCAACTTTGGCCCGGGGTCGTGGGGACCATCCAATAATCGTCGGACATGTCGGCGGCTGGCCAACTTTGGCCCGTCGTGGTGGGGGCGACCCTATAGTCGTTGGACATGACGGTGGCGGGCCAATCTAGTCCCGGGGTCGTGGGGACGACCCTATAGGTGTCGGACAAGACGGCGGCTGGACATCCTTGGCCCGGGGTCGTGGGGACGACCCTATAGTCGTCGGACATGTCGGCGGCTGGCCAACATTGGCCCGTGTTCGTGGGGACGACCCAATAGTGGTCGGACATGTCGGCGGCTGGCCAACCTAGTCCCGAGGTCGTGGGGACGACCCTATAGTCGTCGGACTTGACGGTGGCGGGCCAATCTAGTCCCGGGGTCGTGGAGACGACCCTACAGTCGTCGGACATTTCGGCGGCTTGCCAACTTTGGTCCGGCGTCGTGGGACGACCCAATAGTGGTCGGACATGTCGGCGGCTGGCCAATCTAGTCCCGAGGTCGTGGGGACGACCCTATAGTCTTCGGACATGACGGTAGCGGGCCAATCTAGACCCGAGGTCGTGGGGACGACCCTATAGTAGTCGGACATGTCGTCGGCTGTCCAACTTTGGCGCGGTGTCGTGGGGACGACTCTATAGTCGTCGGACATGTCGGCAGCTGGCCAACGTAGACCCGGGGTCGTGGGGACGACCCTATTGTCGTCGGACATGACGGTGGCGGGCCAATCTAGTCCCGGGGTCGTGGGGACGACGCTATAGTCGTCGGACAAGTCGGCGGCGGGCCAAGCTTGTCCCGGGGTCGTGGGGACGACCCTATATTCGTCGGACATGACGGTGGCGGGCCAATCTAGTCCCGGGGTCGTAGGGACGACCCTATAGTCGTCGGACATGTTGGCGATTGGCCAACATTGGCCCGGGGTCGTCGGGACGACCCTATAGTCGTCGGCCATGACGGCGGCTGGCCAACTTTGGCCCGTGGATGTGGGGACGACCCTATAGTCGTTGGACATGTTGGCGGCTTGTCAGCCTAGTCCCAGGGTCGTGGGTACGACCCTATAGTCGTCGGACAAGTCGGCGGCAGGCCAACCTTGTCCCGGGGTCGTGGGGACGACCCTATAGTCGTCGGACATGTCGGCGGCTGGCCAACTTTGGCCCGGTGTCGTGGGGACGACTCTATAGTCGTCGGAAATGTCGGCGGCTGGCCAACCTGGACCCGGGGTCGTGGGGACGACCCTATTGTCGTCGGACATGACGGTGGCGGGCCAATCTAGTCTCGCGGTCGTGGGGACGACCCTATAATCGTCGGACATGACGGTGGCGGGCCAATCTAGTCCCGGGGTCGTGGGGACGACCCTATAGTCGTCGGACATGTCGGCGGCTGGCCAACTTTGGCCCGGTGTCGTGGGGACGACTCTATTGTCGTCGGAAATGTCGGCGGCTGGCCAACCTGGACCCGGGGTCGTGGGGACGACCCTACAGTCGTCGGACATTTCGGCGGCTGGCCAACTTTGGCCCGGTGTCGTGGGGACGACTCTATAGTCGTCGGAAATGTCGGCGGCTGGCCAACCTGGACCCGGGGTCGTGGGGACGACCCTATTGTCGTCGGACATGACGGTGGCGGGCCAATCTAGTCTCGCGGTCGTGGGGACGACCCTATAATCGTCGGACATGACGGTGGCGGGCCAATCTAGTCCCGAGGTCGTAGGGACGACCCTATAGTCTTCGGACATGACGGTAGCGTGCCAATCTAGACCCGAGGTCGTGGGGACGACCCTATAGTAGTCGGACATGTCGGCGGCTGTCCAACTTTGGCGCGGTGTCGTGGGGACGACTCTATAGTCGTCGGACATGTCGGCAGCTGGGCAACCTAGACCCGGCGTCGTGGGGACGACCCTATTGTCGTCGGACATGACGGTGGCGGGCCAATCTAGTCCCGGGGTCGTGGGGACGACCCTATAGTCGTCGGACAAGTCGGCGGCGGGCCAAGCTTGTCCCGGGGTCGTGGGGACGACCCTATTGTCGTCGGACATGACGGTGGCGGGCCAATCTAGTCCCGGGGTCGTGGGGACGACCCTATAGTCGTCGGACAAGTCGGCGGCGGGCCAAGCTTGTCCCGGGGTCGTGGGGACGACCCTATATTCGTCGGACATGACGGTGGCGGGCCAATCTAGTCCCGGGGTCGTGGGGACGACCCTATAATCGTTGGACATGACGGTGGCGGGCCAATCTAGTCCCGGGGTCGTAGGGACGACCCTATAGTCGTCGGACATGTTGGCGATTGGCCAACATTGGCCCGGGGTCGTCGGGACGACCCTATAGTCGTCGGACATGTCGGCGGCTGGCCGACCTAGTCCCGGGGTCGTGGGGACGACCCTATAGTCGTCGGACATTTCGGCGGCTTGCCAACTTTGGCCCGGGGTCGTGGGGACGACCCTATAGTCGTCGGACAAGACGGCGGCTGGACATCATTGGCCCGGGGTCGTGGGGACGACCCTATAGTCTTCGGACATGTTGGCGGCTTGTCAGCCTAGTCCCGGGGTCGTGGGTACGACCCTATAGTCGTCGGACAAGTCGGCGGCGGGCCAACCTTGTCCCGGGGTCGTGGGGACGACCCTATAGTCGTCGGACATGTCGGCGGCTGGCCAACCTGGACCCGGGGTCGTGGGGACGACCCTATTGTCGTCGGACATGACGGTAGCGGGCCAATCTAGTCTCGGGGTCGTGGGGACGACCCTATAGTCGTCGGACCTGTCGGCGGCTGGCCAACTTTGGCCCGGGGTCGTGGGGACGATCCAATAATCGTCGGACATGTCGGCGGCTGGCCAACTTTGGCCCGTGGTGGTGGGGACGACCCTATAGTCGTTGGACATGACGGTGGCAGGCCAATCTAGTCCCGGGGTCGTGGGGACGACCCTATAGGCGTCGGACAAGACGGCGGCTGGACATCTTTGGCCCGGGGTCGTGGGGACGACCCTATAGTCGTCGGACATGTCGGCGGCTGGCCAACTTTGGCCCGTGGTTGTGGGGACGACCCTATAGTCGTTGGACATGACGGTGGCGGGCCAATCTAGTCCCGGGGTCGTGGGGACGACCCTATAGTCGTCGGACATGTCGGCGGCTGGCCAACTTTGGACCGGTGTCGTGGGGACGACTCTATAGTCGTCGGAAAGGTCGGCGGCTGGCCAACCTGGACCCGAGGTCGTGGGGACGACCCTATTGTCGTCGGACATGACGGTGGCGGGCCAGTCTAGTCCCGGGGTCGTGGGGACGACCCTATAGTCGTCGGACATTTCGGCGGCTTGCCAACTTTGGCCCGGGGTCGTGGGGACGACCCTATAGTCGTCGGACATGTCGGCGGCTGGCCAACTTTGGCCCGTGGTTGTGGGGACGACCCTATAGTCGTTGGACATGACGGTGGCGGGCCAATCTAGTCCCGGGGTCGTGGGGACGGCCCTATAGTCGTCGGACATGTCGGCGGCTGGCCAACTTTGGACCGGTGTCGTGGGGACGACTCTATAGTCGTCGGAAATGACGGCGGCTGGCCAACCTGGACCCGAGGTCGTGGGGACGACCCTATTGTCGTCGGACATGACGGTGGCGGGCCAATCTAGTCTCGGGGTCGTGGGGACGACCCTATAGTCGTCGGACATGTCGGCGGCTGGCCAACTTTGGCCCGGGATCGTGGGGACGACCATATAGTCGTCGGACATGTCGGCGGCTGTCCAACTTTGGCCCGTGGTTGTGGGGACGACCCTATAATCGTTGGACATGACGGTGGCGGGCCAATCTAGTCCCGGGGTCGTGGGGACGACCCTATAGTCGTCGGACAAGACGGCGGCTGGACATCATTGGCCCGGGGTCGTGGGGACGACCCTATAGTCTTCGGACATGTTGGCGGCTTGTCAGCCTAGTCCCGGGGTCGTGGGGACGACCCTATAGTCGTCGGACATGTCGGCGGCTGGCCAACTTTGGCCCGGTGTCGTGGGGACGACTCTATAGTCGTCGGAAATGTCGGCTGCTGGCCAACCTGGACCCGAGGTCGTGGGGACGACCCTATTGTCGTCGGACATGACGGTAGCGGGCCAATCTAGTCTCGGGGTCGTGGGGACGACCCTATAGTCGTCGGACATGTCGGCGGCTGGCCAACTTTGGCCCGGGGTCGTGGGGACGATCCAATAATCGTCGGACATGTCGGCGGCTGGCCAACTTTGGCCCGTCGTGGTGGGGACGACCCTATAGTCGTTGGACATGACGGTGGCGGGCCAATCTAGTCCCGGGGTCGTGGGGACGACCCTATAGGTGTCGGACAAGACGGCGGCTGGACATCCTTGGCCCGGGGTCGTGGGGACGACCCTATAGTCGTCGGACATGTCGGCGGCTGGCCAATCTAGTCCCGAGGTCGTGGGGACGACCCTATAGTCTTCGGACATGACGGTAGCGGGCCAATCTAGACCCGAGGTCGTGGGGACGACCCTATAGTAGTCGGACATGTCGTCGGCTGTCCAACTTTGGCGCGGTGTCGTGGGGACGACTCTATAGTCGTCGGACATGTCGGCAGCTGGCCAACGTAGACCCGGGGTCGTGGGGACGACCCTATTGTCGTCGGACATGACGGTGGCGGGCCAATCTAGTCCCGGGGTCGTGGGGACGACCCTATAGTCGTCGGACAAGTCGGCGGCGGGCCAAGCTTGTCCCGGGGTCGTGGGGACGACCCTATATTCGTCGGACATGACGGTGGCGGGCCAATCTAGTCCCGGGGTCGTAGGGACGACCCTATAGTCGTCGGACATGTTGGCGATTGGCCAACATTGGCCCGGGGTCGTCGGGACGACCCTATAGTCGTCGGCCATGACGGCGGCTGGCCAACCTAGTCCCGGGGTCGTGGGGACGACCCTATAGTCGTCGGACATGTCGGCGGCTGGCCAACTTTGGCCCGTGGATGTGGGGACGACCCTATAGTCGTTGGACATGTTGGCGGCTTGTCAGCCTAGTCCCAGGGTCGTGGGTACGACCCTATAGTCGTCGGACAAGTCGGCGGCGGGCCAACCTTGTCCCGGGGTCGTGGGGACGACCCTATAGTCGTCGGACATGTCGGCGGCTGGCCAACTTTGGCCCGGTGTCGTGGGGACGACTCTATAGTCGTCGGAAATGTCGGCGGCTGGCCAACCTGGACCCGGGGTCGTGGGGACGACCCTATTGTCGTCGGACATGACGGTGGCGGGCCAATCTAGTCTCGCGGTCGTGGGGACGACCCTATAATCGTCGGACATGACGGTGGCGGGCCAATCTAGTCCCGGGGTCGTGGGGACGACCCTATAGTCGTCGGACATGTCGGCGGCTGGCCATCTTTGGCCCGGTGTCGTGGGGACGACCCAATAGTAGTCGGACATGTCGGCGGCCGGCCAACCTAGTCCCGAGGTCGTGGGGACGACCCTATAGTCGTCGGACTTGACGGTGGCGGGCCAATCTAGTACCGAGGTCCTGGTGACGACCCTATAGTCGTCACACTTGACGGTGGCGGGCCAATCTAGTCCCGTGGTCGTGGGGACGACCCTATAGTCTTCGGACATGACGGTAGCGGGCCAATCTAGACCCGAGATCCTGGGGACGACCCTATAGTAGTCGGACATGTCGGCGGCTGTCCAACTTTGGCCCGGTGTCGTGGGGACGACTCTATAGTCGTCGGACATGTCGGCGGCTGGCCAACCTAGACCCGGGGTCGTGGAGACGACCCTATTGTCGTCGGACATGACGGTGGCGGGCCAATCTAGTCCCGGGGTCGTGGGGACGACCCTATAGTCGTCGGACAAGTCGGCGGCGGGCCAAGCTTGTCCCGGGGTCGTGGGGACGACCCTATAATCGTCGGACATGACGGTGGCGGGCCGATCTAGTCCCGGGGTCGTGGGGACGACCCTATAATCGTTGGACATGACGGTGGCGGGCCAATCTAGTCCCGGGGTCGTAGGGACGACCCTATAGTCGTCGGACATGATGGCGATTGGCCAACATTGGCCCGGGGTCGTCGGGACGACCCTATAGTCGTCGGACATGTCGGCGGCAGGCCAACCTAGTCCCGGGGTCGTGGGGACGACCCTATAGTCGTCGGACATTTCGGCGGCTTGCCAACTTTGGCCCGGGGTCGTGGGGACGACCCTATAGTCGTCGGACATGTCGGCGGCTGGCCAACTTTGGCCCGTGGTTGTGGGGACGACCCTATAGTCGTTGGACATGACGGTGGCGGGCCAATCTAGTCCCGGGGTCGTGGGGACGACCCTATAGTCGTCGGACATGTCGGCGGCTGGCCAACTTTGGACCGGTGTCGTGGGGACGACTCTATAGTCGTCGGAAATGACGGCGGCTGGCCAACCTGGACCCGAGGTCGTGGGGACGACCCTATTGTCGTCGGACATGATGGTGGCGGGCCAATCTAGTTTCGGGGTCGTGGGGACGACCCTATAGTCGTCGGACATGTCGGCGGCTGGCCAACTTTGGCCCGGGGTCGTGGGGACGACCCTATAGTCGTCGGACATGTCGGCGGCTGTCCAACTTTGGCCCGTGGTTGTGGGGACGACCCTATAATCGTTGGACATGACGGTGGCGGGCCAATCTAGTCCCGGGGTCGTGGGGACGACCCTATAGTCGTCGGACAAGACGGCGGCTGGACATTATTGGCCCGGGGTCGTGGGGACGACCCTATAGTCTTCGGACATGTTGGCGGCTTGTCAGACTAGTCCCGGGGTCGTGGGTACGACCCTATAGTCGTCGGACAAGTCGGCGGCGGGCCAACCTTGTCCCGGGGTCGTGGGGACGACCCTATAGTCGTCGGACTTGACGGTGGCGGGCCAATGTAGTCCCGGGGTCGTGGGGACAACCCTAAAGTCGTCGGACATTTCAGCGGCTTGCCAACTTTGGCCCGGGGTCGTGGGGACGACCCTATAGTCGTCGGACATTTCGGCGGCTGACCAACTTTGGCCCGGGGTCGTGGGGACGACCCTATAGTCGTCGGACATGTTGGCGGCTTGTCAGCCTAGTCCCGGGGTCGTGGGTACGGCCCTATATTCGTCGGACATGTCGGCGGCGGGCCAACCTTGTCTCGGGGTCGTGGGGACGACCCTATAATCGTCGGACATGTCGGCGAGTAGTAAGGTAAGGGGGATTCCAACTCAGGTCCTCTGAGGGGAGCGCGGGGGCGGGGGGAAGTGAGGGCGCGCGGGGGAGTGCGGTGGAGGGAAACATGGGTGCGGGGGGGAAGCGGGGGAAGCGGGGAGTGGATAACCGATTGCGCGCGCACGAACCGCGGAGTGGGGGAAGCCGCAATCGTGGAGGGGATCAGTCCGGACCGAACCGCCGCGGAGACCTCTCCACGTCGGACCCACCCCCGAAAATTTCCACCGAGGGTCATCCCCTCCCTCTAAAAAAATTTCTGGGGCTGGGTCTTGTATGAAAAATCTTTTTTCAGACTCGATCCAGCCCCAGAAATTTTTTTCCCAAATATTTTTTTTCAAACCATTATAAAGCTGAAATTGCTTAATACTTTATCGGATGACGTCGGACAATGTCGGGGAAGATCGGCTTTTTCCAAACCACGCATTTGGAGGAGCGAAAGCTAAATTCGGAGGAAGGAAAGAGAGAGTAATACTTAACGTCGCAGCGTCTCGCGCGATCGCGTGTAACTCGAATCCTCTGGAGCAACCGTGCAGGGTGACATCATTTGACAGCGCGAAGAATGAACGAATGAAATAAGATTATGCAGCGTCAGCAGAAATGCTGAATCTTAAAATTAGATGGTGAGAGAAGGAGGCGGAAGGCGGGTAAATAAAATTGAGAAATAATATATGGTTAAGAAATTTTATTTTAAAATGAAAGAATATAATTTAACATTTTTCCTACGAGCATCAGCTAGAATATCATTGATGGCGCATGCTAACAGTTCGCAATCTATATGATAATCCTCACAGTAATGTTCACTATCACATATTATTTTAGCAGCTTGACGCACATCTAACGTTTCACAGGCAACATCGCTCTGCTGTAGCACGTTAACAAAAGTTTTAAATTTCGTCTGCACATCTCTTACATTTTGATACAGTCGCGAATATACATAGCCTATACATGGTTCAAGATTTAATAAAAATGTTACTGTATCCGGTTTGAAATACAACGGCTTATCATGTAGCGTTATCCTTACAATTGGAGAATTATAGATCTTACAAAAATCTATCGTTAATTTATCCATCTGCATCGAAGGTGATCCAGGTAATCGTGAACGTTCTTCAATGGCTGTACGACTGCTGCATAACGCATGCCAAGTATGCCATGGCAATGTGAGATACATCCCACGATTATCGCCGAGAACAATTTCTACATCGATCGTAGGTCGTACGCTGATTCCAATTTCCAAATATTTACTACCCATGGATGTTAATGCGTATCTTCTAACCATGATACGCGATGTTCGGCGCGGGCTAAGAGAACAATGAAAGATATGAAATTGTTTGCACAAACATAAAAAATTTAAGAATATGTAAAATTAAGCCATACCAAACAACTGTCTCCTCCCCACATTGAGCTATACCATCATCCTGCATGATCGGAACGTAATAATTCATACGTTCGGCGTTTTCTTCGACACTAGTACTGCACTTTTTTTTCAGAGTAGTATTTGTTCCGTCGAAAGTCACTGAGGCTACAGAGCGATTGATGGAATAGCGTCGGAGAGCGGGCTTAAATAGCGGTGTGATTGCTTCCCCCACCACCACATTTTTATTTTAAAACTTCCAACTTTTCCATAATGTTTTTTCAATCCTAACGATGCAACATATCACATGATCATATGTAATTTGAGTCTCACCCTCAAGGATAAAAGTCTTGGCACGTGTCGAATGTAATATGATACTTTTGAAAGCGTCAAATCTTAGAATTAGGTGTCAGCAGAAACTGTGTCGTAGATTTTGCGCGCTATTTCGTCATAAGCGTGAATCATAGAAAGAATTATGCTGCATCAACAGAAACTGCAGAGAACCATGTTGGGACGGATCGCCATTTTTTACATGCAATGCATTCGATGGAGAGGGTACACCGAAAGAGTTAGACAGAGATATCGAATCATGGTACCTATTTATAAAAGCGCGCTCCAAACTGCACAAAGCCTCAAATCGTTGCAACGCGTTGCGTGGAAAAGATATCACATTTACATTCCATTTACAATCATGGAAGAATTCATGCAAACAGAACGTCAATTGTTGGATCAATCCGAACGATTGATTTCGCGAGAAGAATACCTCGCGTGGGAAGAACGGTGCAACGAGTGTATTGAATCGTTGGAAGAACACAGCCGAGTGAAACGTCCTCGATTATCGATTGGGGTTCGACAATCGTTGGTTGCTCGAATCGCGCGACTCGAAGGACTAAAATATTCGTTGCGCGGACGTTTCGTGCGTGAAGGTGCAGGACATTCCAGCACAGGACTTTTGTGGCGTGAAATAGACACTGCGTTCGAAAGCCGCGTATTAACTGGTGCCGTGCTAAATTCAAATTACATCGAGCCGCGCAACTTTCTCCAAGATGCAGCAACCATTGTGCTGGAGCATGTGCAGGATGCTTTGAGGAAACATCGAAGCCTCAAAGTGAACACGGTGTTCAACGGTGAATTTGTGGCGGGTGACAAGCATGCTTGTAAAAGCATTAATACCCGAAACTGTGAACTCTTCCACACATCCGATCTGCAAGAGTGGTACCAACGATGCGTTATCGAACCAACCCTGGCATCGTTGGAAGAGTTCCAGGAACGCGACAGTGGATGGGCATTGACGAGAATCCTGAATCTGACAGTCAATGTTAACAAGTACAATCCACTGCGCGCGGGGTGTCACTACAGGTTACCACAGAAATTGTTGCTAAAGAATGCAACAATTAGTGTACAATCCACAGACAATGCGTGTTTCGCGTGGGCAGTGGTCGCCGCTCTTCATCCAGCCGAACGAAATGCAGACCGCCCGAGTTCATACCCAGACTATGCTTCCATGCTAAATCTCCAGGGTATTGAATTTCCAATGTCCATGGAGCAAATTGGGAAGTTTGAGCGGCAGAACGAAATCTCCATCAACGTATACAGTTTCGAGGAGCGACTGGAGAAGGACAATGAGAAGATAACTGTTGCAGTCTTTCCGCTGCGTCTCACCAGCCAAAAGAGGGATCGACACATCAACCTGCTATACACACCGTATCAAGAGCACGGCGATGTAGGACACTTTGTACTGATCAAGAACTTGTCCCGGCTGGTGAGCATGCAGCTGAGCAAGCACAAAGAAAAGAAATTCATCTGTGACCGGTACGTATATAAACTTGTGAAATGTTGAAATGTCTCGCAAAAAAATTAAATAAAATTTTTTATGGTTTTGCAGATGCTTGCACTACTTTGGATCTATCGATAAGTTGGAGGCCCATGCAGTGGACTGCGGGAATATGAACGATTGTGCCATTCTGCTGCCCAGCGAAGGCAACAATTTCCTCAGTTTCAAGAACCACTGCATGATGGAGCGACATCCATTCGTGATATATGCAGATCTTGAGTGCATCATCGAGAAAACGGAGGACCGCAGGATGGGTGATGCGGATTCTAAATTACACGCGTACCAGCAACATAAAGTGCACAGCATTGCATATTATATGCATTGTTCGTACGATACATCGCTATCGATATATCGATGTCGCCGCGACGCGGATTGTATTTCATGGTTCGTCGACGAACTAAAAAATTTTGCAGATTTTGCCAAGCCCATTCTAGTCAATAATACTTCTATGGAAAAGTTGACGAAAGACCAGTGGATAACATTTCGCAATGCAACAAATTGTCATATTTGCGAAGAGCCATTCGAGGCAGATGATGTACGAGTTCGCGATCATTGTCATATATCCGGGCGGTTTAGAGGACCCGCACATTCGAAATGCAATTTAAAATATAGAAATGCGTTTTACATCCCCATAGTTTTTCATAATTTATCCGGCTATGATTCACATTTCATTATCATGGAAATAGCTACCGCTTTCAAAGGTCACGTTGGCGTATTACCAATAACTAAGGAAAAGTATATTTCTTTCACAAAAAATGTTGAAGATCCGGCTGAATCAGACTCGCGAAATCATATTAAATTGCGATTCATCGATTCATACAAATTTCTCAATACCAGTCTCGACAAATTAGCATCTTTTCTTAACGCAGATCAATTGAAAATTTTACGATCCCAATTTGAAACATTATCCATTGAAGATTTCAATTTATTAACGCGAAAGGGTGTCTTTCCATATGAATATCTTGATTGTGCGAACAAGCTGCAGGATCCGTGCTTACCACCGCGCGAGTCATTCTACAGTTCGTTAACGGGTGAGACTGTATCCGAAAGCGATTACGCGCACGCCGAGACTGTTTGGCAACGTTTCGGGATTAGAACCTTGGGCGAATACAGCGACTTGTATTTGAAAACAGATGTCTTGTTATTGGCAGATATTTTTGAAAATTTTCGCGAAAGTTGTATCAAGAGTTACGGATTAGATTCAGCGCATTATTATACATTACCTGGTTTCACGTGGGATGCTATGTTAAAACATACCAAAATTACATTCGAATTGCTCACCGACGTCGATATGGTCATGTTTATCGAACGTGGTATACGTGGAGGTTTAAGTCAATGTTCCGGAAGATACGCACATGCCAATAACAAGTACATGCCATCTTACGACGCATCGGAACAGTCATCGTACTTGATGTATTTTGATGTGAACAATTTGTATGGATGGGCAATGTGTCAGCCCTTGCCATACGCTAAATTTCAATGGGTCGAAGATGTTGCAAATTTTGACGTGTCTTCGATCGCTATCGATTCGCCCACGGGATATATTCTCGAGGTAGATCTGGAATATCCGCAACGTCTGCATGACGCTCATGCTGATCTACCATTCTGTCCAACGCGTGCCAAACCACCTGGCAGCAGACAGGATAAGTTACTTGCGACATTATACAATAAGCAGCGTTACGTTATCCATTATCGCAACCTGCAGCAGTGCACGCGACACGGTCTTCGTATTACAAAGATACATCGCGTGCTTCAATTCGCTCAATCTCCCTGGCTCCACGATTACATCGAACTAAATACACGGCTCAGAACAGCCGCGACAAACGATTTTGAGAAAAATTTATATAAATTGATGAACAACGCGGTATTTGGTAAAACTATGGAAAACGTGCGAAATCACGTGGATGTAAAACTTTTAACACATTGGGATGGACGTTTTGGTGCAGAGGCAATGATCGCGAAACCGAATTTCCACAGCAGAAGTGTTTTTTCGGAAAATTTAATAGCTGTTGAATTGCGCAAAGTCGAGGTGAAATTCAACAAACCGATATACGTGGGTATGTGCATTCTGGACATATCGAAAATTTGTTTGTATGAATTTCATCACGATTACATGTCTCCACTGCTAGCTCAAAATTGTAAAATTCTGTATACCGACACTGACAGCCTCATTTATCACATTCAATGTGAAGATATCTACGAGACCATGAAACGCAATATCGATAGATTCGACACATCCGATTATCTCATCGACAATACATATAATATGCCGCGCCTAAATAAGAAGGTTCCAGGGTTGATGAAGGACGAAAATAATGGTGCGATAATGACCGAATTTGTAGGTCTTAGAGCGAAAATGTATGCACTCCGCGTAGATGGTAAAAAAGATACGAAAAAGGCAAAAGGCGTCAAGACCAACATCATAGCCAGAACGATAACTTTCGACGACTACGCGGAGTGTTTGCAAAAGGAGATCGAAATGGTTCGCAGGCAATCATGTATACGGTCTAAATTGCACAAAGTGTACACCATTTCCGAATCCAAAATCGCTCTAAGCCCATACGACGACAAGCGGTATATCGTACCCGATTCGATTGACACTCTACCCTGGGGACATTATAAAATTCCGCTATAAAATTCCTTTGTAAAAATATCATTGTAAAAAAAGAAATTTTAAAGCTTCATATCGATATGATGTATAGTTTTAGAGAAAAGTTGACAATAAAAATAGCATTATGGAATATCCATGTATCTGGCAGCCCTATGATATCCAATTGTTCTATGAAGAATTATATATATTTCTTTACTATCCATGGGCTAATAATGAAATATACATAATTCTTCATAGAACAATTGGATATCATATGGTTGACTGAGACATGGATATTCCAGAATGCTATTTTTATTGTCAGCTTTTCTCCCTCGCTCTTTATGAAACTATACATCATATCGATATGAAGCTTTAAAATTTATTTTTTTACAATGATATTTTTACAAAGGAATTTTGTGAGCGTGATGTCATTGATGAAACTGGCAAATCTCTTGTTGATTGCGAACTGCCGGCATATGTCTTGAATGATTGGTAGCGACATTACTCGCAGCAAATGTTAAATAAATTGTACACATGTATTTATTTTATCCACACATTATTTTTATTTGTTCATGTATTATTATTATTATTTTACAATACATTATTGTTATTTATCCATGAATTGTGTGATTTATCGAACCCCAGCCACTTGACGTATACCTTATCCCCCTTCCTACGCAACACTTTTTCCACTAAATATACATCAGGATCGGCGACGCGTTGCAGCTCGTGTTCATAGAATCCTCCGGCAACTGGTTTTCCATAGGAATCGACGAGCAGATACGTCGCGGGATTAGTTGCCTGTACTTTCGCTATCTTGAACACCTCCGTTGTCCAATTCGGTGTATAGCCTTTATCGAAGATGGTTTTAAATTTGCTCACGCGCACAAACTCGCCTAATTTGAATCTTGCTGGAGCAGCGATCTTTATGTTGCTGTATACGGTGGCTAGCAACTTATCGGCGATCGCAGGAGTAACATCGCGAGGACGCATTTTGATGGTTCTATGTTTTCGTGCGTTATACTCTGCAAGTAGACGCGGTAGCGCATCGGTCCATTTATAGGTTCCATTGAGCGTAAACATTTTCCACATATTGTTCTTCAAAGTTCGATTGAAACGTTCTACGACGGAGGCCTTCATCACCGAATACGTCGAATAATGATTAATGTCATGTTTTGTTAAGAGTTTCTGCACATCGGCGTTGTAAAATTCTTTTCCTTGATCGGTTTGCAAATTTTTCGGATATCGATCTCTAAATATCTTTGCAAACGCTTTAGTCACCTCAGCACCACTTTTAGTCTTGAGCGGTAACGCCCATGCATACTTGCTCAGCACATCGATGATGGTGAGTATGTAGTGGTAACCTTGGTTGAATCGCGAGTATGGACGCATTTCTACAACGTCAGCTTGCCACAGATCATCGTATCCATGCACTATGACGTGCCTCCGTGGGAAGTGTCTTCGAGCTGGAGCATGCAATTCCTCAACAAGTTGTTGCTTCTTGTGGCCGTGGTTTTCTTCTTTACTCTTGGATTTCGATAATGACAGCATGTTTGATCGCAGAGGTGTCTTTGACACGAATGGTGCGATAATTATCGTGCACATGCATTATGTGCTCCCCATTGGTCCCAGGAAATTCTGAATAAGTTGCTGCTCCGTAGCAAAAGCGGTTATAGCCTCTTTAACTTTTAGATTTTCGGTGTCCTGCTGCGGTATAGAATTCAACGCCTGTGATATCTTTTGAACGCTGTTTTGCAACGTCAGCATATTTCTCTGAAGCACGATCAGTTTCCTCTCTAATTCTTCCTGCTGCTCTCTCAAAAGTTTAATGCTCTTTTCCATGTATAGTTTATTGACGGCATCGGTATCGACCGTGGGGTGAGCTACGCGTCGTATCTTGCGTGATTTTGCATCAAAGTCGGCACCAACCACGCAAAGAGCGTTATCGCGCATATAATTTCGAAGCAAACCGTTCCATTTGTAATAGTCCATTGTAGCTGCTCCACTCTTCTCGAGCGATACCCCAAATTTGTTGATCGGCATCTCGATGCATACAGTGCAAATCATCGTTGCGCGGTTTAATTTATAATGAGGCCTACCTCGCGGAGTTCCTCGATAATCGATAGAATTTCGTTGTCGTGCGAGTTGTTACCCGCCTGACGCGACGCTTCTAGCAAACGGAATCGGTCCACCAGCTCGTTGGGATCGTCCCAGTGCACGTAATCGATCTTGTTATCGTTTACCACCATGACTCGCGGTGCAGTTAGACCTTTCCCTGTCCTACTAACCGATACACGTGGGAGTAGCGGTGCAATTACATGCTTGTACTTGTATCCCTTGTTACCCAAAATGGGATTTTTAGCGATATGATCGCGTCTGTGAGCATTCGTTGTCAGCAGTATACTTTTGTATTTTTGTTTATCCGCATCGGTGTATGTGGTATCGTCGGGAATTCTCTTGAAAATCAATTCGTAAAGACCAGGTGTTCCTCCGTATCTTACACCGTCGATGATTATATTGTCATCCTTGTCTATATCGAAAGCCTTATCCCCAAGCATCGTTCCACTATCACCAAAGTATACGCCATACACATAGTCCATTGACGTATCCTTATCACTACTTAGGATTGCGTTCATATATTTTTGTCCCAGCGGACCGAAATGGTTGCGAAACGTTTCTTGTCCCTCGGATGTTTGGAGTTGTTGTCTAACAGATGTTGCCAACGACTCATCGGGACTAGTTTCGAAAACGTCATCATCAATGGTTGAGAGCGATTGTACATCGGGAAATGTATTTATTGGTGTGGAAGAAATCGTGGAATCGTTTGACGTGACATTCAGCCGTTTTCGTTTCGATTGAACTGGTGTGGAGGTTATGAGTGATTTTTCCGATGACGTGTATGATCGTTTCCTCTTTGTCTTGTGCAATGTATTCCCTTTCGGATAGATTTTTGTTTTAGACGTTAATGTTTCATTCCCTTCGATGTTTGTGCTCGTCATCGGTAATGCGTCAGCTTCTGTCGCTGCGATATTTTCCGCGATATGTTTTAAGGGTTCGACAACAGGTTTAAAGTATCTCTCCAACGCGATATCTTCCTCCATCTTGCCAGTCTTCAAAGCCTGATGTTTCTTGCGAATGGCTTCGCTGGTTTTTGCAATTTCCTTCGCTATTCTCTCACGATCCTTAATCTCCATATCGATATCAATCATCGTTGTACCGCAGACGTTGCTTTCCCACCGACGTGTCGACGACAATTGACAATCTCATGGTATTGCAAACTCGTTAAATCCCTTTCTATAACGTCCATTGGACATCGCGCTATCCTTGTCTATTACCATGAAACCATACTCCCGTTGCCAACAATTACGACACAACGCGCAGAAATCCTCGTAGGACATATCAGTGTTTACGTGATCGTTGTACACATGTTTCAAGTTGGTACCATCCTGTTTAAACAGAATCAATAGATTCGCATTGTCGCGTATAAGATGTTTGGGTATCTTTGCATATGTCTGACAGAGATAGAAGCAGTCAACGTTCGAGTGACGCCCCATTGCAAAGTATTCCCTTATCGTATCTTGCTTGTCACATGCCACGTCATCAAAGATAAAAATAGAATTCGGAAGTGATTCGCTCGGTGGGATGACGTCACTGTTATTCGAAAACGTAAAGTAGCCAATTTCATCTATCGGAGTCAATAAATTCTCCAAATACTGATATTTCGGCTGTTGCAACGACTTGGAATACACATACACGTTCTCGAAGCGGACGCCGTGTGGACTTTCCAACAAGCTCACCAACACGTTTGTCTTTCCACAATTTGATGGACCGCAAATGAGGCAGCGGATAGTGTTTGGCAACATGCTACCGTGTCTGCGCATTGTTTTCGGACACATCACTCGCGATTTATCGTCAAAATTTGTCACGCGTATCGTTACAGGCTGCCGTACGAATCGCATCCTCTCCGCGAACTGTGAAAAAATGATTTTGATACGTCGAAGCGGCGACGCGCCCTATTTATAGGTCCGCGCCGAAGCAAAACAGCGCAGTATTCAAAATGCTTCTGATCCCGTCGGATAATTCCGATATTCGAGACCTAACCTCTGAGCAGTTGAAATATATACCAAAGATTATTCTACTGCGAGAGTTTGGCAGACACATTGATCAGTTGTGGGACAGACTCCCCGAGCATATAAAAGCCGATCCTGAGGTTCAGCAGTATCGTCGGTGTCTTGAACATTATAATCGCCCTTGGCAGCGAACGCATATCGACGGTCCAGCACCATTGATTAAAAACTGTGACGAATGTCGCCAACGAGAGTAAAGAAAGGTCGTGGTTTGTTAAATCGGGCGATAAACGCGCTACCTATCGAATTACATATCCCAGGATACCAGTTTTGCGGTCCAGGAACTCATCTGGCAAAACGATTGGCTAGAGGGGATCAAGGCATCAATCCGTTGGACGCAGCGTGTCGCGAACACGATATTGCATATTCACGTAGCAACGATCTCGGTGAAAGGCACGCGGCAGATAAGGTACTCGCTGACAAAGCGCGAAAACGCATCGTTGCGCGAGACTCGACTCTGGGTGAAAGAGGTGCTGCTACGGCTGTTTGGGCAGCTATGAAGGCCAAGACGAAAATCGGAATGGGAATGAAAACAAAAACCCGCAAAAGGACTCCAAAGAAAGCATCGCAAAAGCGGATTCTTCCTGTAGCAAAACGAGGTGGTATATTACCACTTCTCCCGCTGCTAGGTGTTCTCGGATCATTAGCTGGTGGAGCGGCGGGGATCGCCAAGGCGGTAAACGATAATAAGGCGGCGCAACATCAGCTGCAGGAAATGCAACGCCATAATCGCTCCATGGAAGGTCGTGGACTTTATCTCGCACCGTACAAGCGCGGACAGGGAATATCAAAACGAAAAAAAAAAACGTCGAAAAGAAAATAAAAATGCCTATCGGCGTAACTACCGATGCGCAATTGGAGGAGTTGGCAAAACGTATGCGTATTCCATTCTTTAGGGGTGTTTTCATGCGCAATGCACTACCTGTCGGAGGAGTACATCGAAACGAAAGTGGTATCGTAAATTTGGACAATGTCGAGGGACCGGGGACTCATTGGGTGGCATATGCGAAGAGAGGGTGTCGAGCTATATATTTCGACAGCTTCGGGAATCTTCGACCACCTAGGGAATTGGTACAATATCTGGATAAAGATGCTGTGAAAATTGAATACAATCGAACGTCGTATCAAAAGTACAATCAGAGCAATTGTGGACAACTATGTCTACGCTTTCTACAAACGATCGGCACCAAATTTAAGGATTGACTTCCACCGCTCTGATTCAGTACTAGTGGAGCAGTTTCAGCGGAATATGTCGTTAACATTCACTCTAACCGGCAAGAGTAGCACCCTCGCGGTGAGCTACTTTCCACCCATAGATTTGAGCGACGATGATTACGAGTTTGGTCTAACAACCTTTGAAACTTATCATACAATACCGAACATCGACTCGAGCAACGATAAATTCTACTTCGCTGTAAACTATAACATCAACAGCAGTGTCGACACCAGTCATGAATACATTGCGATTCCCCACGGCTCCTACGAACTAGACGCCATTGCCAAGTACCTGAAGCAGCGATTACTCGAACGATATCCTAAAAATCTCGATGACACCGATGACAACAACGATAGCGATGTGTATCCTATAGTGTTGCATCCCAACAACAACACCATGAAAAGTGAACTGTACTGCTCGTTCGCTGTAGATTTTACAAAATCCAACAACATTGGATCGCTACTGGAATTCTCGATGAATCGGATATTAGAACCTGGACAATGGCACGAATCGGACGATCCAATTAATATCATGAACGTGAACATTATTCGCATAGAATGTAGCGTGACCGCTGGCGCGTACAACAATGGGAAGCGCGTACATACGATACATGAATTTTCTCCGAGAGTCCCACCAGGATATAAGATATCGGAAACGCCCGCACAGATCATTTACCTTCCGATCACCGCACGGATCATTACGGATCTAACGATACGCGTTGTGGATCAAGACGGACGGTTGCTCGATTTTCGAGGTGAAGAGATTACCATCAGACTACACGTACGACGACGTCAACGATAATACATGTGGCGCGAATGAAAGAAATGCTTGTGTTGAACGACTTCGGAAACACATTTCTTCCAAGTGAAATTGTTTGCAATAACAACAACAACAACAACAACAACAACAACAACAACAACAACACCTGCAACAGCTCTGATTACGCTAAAAAGAAGAGACTCAGTGCTACGAACATTGCATTTTTGAAATCATTGGGATTCATTGTACGCATATAAGTTGAAAAAAAATGGCTGACATTCTAAGCCTTGGAGTGAAGCCGACGTTTGATAATCGCATCGTCAAGCTCGAGACTCACACGTACAACCCATACGTCAACACAACATTTGGATATAGTGATGAGATAAGAATACCTATACAACAGCAGGATTTATATACATTACCATGTGAAAGTTTCCTCTACGTGGAGGGGAAATTGGTGATAAATAAGCCAAACGAAGCATCAACGACGACGTTGGGAAATAATTGCATGGCGTTCTTATTTGATGAGATTCGATACGAGCTGAATGGTGTGGAGATTGACCGCAACAGAAACGTTGGAATAACTAGCACGCTTAAAAACTATGTATCGCTGACATCTGACGAAGACAAAAATATGGAGAATGCTGGATGGGGCGTGAAACGACACGATGGACTGATAGTGAAAAATCATTTCAATTTTTGCATCTCACTCAAATATTTGTTGGGATTTTGCGAGGACTACAAACGCATGATTATTAATGCACGTCACGAATTGATTTTAATACGATCGCGCAACGATAACAATTCTCTAATAGGATCGCCAATGTTGGAACCTGAAATTGAATTACTTAAAGTGCAATGGCGAATGCCTCATGTGACGCTGAACGACGTTAATAAGCTATCGTTGCTGCATGCTTTGGAAAGTGGACAAAACCTGAGCATTAGTTTTCGCTCGTGGGATCTGTACGAGTATCCTCTCTTACAGAGCACAACCAAGCATTCGTGGGCCGTGAAGGCAGCTGCACAGCTGGAGAAACCGCGATACGTTATCTTTGCTCTACAGACTGCTCGAAAGAATGTGATGACCGAAGATGTTACTAAGTTTAACAATTGCAAATTGACTAATGTAAAACTTTTTCTCAACTCGGATTTTTATCCATATGATGACTTGAACTTGGACTTTGACAAGAATAAGCACGCCATCTTGTTTCACATGTATACACATTTCCGTAAATCGTATTATGGACATAGTTGCAACGAGGCGTTATTCACTGTAGCTGAATTTTTACAATTTGGTCCTCTCGTGGTGATTGATTGCTCGCGACAAAATGAATCGATTAAAAATGGTACCGTGGACGTGCGCATAGAATTTGAGTGTAAAGAGAATGTACCTGCAAATACTACAGCCTACTGTCTGATTCTGCACGACCGGGTGGTTGAATACAATCCGCTAACAAATGTTGTGCGCAAAATAAATTAAATTGCCATACTACTTGCCCGCCCTCTCCTGTATCAAATTCGTACAACAATTTCATCGTAAAAATCGAGATGCTTTATGAGAAAGATTGCATTCTCTCATCTGTCTTGGAAGCGAGCAGACCTCTAAAATTATATCGACAATGGTTGTACCAACATTTGTTGACCTGCAAGGATTCATCGTCGACGGAAGATTTGTCGTCAAGGAAGTGGCTGTCCTACGAATGGGAACAATTCTCTCGCACTATATTTTTGGGAGTTCGATGCCGCAATATCTTCTTACGAAATCTGACAAATCAAGCATCCGATGGTTGATTGCAAAACATCATGGACTACGGTGGGACGATGGAGACGTTCCGTACAGTATGGCTAAACAGCTGATTACCAAAGCTGTAGCTGATGCGATCGACGAAGAAGATGACACATCCCATATCGTATACGTTAAAGGGTTGCAGAAACGCGATTGGCTTGCGGATTTCCTCGATGAAAATACGAGAGCGGATGTAATCATCGAGACGCTGGACATTGACTACGAGGATATCAAATCTCTAAATAAGCTAAATGTAGTTAATACTCTGCGATGTGGTAGACACGCGAAGCATTGCGCAATGCAAAATGTATTTAAAATATTCAACTGGTGGTCTAAACACCAGAGAGAATTGCATAAATAAAATATAATCAATTTTTAATGCATAAATGTTTTTTTCTTCACCCTCCCCAGCCTCCTTAATTAATTATTATGTATATGTGGTTCGATACATGTTCAGAGTGGTATCATATACGTTCAATACATGTTCAATAGATGTTCAAAATGGTACGATAGATGTTCCATAGATGTTTAAAGTGGTATCATAGATGTTCGATAGATGTTCAAAGTGGTTCGATACACGTTCGATAGATGTTCAAAGTGGTTCGATACACGTTCGATAGATGTTCAAAGTGGTTCGATACATGTTCGATACACGTTCAAAGTGGTTCGATACAGGTTCGATACACGTTCAAAGTGGTATGATACACGTTCGATACACGTTCAAAGTGGTTCGATACACGTTCGATACACGTTCGATACACGTTCAAAGTGGTACGATACATGTTCGATACACGTTCAAAGTGGTTCGATACACGTTCGATACACGTTCAAAGTGGTTCGATACACGTTCGATACACGTTCGATACACGTTCAATAGATGTTCAAAGTGGTTCGATACACGTTCGATACACGTTCAAAGTGGTTCGATACACGTTCAATAGATGTTTAAAGTGGTATGATTCACGTTCGATACATGTTCAAAGTGGTTCGATACACGTTCAGAGTGGTTCGATACACGTTCGATACACGTTCAAAGTGGTTCGATTCATGTTCGATTTAAGAATGGTCAGTGAATAATTCGAAGAAGATGGTTAGTGAATAATTCGAAGAAGAAGATGGTCAGCGAAAATGCAGGTGGAGCACATAGAAGGAGAGGGTGGCTAGTGAAGAAGAAGGTGAAGAACAAATGCATCTTACTTTGCAACGTATGCAACTTTATGCATGGGTGACAAATTGTATGAACGCTGTGGGACCAGTTGCTCATCAAACTCGACGACTGTCAGTCGCATTGAAAGATTGTACAATTTTGTGTTTTGTTACATACAATGGGAGTAGGACGAATCGTATTTCAAACCGGATACAGTAACATTTTTATTAAATCTTGAACCATGTGTAAGCTATGTATATTCGCGGCTGAATCAAAATGTAAGAGATGTGCA